>JARQZK010003622.1:0-340000 GCA_030704885.1 Cynegetis impunctata
GGGAAACCAGAAATTAATTTCTTTGGATGTAACTGGGTAATCCCGGTTGTTAAAATAGAAAAAAAATTTAGTTTCATTTACATAGATGAAGGTTTAGAAATATTTTGATATTTCCAACTAAGAGATAGAATAATTAAACTTTTGATTTGATTATTTAAAGGAAAAAATATTTTTTCATTCCAGGTATGTGACATTTTGTTTTATCTACGCTTCAAATTGAAGCTTGTGGTATATATAAAATTAAACAGAAGAAAATATGAGATCTATAATAAAAAATTTCGCATTCTGCCTAATCAAAGAAATGAAATCTGATTGATCTGATGGATTTCTGCATCTTATAGGAAAAAAGTTACTTTAGTTATTTTATTCTTCCATAAAAAAATTTGTGAATCTTATATGAAAAAAGCTCCATAAATTATTCAATATCACCAAATTGAATATATGTACAAATCATTAGTAAAAGGTATCCAGGAATCATAAATTCAATTAATTATTTATATTCATATAATTACCTAATAGAATTTTATCCGTTTAGTATAGATGTGTGTGGGCTTTTTTTGGCATGGCAAGGTATGTGATTGTTTATAAGTATGCATATAATTATAAAATTATTAAATTTTCAAAGTAGAATAATAGAATGAAATAATAATTTAACTTTATTACTACTTCATCAAAGTATGGGTTATAATTTATAATCTAAGTTGAATTAAATACATAATACTTAACTTCCTATCAATTTATTTATATAATATTGATCGTATTAGTATCATAATTTTTAAACACTAGGAGGTTTTGTCTATATTTCATATGAAAAGTTTTTCTTATTCAAAAAGCTGTCCGTCATTCATCGTAATAATATACGATATTTACAACTGATTTATCACACATGTGATTTAGGTTTTTTTAAAACTTTAGACGTGTACCCTTTTTTCCCCAGGTATGAGGGACCTGTTATAATGCATGTAAATGAATTTTCAAATTACATTTTTTTAATAATTTAGTGTTTCAAATAAAAAGGTTTGTAATTAGATAAATAAATTTTCTGTAATAAAGTTCCCTAAGTTATTTTGTTCTTCATGAGAAAATTTCATGAATCTTATAAAAATTGCATAAGTTATTTAATATCATCAAATTGGACAAATCATTCATACAATGAATGCAGGAATCATACATTCAATAAATTATTTTTATTCATATGATACCTAATAAGTATTCTCTGATCTTTGTTCGTAATTACATCCGTAAAGATTTGATTCAATAAGTTTTTATAATTTCTATTGATTGGTTTATCGGTTTGGCCAATATGAATGATTAAATCAATATGAAATGCTTCAATTTCATTTTGGAGGACTAGGTACTATTGTATGTTTATAATTATCAGTTATCTTTATTAATATAAAACAGAGGGACCTGTTATAATGCATGTGAATGAATGTTCAAATTACATATTTTAAATAATTTAGTGTTTCAAATAAGAAGGTTTGTAATTAGATGAATAAATTTTCTGTAATAAAGTTCCATCAGTTATTTTGTTCTTCATGAAAAAATTTCATGAATCTTATAAAAATTGCATAAGTTATTTAATATCATCAAATTGGACAAATCATTTATACAATGAATGTAGGAATCATATAATCAATAAATTATTTTTATTCATATAATACCTAATAAGTATTTTCTGATCTTTGTTCGTAATTACATCTGTAAAGATTTGATTCAATAAGTTTTTATAATTTCTATTGATAGGTTTATCGGTTTGGCCAATATAAAATGCATCAATTTCATTTTGGAGGACTAGGTACTATTGTATTGTATGTTTATAATTATCGGATATCTTTATTTCAGTTAGGGAAACCAGAAATTAATTTCGTTGGATGGGTAATCCCGGTTGTTAAAAGAGAAAGTGAATTTAGTTTCATTTACATAGATGAAGTTTTAGAAATATTTTGATATTTCCAACTACGAGAGAGAATAATTAAACTTGTTTTGATTATTTAAAGGAAAAATATTTTTTCATTCCAGGTAAATGACATTTTTTTTATCTACGCTTCAAATTGAAGCTTGTGGTATACATAAAATTAAACAGAAAAAGAAAATATGAGATCTATAATAAAAAATTTCGCATTCTGCCTAATCAAAGAAATAAAATCTGATTGATCGGATGAATTTCATGCCTTTTATAGGAAAAGAGTTACTCAAGTTATTTTGTTCTCCATAAAATAAAATTTGTGAATCTTATATGAAAAAGTTCAATAAATTATTCAATCTCACCAAATTGAATATAGGTACAAATCATCAGTAAAAGGTATCCAGGAATCATAAATTCAATTAATCATTTATATTCATATAATTACCTAATAGGTTTTATGAAATTTCAGATTTTTGTTCGTAATTACATCTAAAAAGATTTGATTGAACATAGAACTGTGTGAAATTTATTATTATAAATAAGAGTTTGATATTTGACAATCCTTATATGCTCGTAAGTAATATCATAAGGTATGAAATCACACGGTTCCCTAGATTTTGTAAAGAAATATTACCTGCCCACCCATGTCGAATAACTTATCTAACGCCAGCGTCGGATTTCTATGAAATCATACGATTTTGTAAAGAGATATTCGCGTCAACCTTTTGTATGTGTTTTCTTAGAAATACCTGCCCACCCATGTCGAATGCCAGAGACGGGTTTCTATGAATTCATAGGAATCAATACGAATTTTGATCTAAATTTGTGAAGAAAAATTCAATTCCCACGACCATCAATCATTAGTTAATACACCCCTGACTAAACACCTGCCATAACAATAGAGCTGCCCTAACAATAGGAACACCTGGTCTAACAATAGATCTGGTATAACAATAGACTACACATAACAAAAGGAACACCTGCCCTAACAATAGATCTGGTATAACAATAGGAACAATAGACCGCCCATGATTTATGACCTTGAGCTGTCACCATCAATCATTTTTAATGGCTCTGGGTGCAGACCTTCTACTCTCGTTCTTGAAACTCTTTCAACTTTCTCAGTAAAGGTTCTATAGATTGCATAAGCGATAATTAGGACGCATAAGTAGTTACACTCTTGACATTTTCACTAATCACATCTTTTTTGTCTTAGAATTATTTTTCCAAGGTCACTCGGAAATATATCTATATTTTTTTTCCATAATTTGTATACGTTCTGCTTTATTTCGAGATGTTAAGTTGGAATATCGACAAGTTTCTCGATGATTATAACTTTAATTTTTAACTGAATTTTCAACTTCCATAATAGATTTCTGGTAGTGAATTGATTTTATAAATAACTAGAAATATTCGTTTCACAACAGATTGTATATGAAATTATCTGTTCCGAAATTTTATTGAAGTTTGAAATAATTCTGAACAGCAGTGAATTGAACTATTACAAAAAACCATATATATAAATATAAATATATATATATATATATATATATATATATATATATATATATGGTTTTTTGTAATAGTTCAATTCACTACTGTTCAGAATTATTTCAAGCTTCAATAACATTTTGGAACGAATAATTTCATATATAATAAGCTTTAAATAATCCTGAACAGCAGTGAATTGAACTATTACAAAAAACCATATATATATATATATATATATATATATATATATATATATATATATATATATATATATATATATATATATATATATATATATATATATATATATATATATATATATATATATATATATATATATATATATATATATATATATATATATATATATATATATATATATATATATATATATATATATATATATATATATATATATATATATATATATATATATATATATATATATATCTAGTCTAGTCTAGTTACGCAAATTTGAAATTCATTTTATTTTTTTGTTTAAGTAGTAGGCTGGTGCCAGAATTGTCAAATAACTTTGTTGGCAGTTGTAATGTGAAGCCATCAGTTGAGCTTTGTGAAAACCTGAATCCTGTTCGATAAGTAACGCCCTATCAGTTACATAAATAATGAAATATTCGTTGTCGGAAACAAGACGTGTTTGATACTTACATACGCGCATATAGAAACTCCAGAATAGCATCTGAACGTTATTTGCAACAATATCCAGAACGAATGCAGCCGAATTGTACCATTTTCCAAAAACTGGACAGATGTATGAGGGAAAATGGTAGTTTGGTTCGTAGCTATTATCCAACATAGCAATTCTACTGGTGTTGTCAGATTTTTTCTATTTTCATTGTTACAGAGACGCGATAGTCAACCTTTTTTTTTATGGACGCCATGTTGGTTCTCCTTATGTAGTGATAAAGAAAAAAATTACGAATTCAACAGTGTATTACACCTTACAAAAGTATGAATTCACACAGCTAAAATTAAGTTTTTGTTAAAACTTTGTGAAAATGATAGTAGGCTTATGATTTACTGGTCATTTATTTAATGTTAAATGTAAAACATTATTCCTGTGTATTATGTATCAAACAAAAAATCAAATATTAGTTCAGTAAAACAAATCTTTTTTCATTAAAAACAGCTTTTTCAGAAATTCCCTGGATAGCCGCTCGATTTGCTCAGGAGATATGAATCTAATTCCTTCTATAATTATGTTGCGAATTTCATTTGTATTATGTATGGGAACTTGATAAACATAGTAATTTAAGACTCCCCAAAAAAAGTAATCCATCGGATTCATGTCCGGAGATCTAGCCAGCCAGTGATTGGGTCCGCTTCTCCCAATCCATTTTTCGCCGAATCTTGTATTTAAAAATTCCCTGACTTCCAAATTATTGTGCGCTAGAGCACCAACATGCTGATACCAACACTCTACATAGCGTACAACTGGCAATGCCTGTAGAAATTGTTCTACATAATTTTGCAGTATATCTAAGTACTTGGGTCCATTTAATGTACCATCGATGAAATAGGGTCCATAGGTTATTTATTCTTGTGTTCACATTATAAATATCAGATCTTAGATTGAGTATCTCATGAGGATATTTTGGTTTCTATTTTCTATTAATTTCCACTGCAATACACGGAACAAATACATGAAACTTTCATTCAATTTTAGCTCACCTAGTCCCTGAAAATAAACATGATTTTTATACATCGAGGATCATATTAATCTGACTGGTTCATTTCGAACCGTTCGATGCTTTTGAATGTTGGCTTGGGTAAAAAAATTACTATAGACATTACAGCAGTAGTCTAATTTCGGTACTTGTTCTAGTTTGAACTCTGTGGTTTCATAAAGAGTCTTTTTAAAATTATTCAACATATTGAGGCTCATGAAAAATGAGCTGAAAATTTTGTTCATGTGATCATCAAATTTCAGATTAATATTCAGCAAAATTCCCAAATTCCTCACCCTGTCTACCCAGTTTATTCCAACATAATCTATTAACAATTTATTGGTAACCAGAGGCGACTCAAATAGCCAGAGATTTTGCAGAATTCAATTTCAGACCATTGCTGCGAAAAACTCAGATATGTTCAAAATATTATGATTTGCCATTGCTACCCATCCAAGAAAAAAAATATTCACCAGATCACAGGCTTAAGTTTTTTCTTACAAAACTAATATGGTAATACATGAACCATGAGGAGAGTGAGCATTATAATTGCAAATTTTAAGTGAAGCAGTCTGCGTGCTACGCACCTCACAGAAAGCTGACTGATATTCTGGTAAGACTTCATTTTCATTTTAATGCAACTATAATTTTCTCGATGAGTTTCGATGCTGCTGGTAAGATACTGATTGACCTAACGTTCTTAGTATCAGCAGCATTGGAGACTTTAGAAAGTGGATTAATTACAGTCGATTTTCGAAATTTCTGAAAAAGTTGGTTTATTGAAATATGCATTGAATAATTAAACCAATAGATTGACACAGTAGGGCATAATGAGCTGTAGCATCTCAATAAAAATATCGTCATATTCAATAGCTTTTGAGATGACATAGTTCAAAATTCGATATATGTCACTTTTTCAAGATTTTAAAGTGAAATTGTCACTTATAAATTTTCTCGAAGTGCGAAATTTTTGAAAATTTCCCGAGACGTTAGCCTAGGGAAATTTTCTCAAAAAATTCGCACTGAGGAAAATTTCCGGAATATTAATTCATGCTCCCACGAGATTCGGTAAGAAAATTTTATAACAAAACTTTTTTAAAATGAAAATAGTTTTATCACCAATTTTTTTTGGGTTCCCTGTGCTCTAGTAAAATGTGGTTTAAATAATTAAATTGAATATATAATATTCTACCCATATCACACAATTTTATAGAACTAGAGGAAAGGGAAGAAAAATTAAGTAGGTAGGTATACCTACTTCTATCGCGGATTTGATATCAAATATTTTAATTTTCCTATGCTCTAAAGAAATGTGGTTGAAAGAATTAAATGGAGAAGCAAATATTCTACCAAAATCACATAATTTTATAGTACTATCAGAGGAAAGGGAAAAAAAGTTAAGGTCTACTTCTATCGAACGCTAATGAATTACATCGGCGGCACCTTCATTTATTAATCTCGAATTTGTTGTCAAATATTGTAATTTCTCTATGCTCTATTAAAATGTGGTTTAAATAATAGAATAAAGGAGCAATGATTATACCAAAATCACATAATTTTATTAGTACTAGAGGAAAGGGACAAAAATTTAAGGTCTACTTCTATCGGACGCTAATGAACTACATCGGCGACACCTTCATTTATTAACCACGGATTTGATGTCAAATATTGTAATTTCCCTATGCTCTAGTAAAACAAGGTTTGAATAATCATCTGAAATAAATATTAGTCTTTATAGTTATAAAATTAATCAAAGTTGGCTAGATGTAGTGACAGTGACAAGTTCCTCATGTCTATGGTTTCTTATAATTAATTGGATTGTTAACACTTGGGTGTCGTAAAATACAGATAATTAATTAAATATTTATTAATAAAAAGAATGGCGACACGTACAATCCTTGTTTCTTTTGTACAGAGTGTGAGCATATCAAAGTTTATCATAAAAATGTAAAGTATTCAACTGACTTGGTGAAAAATTCTGGCCTAAAACCTGAACAAGAAGATCTATTTAAGAACATGAGCAATATTTTTTGTGAAATTGTTTCATATTTCTTTCATAAATCCTGTATGGAAAAGAACAAAATGGTGTCGAAGTACTACCATTATTTCATGAAGCATAGACTTTTTGGATAAAAACAACGGATCCTTACCTTACTCGCCATTGAGGAGAAAAGACGTGGAAAAGGAATTTCTAATACATTTGAAATTTGTGAGAGATAATAACATGTAGGTACATATAATTAAGTTATAAATAAATATTTATCAAAAATATTTTACGCCAATGTGTTTATGACAAGCCAGAGGGAAATTTCCGCTTATATTAATTTCCCTCTACGCAGGGAAATTTCCGAAGAAATTGGGATATTGTCATAGCAACATGTCAAAATGCAGGAATCTGATTGGCTGAAATTAACTGGTAAAAAATTTTCACTCGAATGGCACTATATATATATATATATATATATATATATATATATATATATATATATATATATATATATATATATATATATATATATATATATATATATATATATATATATATATATATATATATATATATATATATATATATATATATAGCGTATCCACGGATGAGGTGCTCAATAGAAAAAGTTTTTTATTTCCAGTTTTAACGAGAAATGTTATTCCTAGTAATTTAGTTACTAATCCACTATGCCACAAATTTTAGTTTCTTTATCGAATTAATTACAATCCAATTTCATATACTTTGTTGAAAAGATTTAAATACACATTATTAAAACGTTCAGTAGCAAAATTACCGCTATCAACTAGAAAAATACACGCTACCATTGTTTCTTCATAGTACACTCCAATGCAAATGGTTGAAGGACACTTGCATTATTTAATAACACTCAAAGAAACAATGTAGGAACGATTATCGGACTATCAAAAATACAATTGCGAAAGTATATGAGCTGTAAACGATGCTATTTATAAATCCAAGGACAATGCATTTTAAAATCAACGAAGATAAAGATGCCTATTTCGAAGCAAGTATGGAAGCTAAAATGGATCCTTCGTATGAAGAGACTTGTATTAAAATCAGTGATATCAATATACAAATATATGAATTAATATAAAAGTAAATCAATATTTTCATTTCAGATGACGATTCATAATTAATACCCATTGTTTATCTGTCGTACTTAATGACCATAAAGATAACCGAAATTCAATACAAACTGATACAGACGTACTTATGAAAAATTTACGTGATGACTTACACGAAGGTATTCAATATTGGATTACGATATTTCAATAATTTCACACACACTACTATAACATTATATTCACTCAATCAAATGGAGTAACTGTGGCTGTACAGCAATATAGTAAATTGACACTCCGTGCCATTGAAGAAAAATACGAAATGTTGTAAAAACCTAATACACTGAAACAGGTGTATTTAATTATATATATATATATATATATATATATATATATATATATATACATATAGATATACATATGTATATATATATATATATATATATACAGGGTGATTCACGGTGGATGGCACATGAGAAGTTTCTGGTGAACCATACTACAGATCACTTTGAAAATTTACTGGAGGGCATAGTCGGACGTTCTCTACCCAACTAAAATATTTTTGGTAATGCGGTGTTGCCACTTTGATTTTTCAAATGAAACACCCTATATATAATATTATTTTAAAATATACAACAATTTCCCAATAACTTTTCATGATACTTCTCCATACCTATCTGTTACCGTTTCCGAAATAAAAATTATTTTCATTTTTTTTCTCCGAAAATGAAGACCTATTAAAACGCTGATATCTTCCAGTTGAGAAATAATGTGATATCGAAATTTGGGTTGAAGTTTGGTGATACTTGAAGGCTCCTTACACTTCAGCCTAGTCTGCGTTACTTCAATGCGGGGTGGTAAAAAAATTCAGTCATTTTGTTTACTTGAAAAAGTGACTGAAAGTTAATTTTTTCAAATGAAATGCCTTGTGTATTATTAAAAATTCGGAAAGCCGCTGGAATTTGCTTTTTATCTATATATATATATATTATACCTAACTAGTCAGGTTTCGGACTTATTAGCATTTATTTGTCAAAATGTTTCTTGTACATGGTGTCCCCATTCGGTATTTGGTAAGCATGTCATGATCACTATTTGACAGTAACGTTGTGACAATCTACTAAAAATATCGATTTTTTTGACATCTCAGAAGTTGCAAATACCTTCAAAAACGATGGAGCAAAACTATTCAAACGAAGTTCATATGAGTTTGTCTATTATTTTTGGCGTGCATTCGAGAGACAATAACAGAATTACCCAAACATTTGAAGGCTTGGATCCGAACGAAATCAGATCTGCCACGTCGAAATCAGTCAACGCCCGCATTTTGAAGTTCTGGAAAGTGAACGGCCAGCGATTCTAACATATTTTGAAACATTCCACATAATTGTTTTCTTTTTTTATAATTATTTATATCAATACTTCCACTATCAAGCCTCTTGGTGCTTTTCTAAAGTTTATCCATATGCATTGAAATTATTCTGAATTCGTATAAATCGACAACACCGAGAAGAGAAGGACTTGGTACTCTGACATCAGAGTCGCGTGACGTAGGCATAGCGAGGTATATGCGAATTCAGCTTCCACCAGCTAAGGCTAGGCGCGCACTATCAATTTTTCGCCGCGCGCCAAAAATGGAAAATCGCGCCGCAGTATTGTAACATTGAGTTTTCAATTTTATTGCGCGCACTTAGCTACAAAGTCGCCACAGCGTCGAAAACTCTAACAAGTTAAAACTTCTTCGCGGCGCGGCGGTTGATAGGTTTGTTGTGATACATTAGTTTTATCTTTGACTGCGCGCACTACGGCGATTCGCTGACAATTTTTAGGTTATAATTATTTATTTTGTATTTTTGAAGCAACAATGACTACATTGAGTATTGATCGTAATGAACAGGATGATAATTTTGATGTTGAAATCCTTATCACTGAAGTTGAGAAAAGAACAGCTTCATATGACATTGCTTCAAGAGAATACAGCTATAGTAATATAAAACAGCGATTATGATGGAAAAATATTTTACGGAATTGTCCCTGGCTCAAACGTTCATCGACAAGAGGATGTTCCCTAAATCTGTTTTCTTTGTACGAGCTCTAATTACAAGAGCAGAAATACGAGGTGCTTCTACTGAATCTATTTTAAAAATGATTTTTTATGCGTTATAAGGCCGTAGTGCGCGCGCCTTCTTTTTTTAAATTATTTTTGCCGTACGTAAAAATGTCGCAGGTTTTTTCGCCGCGCAGTAAAAAACTCGTAGTGCGCGCCTAACCTGACCCTACTTTTTCAGTGTTTGTTTAATTCCGTACAGGAGTGACTTGGGTTTCTCGCCATTGTTTTTCAGTGATTTGTTGTAACTTTTCCGAATTCCGTTTTTCAACGGATGAAATGATGTCTGCTGAATGGGTGACAGCTATTCACAGGGAAAATTGTTCTCCATCGAAGTTCTTTACATTCTGAATTACATTTTGCCAAGGAAAATACTTGTTCTTCTGCAACGGATTCCGAAACCGGCGAGTCTATAAACATATTCCTAGACCAAAACACGATGCTATGCCCTCCAAACTCCCAAATTGTCCTTCTTATTTATCAAAAACTATTAAATTTCGCCTGAGTCGTGATGAAAAGTTCTGCAAATTAGAAAAAAGTTTTAGAAATAGTGAAATGGAATTTGAAGCTTGTGAAAAAACATCTTCATATTATGATTTCGAACAGTTTCTTAATGTTTTAAACTAATTTCAACTGCCTAACGGCTGATTCAAAATAAATGAGACTCATACAAGTCATATTATTCATGTTTAAGTATTCTCCTGGGTCGTAATGACGTACTCTGTAATAATAAGCTCCGATTTGAAAGTCGAAACATTTTTATACGAATGCGGAATACATAAAATACTGCGAAACGATCTTAAACCTGATTCGAAGACTCCCTTCACTTCCAAAAATATAAGTGAAATCAGAGATTTGTTGCATAATATCGACAAAAACAATGATGAGTTCATTGTCGAAGATAATTTTAACCTTATTAGAAGTTTGAGTAGTGGAAAATTGCTTTATCCCATAGACGTTATCGTACGAATAGCTTTATATGCATATACCTATAGTATTTAACAACATTTTGGATGATTTCTAGGAAAATGTTTTAACAATTCATAATAAACAAGCATTTCTTACTCAATATATTTTGAAATTCCGTTCAGAAAACGACCATGTACATAATAATAGCAAATGAGATTGCAAAAATTGGGATTACCTTCACAGTAAATACACTAATTAAAAATTGTTGTGGGAAATCAAACGACCGATTGGCGTCATGCAAAAGTCGAAAATTGAAGACTTTGATTAAACAACAAGTCGTTTTGATAATACAGGTATTTGCTTTGAAACTTCGTTTTTCCATAATAAATTTGAATGGGATACAAAGAAGGGCTCAGTTGATGACTGGTACCCTCTTTATACCGGAAGCCCTTCAAAAAAATTTCTAATAGATGTGGCAACACCGCATTACCAAAAATATTTTAGTTGACTAAAGAATGTCCGACTATGTAGTCTATTCAGTAAATTTTTGAAGTGATCCGTAGAATGGTTCACCAGAAACGTCTAATGTGCCATCCACCGTGAATCACCCTGTATATATATATATATATATATATATATATATATATATATATATATATATATATATATATATATATATATATATATATATATATATATATAAATATATATATATATATATATATATATATATATATATATATATATATATATATATATATATATATATATATATATATATATATATATATATATATATATATATATATATATATATAATATATATATATATATATATATATATATATATATATATATATATATATATATATATATATATATATATATATATATATATATATATATATATATATATATATATATATATATATATATATGTATATGTATGTATTGATTCATGAGGCGCATTCCTAGTAACTACTGATATTCATTATGAATAACCATTGATAATTCTCACAATTATTTCAATTTTGAGGCAAGGCGCATCTTTCAAATTACTAGTTCTTCGTAGGATGCTCCAAAAATAATGGTGAAATTGTAAAGATACACATGTTTATAAACAACTTCAGATCAAAGGCTTAAGTTTGCTCTTACAAAACTAATATGGTAATACATGAACCATAAGGAGAGTGAGCAATATAATTGCAGATTTTAAGTGAAGCAATCTGCGTGCTACGCACCTCACAGAGAGCTGAATAATATTCTGGTAAGACTTCGTTTTCATTTAAATGGAACTATAATTTTCTCGATGCTGCCGGTAAGATACTAATTGGCCTTTTGTCAACAGCATTGGAGACTTTAGCAAGTGGATTGATAACAGCCAATTTCGAAATTTCTGGAAAAGTTGGTTTATTGAAATATGCATTGCATTTATGTGAATCAATAGATTAACACAGAAGGGCATAATGAGCTTTAGCATCTCAATAGAAATATCGTCATATTCAATAGCTTTTGAGATTACATAGTTCAAAACTCGATATATGTTACTTTTTCCAGATTTTAAAGTAAAATTGTATATATATATATATATATACACACATATATATATATATATATATATATATATATATATACACATATATATATATATATATATATATATATATATATATATATAAACACATATATATAAATATATATATATATATATATATATATATATATATATATATATATATATATATATATATATATATAAGTACACTTTAGGAAAATTCATATCTATTGTGAAAGAATATGGATTACAATTTTCACATGTGTTTGTAACAAATGAATAACTTGCCTTTCGAATCCCTAATTCAAAATGCTTCCTAAACACTGATGCTATTCTACAGGTGCAAGTATAGATATACAATGACAATTATCCAGGATTTAGTTTGATAGATTCTAGGAATTCAAACCAAACCACTTCCAGGTACTGCATTCACTCCTACCTGAACATTAAAAAAAAAACAGAGTATTTGCATTTGTTGATTCTTTTTTGAATTCAATATTTCTGAAAGGTTTACCGATGTGAAATTAGTCACAACAACCGCAATTCATTTTATATACTACGGCATTTTTTTTTCTGATTTCTAGATTTATTATTCTTTATGTTTTCCAACATCAATTCTGGTTCGGATCGTTATAATAATATTGTTTCGTGAAAGAAGTGATCTGAGCTTTGAATAAAATGTTCAAATTTGAGTAGTAGCAAAACTATTTTTCCATTTTTCTCTTGTTACTGCATAAACTTGAGAAATCGCTTCTTTGAAAAACTTTTTCTTTATTATATTTCATATTTTATCTGGTTCAAAGTTATTTTTCGAGTGATTTGCTTGATAGTTGGAAGTCGATAAACCATTCTATCTAAAGATGCAATTTCATGTTGAAACGGATGAACGGAACTTTTATGCATAGCGCTATCAATATGTGATATGTTATGGTGAATGGAAAGTTATTATGTTGCTGAATTTCTTCTTTGTAAACCTAAAATATTAATATCTTAACCTTCATCAGTTTTCAATATGAAGGCAATGTTATGTATGCAAATACTGAATATTTTGATACACACACATATATATATATATATATATATATATATATATATATATATATATATATATATATATATATATATATATATATATACATATATATATATATATATATATATATATATATATATATATTTATATATATATATATATATATATATATATATATATATATATATATATATATACATATACATATATATATATATATATATATATATATATATATATATATATATATATATATATATATATATATATATATATATATATATATATATATATATATATATATATATATATATACATACATATATATATATATATATATATATATATATGTAAGTAGAAATCATTGACCGGAAGTCGTAAATCATGACAAGTCTATTGTTATACATGACAGGTGTTCCTATTGTTATTGACCCAAAGCCATTAAATCACGACGGGGGGTGACAGCTCAAGGTCATAAATCATGGCCGGTCTATTGTTCCTATTGTTTGGGGCAGGTGTGCGGTGCAGTCTTTTGTTCCTATTGTTAGACCAGGTCTTTTGTTAGGGCAGGTGTTCGGGCAGGACCGTATTAACTAATGATTGATGGTCGTGAAAATTGAATATTTTTTACAAATTTAGACCAAAATTCGTAAATCGTATGAAATTCACCCCTGACATTAGTTATTCGACATCGCCAGGTATTCCTAAGAAAACACACACACAAAAGGTTGACGCGAATATCTCTTCACAAAAGCGGGTGGCAGGTCTTTTGTTCCTATTGTTAGACCAGGTGGTCCTATTGTTAGGGCAGGTGTTGGGGCAGGACCGTATTAACTAATGATTGATGGTCGTGAGAATTGAATATTTCCTCACAAATTTAGACCAAAATTTGTAAATCGTATGAAATCCACCCCTGACATTAGATTAGTTATTCAACGGGTGCAGGTAATATTTATAAGAAAACACACACAAACGGTGAAATAATACCACAAAACTTGGAGGGGGTAAGGGCTTAAAAACAGCTCACTGCAAACAAATAGGCAGTTATTCTTCAATATCTACCAGCAGTTAAATACCATGTACAGTAAAAACAAGACTGTTCGATCGCAAAGATGGCCGTCGAAATCGGAGAAATCAAGGAAAGCAGTGCAAGAAACGAGAACTCAGAAGAAATACACCACCGGCTACCACTACACGCCGCAAACGTCATCAATAGATGGTAATTACAGTTCAATAAACATGGTTCCTTATCCTGAAGATGTGTACCACAACACCGTAAAACGTAGGATGGAGCGTGAGATGCATCGGCTCGTGAGTGAAGACATATACAATTTGAATCTCTCAGGTAGTAAATATGTAAGCATTAGTCTGGATCCTTTCAATGATTTTCAATGTTTACTTAGAATATGTCGACATGGTTATCTTGATTTCATTTCATTCACGAAAAAAGAAGTAGATGAACTTACTGTTAAAATGCCAGGGATACTGAAGGAGTTAGCGAAAAACAGTGAAATTGAAGTATATCTGGATACAATTGGATTATATTCACTGTATTCTACATGTAACAACGTGTTGATATTCATATAGGTAAGAAATCCTAATTGCTATGCTTTCCACGATAGCAGTTTCCACGACCCCCACCCTTCCTCCTCCATGCTTACCTGTTGTTGTGCAATATCCGAAAATTACCGAAGAAACCCGAACTCGTTTCCACGATTGTTATAAATGAAAGCGTCTAAAATTTTACCTAGTTTAGTCTTTGGAAGATCGTAGAAAAGGAGTTCGGGTTTCTTCGGTAATTTTCGGATATTGCACAACAACAGGTGAGCATGGAGGAGGAAGGGTGGGGGCCGTGGAAACTGCTATCGTGGAAAGCATAGCAATTGGGATTTCTTACCTATATGAATCTTATATGAAAAAAAGTTCAATAAATTATTCAATCTCACCAGATTGAATATTCGTACAACTCATTAGTAAAAGGTATCCAGGAATCGAATAATTAAACTTTTGTTTTGATTATTTAAAGGGAAAATATTTTTTCATTCCAGGTAAATGACATTTTTTTTTATCTACGCTTCAAATTGAAGCTTGTGGTATACATAATATTAAACATGAAAAAGAAAATATGCGATCTATAATAAAAAATTTCGCATTCTGTCCAATCAAAGAAATAAAATCTGATTGATCTGATGAATTTCATGCATTTTATAGGAAAAGAGTTACTTAAGTTATTTTGTTCTTCCGTAAAAAAATTTGTGAATCTTATATGACAAAAGTTCAATAAATTATTCAATCTCACCAAATTGAATATATGTACAAATCATTAGTAAAAGGTATCCAGGAATCATAAATTCTATTAATTATTTATATTCATATAATACCTAATAGGTTTTATGAAATTTCAGATTTTTGTTCGTAATTACATATAAAAAGATTTGATTGAATAACAGTTTTGATTGATAAGTTTATCGGTTTGGCCAATATAAATGATTAAAGCAATATGAAATGCATCAATTTCATTTTGGAGGCCTAGGTACTATTGTACAACTCATTAGTAAAAGGTATCCAGGAATCATAAATTCAATTAATTATTTATATTCATATAATACCTAATAGGTTTTATGAAATTTCAGATTTTTGTTCGTAATTACATCTAAAAAGATTTGATTGAATAACAGTTTTGATTGATAAGTTTATCAGTTTGGCCAATATAAATGATTAAAGCAATATGAAATGCTACAATTTCATTTTGGAGGACTAGGTACTATTGTATTGTATGTTTATAATTATCGGATATCTTTATTTCA
The DNA here is from genome assembly GCA_030704885.1 of Cynegetis impunctata. Taxonomy (NCBI): domain Eukaryota; kingdom Metazoa; phylum Arthropoda; class Insecta; order Coleoptera; family Coccinellidae; genus Cynegetis; species Cynegetis impunctata. The sequence goes on from JARQZK010003622.1 coordinate 16,572, forward strand.
GTTAGGGAGACCAGAAATTAATTTCGTTGGTTGGGTAATCCCTGTTGTTGAAAGAGAAAGTGAATTTAGTTTCATTTACATAGATGAAGTTTTAGAAATATTTTGATATTTCCAACTAAGAGAGAGAATATTTAAACTTTTGTTTGATTATTTAAAGGAAAAATATTTTTTCATTCCAGGTAAATGACATTTTTTTTATCTACGCTTCAAATTGAAGTTTGTGGTATACATAAAATTAAACAGAAAAAGAAAATATGAGATCTATAAAAAAAAATTTCGCATTCTGCCCAATCAAAGAAATAAAATCTGATTGATCTGATGAATTTGATGCATTTTATAGGAAAAGAGTTACTTCAGTTATTTTGTTCTTCCATAAAAAAATTTGTGAATCTTACATGCCAAAAGTTCAATAAATTATTCAATCTCACCAAATTGAATATATGTACAAATGTATACATAAAATTAAACTGAAAAAAAAGAAAATATGAGATCTATAATAAAAAATTTCGCATTCTGTCCAATCAAAGAAATAAAATCTGATTGATCTGATGAATTTCATGCATTTTATAGGAAAAGAGTTACTTGAGTTATTTTGTTCTTCCATAAAAAAATTTGTGAATCTTATATGAAAAAAAGTTCAATAAATTATTCAATCTGACCAAATTGAATATATGTACAAATGTATACATAAAATTAAACAGAAAAAGAAAATATGAGATCTATAATAAAAAATTTCGCATTCTGTCCAATCAAAGAAATAAAATCTGATTGATCTGATGAATTTCATGCATTTTATAGGAAAAGAGTTACTTAAGTTATTTTTGTCTTCCATAAAAAAAAATTCGTGAATCTTATAAAAAGTTTAATAAATTATTCAATCTCACCAAATTGTATATACGTACAACTCATTAGTAAAAGGTGTCCAGGAATCATAAATTCAATTAATTATTTATATTCATATAATACCTAATAAGTATTCTCTGATCTTTGTTCGTAATTACATCTAAAAAAATTTGATTGAACATAGAACTGTGTGAAATTTATTATTATAAATAAGAGTTCGATATTTGACAATCCTTATATGCTCGTAAGTAATATCACAAGGGATGAAATCACAAAACTCTTCTGAGTTTGTTAAGGTTAATATAGAAACCACCCCCACCACTGGCGCGCCGGAATTCTACTTGCGTCAACCGTTTGTGTGTGTTTTCTTAGAAATATTACCTGCCCACCCATGTCGAATGCTAGCGACGGGTTTCTTACGATTTTGTAAAGAAATACGAATTTTGGTCTGAATCTGTAAAAAGATATTCAATTCCCACGACCATCAATCATTAGTTAATACACCCCTGTCTAAGAATAGGAACACCTGCCATAACAATAGACCGCACATAACAATAGACCGCACAAAACAATAGATCTGGTATAACAAAAGACTGCCCTAACAAAAGGAACACCTGCCCTAACAATAGGAACACCTGTCATGTATAACAATAGCCATGATTTACGACTTCCTGGAACTGTCATGTATAACAATAGACCTGCCATGATTTATGACCTTGAGCTGTCACCATCAATCATTTTTAATGGCTTCAAGTGCATCCCTTCTACTTACATATATATATATATATATATATATATATATATATATATATATATATATATATATATATATATATATATATATATATATATATATGTGTGTGTGTGTATATATATATATATATAGTTTGAAAGTAACGGAGTAATAGTCGTTAAGAACAATATTCTTTCTAAATTTAGGGTATTTCGACTAAAAAAGGGCGCGTCTCCAATAACCAGTCAATCTGACTGGAAATATAGAGCCTTTAGTACAGATTGACTGGTTATTGGAGACGCCCCCTTTTTTTAGTCGGAATACCCTAAATTTAGAAAGTATATATATATATATATATATATATATATATATATATATATATATATATATATATATATATATATATATATATATATATATATATATATATATGTATATATATATATATATATATATATATATATATATATATATATAGAAGAAACGTTTACTCAAAGTTTGGTTATGAATAGTATATTCTAAACTTAACAAACATTTTTCTGCCAACAATGAGCTCAGTACATTACCCATAATTGAACCAATTGTACTGCTAAAAATTTAATCATCAGAAATGAAGTAATTTTGTTCAAGACATAATTTTAAGAGCATAAAAATATCTATTTTAAGTAATGTATCAATCACGTGATTATTAATGTATATTTTCATTAGTTTTAACGGATCAATTAGTGGCATAATCAGAAAAAGCTCAATAACTTCCCAATACATAAGCTTCAAATTAAGAGGAAATAATATTTCTTTGATTTGAAAAATGAAAAGAGATAGCTGAATTAATTATCCAGAATTAACAATCAAGAAATTCAACAACAAACATTGTAGATTCATGGTATTACATTGTCTTTAAAACATTGGGAAAAATTTGTATCTGAAAACTATGATAAAATTGAGATTAGTGAAACAAAATCGGCCAATTGCGAGTCGGACTCGCGCACGAAGGGTTCCGTACCATTGACGTACATAATATATAGATTAGTGCTGACCTCTATTGGGGGTAGATCAAACGCAGAACTTACTACACGATTTAATGAGGATACTATAAAAATCATTATGGAAAACGTTTTTTATCGCCAAGCATTGACCTTCTAGAATAAATGAATGAGTACTTCATTTCATTGAAGATTTCATCGTTGAATTCGATAGCCAGTTCTGGATTATCTTGTCGAATTTGGTACATTATATCAGCTAGCTGAATTTAATATATGGCAAAAAGCGGCACAAAAAATATCTTTTGTTGTATGAGAGTCCCCCAAAATATTTTCTTAAATTTTATTATGAAAGTAAATATACAATTAAGTATTTTGTGAATATTTCCAGTGGCATTTATTGATATCGAGCAAAAATAAGCAAAAATGGCGTTTTTTGTAGGGGATACCCCCTTAACTATTTATTTTATTTTAATTTTATTATTTATCATTGAAGTTGAAATACAACTGTGTATTTTGTGAATATTTTAAGTGCCCATCTGTTGTCATTATTGATACCGAGCAAAAAAGGGCAAAAAAATCGACTTTGTTGTATGTGAGCCCCTATTAAATATTTATTTTATTTTACTTTTAGTATTTGTCGTTATAGCGGCAATAGAAATACATAATTTATAAAAATTTCAACTGTTTAGCTATTGCGGTTCTCGAGATACAGCCTGGAGACAGGCAGACGGACGGACAACAGCGAAGTCTTAGGAAAAGGGTTCCGGTATGACAAGTTCGAACAATATGGGTTGTACATATAGCTGAAAAATAAACTCAAATAAGTAGATTAATCAACTGAAATTCAATTTGCATAATATATCTGAGAAGCAAATAGGTAGATGTATATTCAACTGCAATACTTCATTGTTTTTACTCGTCATTTATTAACTGATCCACTATGCCACAAATTCTGGTTACATTATCAAATTAATTACAATCGAATTTCGAATACTTTGTTGGAAAGATTTAAATACACATTATTGAAACGTTCAATAACAAAATTACCACTATCAACTAGAAAAACACACGCTGCCATTGTTTCTTCATAGTACGCTCCAATGTAAATGGTTAAAGGACACCTGCATTATTTAATGCAAGAACTCAAGAAAACAATGCAGGTACGATTATCGGACTATCAAAAATACTATTGCAAAAATATCTGAGCTGTAAACGATGCTATTTATAAATCCAAGGAAAAGACTTTGCAATGCATTATAAAATCAACGAGGTAAAGATGCCTATTTCAAAGCAGTTTGGAAGCTAAAATGGATCCTTTGTTTGAAGAGACTTGTATTTAAATCAGTGATATCAATATACAAACATATAAACCAAAGTAAAAGCAAATTAATATTTTAATTTCAGATGACGATTTATAATTAATACCCATTATATGTCGTAATTACTGACCATAAAGATAACCGAAATTCAATTCAAACTGATACAGACGTAATTATAAAAATTTACGTGATGACTTATATATATATATATATATATATATATATATATATATATATATATATATATATATTTGACTATGATTATATTTCAATAATTTCACACACACTACTATAAAACATTATATTCACTCAACTCAATCAAATGGAGTAACTGTGACTGTACAGTAATATAGGAAATTGATATTGGAGGAAAATGAGAAATTTTGAAAAAAGCTGATATATTGAAACAGGTATATGTATATGTATATATATATATATATATATATATATATATATATATATATATATATATATATATATATATATATAAATATATATATATAGGTATATATATATATATATATATATATATATATATACATGTATGTATTGATTCATGAGGCTCATTTCTAGTAACTACTGATATTCATTATGAATTATTTCAATTTTGAGGAAAGGCGCATCTTTCGAATTACTAGTTCTTCGTCGGATGGTCCAAAAATAATGGTGAAATTGGAAAGAGACACATGTTCATGAACAACTTCAATTATCTAGGAATAACAGCAATACCGAGTCACTTAATTTACATAAAATAGAAGAATTTCTATAGATAAATCTTATATAAAGAATAAAAATATGTAGACAGCTTCATTTATATCGGACAAATAAACCTGAGTATTAAAGAAAAATATTGGCGTTTCGGAATTAAATTGTATAATTTGATAAATTTTGAATTCATATTTACAAAAAACTCAAATGGAGGTTTATATATTTTATATATATATATATATATATATATATATATATATATATATATATATATATATATATATATATATATATATATATATAAATATATAAATATATAAATATATATATATATATATATATATATATATATATATATAATATATATATAAATATATAATATATATATAAATAAAGCATATATACATACTAAGTTTGAATAAGAATAAGTGCTATATATATATATATATATATATATATATATATATATATATATATATATATAGCACTTATTCTTATTCAAACTTAGTATGTATATATGCTTTTTATAATGTTTTACCTAAAATAATTATGTCTATTATCTCACAATAACTAAAACCATGACTATGAAATGAATTTAGTTTGCTATAAACACAAATAGAAATGCACCTTCGTTTTGTGTGTCAAAGCGGCACTTACAATAAGTACAAATGAGGTGATTGGAGAGACTTACTCTGCGTTTCCTCGAATCGCAATCTTAGCAGAGATGCTTGGAATCATATAGTTAGAATCACATAGTTAGATCATATAGTTAGAATGTCCGAAAAATTGGTCTGGCCAAACAAAGCTTCTGTGCATAATTTTATATTGATGTATATGATATTTTAAGTGTTGTAAAACATTGGTGCCGTAACGACAATATTTCGATGATGACAATCCCTGGTTATAAACAGGCCGACTATTTCTGTCGGACCCCTAAAAAGCATGGAGGTACTATGATCTATGTAAAATCCAGCCTTCAGATATTACCGTTGGAGATCTCGAGTTTTTCGTAGGAGGTGCACTGTGAGGTATGTGGCGTCAGAGTATCTTTTCCAAATCGTGAGTTGGGCTCCATCAGTTGCTACAGGTATCCTACAGGCAATCTTCAAATTTTTTGAGACAAATTATATAATATCTTACAATACTGTAGTTCAAGAATTATTGACTTTCTTGTTTCTGTGCGGTGATATCAATATTAATTATTTGGACAGTGACAGCAGTACTAGAAAACTGCTGAGTGATTTACTTAGTTGCTTTAATCTTAGGGTCACTTCGAAGTTACCAACTAGGTCATTTCCTTACGCTACTGTTAAACTAAGTAGTGCGAAACTCGACTATACCCTGACTAATGCTGATCATGATGAAATAAAAGTTGATGTTGTGGAAGCAAATCTTAGCGACCACAAGGTTATATTGTTAGATTTCTTTAATGCTTCTCCATTACATATGCCTGTAAAGGGAGCACCACTGCGTTCAGTCAGAATTATAAAGGACTTCACCTCGAATAATTTCACTTTGATGCTTGCAAATACCGAATTTGCTGATAATTATGTATTCAAATCCGACATGGATGTAATTTTTGAGATATTTTTTGATTTATTGCAATCTGCTATTTATGAATGTTTTCCATTAAATGATCGTAGGGTTAGCAAAAAACGCAGTCATGCTTGGATAACCAATGAAATCATACAGGCATTTAGGTATTTAAAAGAACAGGATGGATAGAACTACTAGAATGACGCTATCTATGAGTGATGTTGCATTTTTAGCGTGTTTTCACTTTGAAAACCTGCTTATTAAAATGGGTGTCAAAGTTGGACCTAGGACCAAGATAGTTCTTCGTTTCATGACTTTTTATAATGCTTGGCACCAATAAACTCAATTTGATATCTCTCTCTCTCTCTCTCTCTCTCTCTCTATATATATATATATATATATATATATATATATATATATATATATATATATATATATATTATATATATATATATATATATATATATATATATATATATATATATATATATATATATATATATATATATATATATATATAGAAAGAGAGAGAGAGAGATATATCAAATTGAGTTTATTGGTGCCAAGCTATATAAAAAGACATGAAACAAAAATCTATATTTGTCATATATCAAACTTTTATATATATATATATATATATATATATATATATATATATATATATATATATATATATATATATATATATATATATATATATATATATATATATATATATATATATATATATTTATATATATATATATACAGGGTGTCCCACCAGGCTGTGTACTAATGTCGATGGAGGACATCCGGCTAAAATATTTTCAAGGTAATGGCACTTCCGGTTATACCGGAAATAGGTATCACCTTGCTTATTTCAAATGGGACACCCTGTATATTATTACATTTTTCAATTTTTCACAAAATTCTAGATAGATTTTGTATACAATGTCCTATACCTATCTTCAACTGTTTCGGAAATATTTGAATTTATTTGTCAAAAATTACGTGCAGATCGAGTAATCATCATATTTTTCTTCAAAAAAAACGGTATTACTGCCCAATAAAAATAAATTTCCTAATAAAGGTGGTTCTGTTTTAGCGTAAGATGAATAGTATTTTGACATTTAATATACATGGTGCTCAGGAAAATATTACAAAAATGGATGTTGAAAAACTACAAAAAGTTCATTTTTTTAAATGAATACCTACAACTTTTATTATTTTATTCGATTCAGTATCAAAAATAAGGGCTACTTTGTATAAGATCGCCTATTCCTAAATGTTATAGTTTTCGAAATATTTGCAAATTAATGGTTTCTGGTTAAAAAAAATGATTTCCTGAAATTTTGTAATAGTAGGCGTGTGATGCCATATTTGTTCTCGGCCAGGTTACCATGGAAACAAATTCCAAAGAGATGTCATTATTCGAAAAATTATTATATATAGTAACACAATCATGCCAAGTCGTTTGAATTATACAAACGAAGATCACCTGAATTTGTTTATTATTTATGGAGAGTGTAATAAAGTGATAACAAGAACATGTGATACTTTTGCTGCTCGGTATCCGCAAAAAACCAAGCCATCACCAAATAGGTACCGTTGAAAATATAATACAAAATTTTATAAATGTTGGATCTGTCAAAAGCAATACGTAGAAAATTAAACCATACCTATTTGGTGATGGCTTGGTTTTTTGCGGATACCGAGCAGCAAAAATATCACATGTTCTTTTTATCACTTTATTACACTCTCCATAAATAATAAACAAATTCAGGTAGGTAATCTTCGTTTGTATAATTCAAACGACTTGGCATGATTGTGTTACTATATATAATAATTTTTCGAATAATGACATCTCTTTGGAATTTGTTTCCATGGTAACCTGGCCGAGAACAAATATGGCATCACACGTCTACTATTACAAAATTTCAGGAAATCATTTTTTTTAACCAGAAACCATTAATTTGCAAATATTTCGAAAACTATAACATTTAGGAATAGGCGACCTTATACAAAGTAGCCCTTATTTTTGATACTGAATCGAATGAAATAAAAAAAGTTGTAGGTATTCATTTGAAAAAATGGACTTTTTGTAGTTTTTCAACATCCATTTTTGTAATACTTTCCTGAGCACCCTGTATATTAAATGTCAAAATACTATTCATCTCACGCTAAAGCAGAACAACCTCTATTAGGAAATTTATCTTTATTGGGCAGTAATACCGTTTTTTTTTAAAGAAAAATATGATGGTTACTCGATCTGCATACGTAATTTTTGACAAATCAATTCGAATATTTCCGAAACAGTTGAAGATAGGTATAGGACATCATGTATAAAATCTATATAGAATTTTGTGAAGAATCGAAAAATGTAATAATATACAGGGTGTCTTATTTGAAATAAGCAACCTGATACCTACTTCCGGTATAACCGGAAGTGCCATCACCTTGAAAATATTTTAGCCGCATGTCTCCCATCGACATTAGTACATAGACAAATTTTCAGATATTTCCTATGTTTAGTTTTCCATATATCTATCGATGCACACCCTATATATATATATATATATATATATATATATATATATATATATATATATATATATATATATATATATATATATATATAATATATATTTATATATATATAATATATATATATATATATATATATATAATATATATTTATATATATATATATATATATATATATATATATATATATATATATATATATATATATATATATATATATATAATATATATTTATATATATATATATATATATATATATATATATATATATATATATATATACAGTGCGATCCGCATATAATGGACTCGAGCGGACAAAGAGATATAGTTCATTATATCCGAGTGTTCATCTTATGAGAATCAAACAACACATGATGAAACTACATTTAATTGCTGAATATAGTTTACAAAATATTATTTCTTAAAAAAATCAGTTATTATACTTTGAACAAAGTGTTTTTTCATATAATTGTTCTGCAAAATAAGTTTAACTTTATTTAATTTTGAAAACATTTCACTGCTGTGAGCCTCTTCTGTGGTCACCGCAGGTTCTTCGATATCATCATCTTGATCTTGTTCCATAACCTCAACTTCTGCTTCCTGAAGTGATTGATTTGCCAAGTCTGTGTCAGAGTCAGGTAATTCTTCTCTTACAGCAACGTTATTGTCGACATTTACGAACTCCTCAAAATCCTTTGGAAACATTTTGTTTATTCGTATTAGTTCCGCCAATGGAAGGTCATCTTCTGGATCTGATTCCATGATAGCAGTATTGGCAACTGTTTTTGATGTACCGGCGTGGCGAAAACAATTACGAATGGTTTGTGCAGAAACTTCATCCCATAAGAGGCTTAATAAATTCACAGCGTCCAAAATAGTAATGCTTTTATTGATGTTGGTACTTTCTGGACTCTCCATAATTTTAATTAATTTTTGTTTTCTGTAAATTTGTTTTAAACTCCAAATAACACCCTGGTCCATGGGCTGTAAAACTGATGTTACATTAGGTGGGAAAAAATGAAGCTTTATGTGATGAAGTTTAACTTCCGGATGAGACGATCCACCAGCAATAAAATTTTTCGATTTTTTCTGATTAGCACTGGAAAATTGTTTGCCCTTTTTTGTTGAAACCACTTGAATAACATTTCATCGATCTTAGGATGCGTCGGCAAACGCATCTTCTTTTGATCGTTTTTTTTCCAATCCTTCTGAATTTTTTCGCGATTCTTCCAAATATTTGTCACAGTGGACTTTCTTAACCCCATTTTTAAACACACATTTGCTTGAGATGTTCCTTTTTCAATATCACTTATTATTGCGAATTTTTCATGTAGCGTAAATGCTCGTTTCACCCTTTAAGCCATATTTTTGAAAAGTTCAGAGACAAATACGACGCAACGTACCGAATAACATTCACAGAGCTGCAAGCCCCAAACGCTAAGTCGAAAGAATACTGCATAATATTGCATCAGAAAACATCGTGCTGGGGAAATCACCAGGGGAATCACAGAAGAAGCTCGCTTATGATAGACTAATTCGGTCCACTACAGGCGAGGTTCCATTATAAACGAGTCCATCTTGTCCGAGTATTTTACACTTGTTTAATCCGGGACTTGAAAATTAGTTCATTACATGCGAGTTTCCATTATAAGCGAGTTCATTATAAATGGATTATACTGTATATATATATATATATATATATATATATATATATATATATATATATATATATTTATTATATATATATATATATATATATAATATATATATATATATATATATTATATATATATATATATATATATATATATATATATATATATATATATATAAATACATGTTCGCATGTATGTATGTAAGTGCTTGTATATTATGAAGTTGTTTACACGATAATGGGTTCCATTTTTAAGGAATAGGCTTGAAAGTTTCTAAACAGGTAAATTCGTCTTGAATGTGATTGGTTTTGGTTCGAATTGGTTGGAAGGTTTACCCCCCGAAGGAGGAAATAAGTCTTGTTTACACGATAAATGTCGCAATTTTGAAGAATAGGGTTAAAACCTTGTAAGTAGGTAGTTTCGTATGATGTTTTGGATAGGGTTGGCTTTGGTTCGAATTGGTTGGGGGTTTAATCCTCTGGGAGAGGAGTAATAAATCTTGTTTACACGATAAAGAGCGCTATTTTGGAGCAATAGGGTTGAAACTTTGTAGGTAGGTAGTTTCGTATGATATTTTGTATGGTGTTCATTTTGATATGAATTGGTTGGGGGGTTGACCCCTCGGAGTAGGAAATAAATCTTGTTTTGGTAGATTGGATGTGATTTGTTTTGGTCTGAATTGGGGAAGAAATAAATTTTTTTTCACACGATAGAGTATTTCATTTTTAATTTGGAAATGAAATCATAAATGAATGAAAAGATTTTTTCAAACTGGATACGATATGAAAACCTGGCTTTCTAATGCAGCTCACTGCGAAAGATTTTTTTTATTGTAAAATCAATAAAATTCGTAGGAGGAGTTATTTCTTCTATTCCCTAGAGTAAATGATAAGTTATAGTGAATGGAACTAATAAATATGTGAGGGGAGTCAAGCTGTATGAGGGTGCATTAAAACATCAAATTATATCGTCATCACATCTGTATCAATAGAAAAACGTTAACTATCCGTTGGTCAATAATCCATGAATATTCCTGCCAACAATGAGCTTAGTGGATTTACTATAATCAACCTACTTGTATTGCCAAATATCTGATTATTTAAAATGAATTTATTTCATATTTGAAAAAATACTTAAGTTCACTATATGATGATCGATTTTCTTGCTGGAAGATATTTTTGTTAGTTTTAATATATTAAATGGTATACCCGCTTCATGAAAGATCAACAACATCTAAGACTTCAGCTATGAGTTTAGAGATATTCTTTGATTTTACGGTCAATTCGAAGGAGTTTTGTATTGAATTTTTGTGTTCAAATTTACATTAATTCTTGAATATTATAAAACTCATGAATAGTTTCTCATTAAACTTGATCAACAATGAATTATCTGGTAGTGGATCGGCTTGAATTTCCAAAATATTTTTCAGAAGCTTCTTGAAATTTGAGTTTAGATACAAACATCTGTATCTGAGAAACTATACCGTTAATTAGTCAGCATCGGACGGAGGAGTAGCACTTCGATAAGTGCAGCACACATTTTCAACAAATATATGCTATAAGTGTTATCAATATTGTTTCATTATGCCTACTAATTTTCATCAATTATAATTAAATATATATATACATATATATATATATATATATATATATATATATATATATATATATATATATATATATATATATATATATATATATATATATATATATATAATATAATAATTGTAAATGAAATTTGCATGCTGTCAGGTCATTCCCAAATTATAACACTACTAAAATAATAATTGATGTATTCCATTGCAATATAACGATTTTCAATAATATATATATATATATATATATATATATATATATATATATATATATATATATATATATTATATATATAAATATATATATATATATATATATATATATATATATATATATATATATATATATTAATTATATATTATGTTATATATATATATCAATATATATATATATATATATATATATTTATAATAATTTTAAATGAAATTTGAGTGCTGTCAGGTCATTCCCAAATTATAACACTACTAAAATAATAATTGATGTAATCCATTGCAATATAACGATTTTCAATACAGGAAATACCTGAAGCCTACGTTCTCATTACAAATAAGAAAACTGTATGTTATCATTCACAATATTTAAATAGTCAAATTAGACCTGAAACTGTTCTTCATTGGTTGCAAATTATATTATAAAGATCACTGTTATTGAAGACATCGAGTTTACCTCCATAAGTGAATAATTGTTTCAATTATTAGTTTTTTCTTCATTACGAACTGTTTTCATTGTCTTGTTATATAAATCATTTTCCACATACATCCTGCATAATTGTTAGCACTGTTTTGATTGAGTAACAATTTCCTTCCTGTACCTACGGCAAAATCATGAATTGAAGAATTGGATTGTTTGTAACTTAATTACATACAATACAATAATCATTTGACTAAATTTCATGTAGAAATAAGCTTTACGTAGTTATATTTCTTTCCAAAAAGTAAAGAAAAATTTTGTCAACTTTTCAAGTAAGGATTAAAAGAGTAAATTTGATTAACTTACTATAAATTTGTTCTGCTATTTCTTATTTTCGACTTGTTATCTTGTGTGCTTATCATTATGTGATCAGTAGGATGATAAATAAACTAACTTAAGATATAAATAACCGTAAGGCCGTCAAACAGTTGGTAATTTGAAAAGTGTTTCGATTATCATCATCAGAAAAATGGTTCAAATCACAGGAAAGTACGAATTCGTTAAAAGTGAAAACTTAGGAACTCATTTTCAGTCTTTAGGTGAGTAACTTATAGATTGACACCATTTCAGTTTTTGATAAAGGTTTCGTACTGTTCAAATTTCTGATTACTTTATAAAATTATAGGTTAGTATTAGTTCTGGAAATCAACTATTTCACAAAGTACCTACAAAAATCTAATTCCGTTTATAAACCTTTCGATACGATTTCAACATATGCCTACATGAAAATTTTTGTGCTCAATTTTTATAATATGTATATATATATATATATATATATATATATATATATATATATATATATATATATATATATATATATATATATATATATATATATATATATATATATATAAATATATATATATATATATATATACATTTTTATTTATATATATATATATATATATATATTAATGTATAATTCTTGGGTGTAGGTCATTTATAAATTGAAGAGAGTTTTTCTCTAGGTTTCAATGATGAGCAATATTTACGCGTTTCGGCGATCAGCCATTTTCAAATCAAAATTTATTATCTAAAACAAACAATTGGTTTCACAAATACATCAAAAATTAAAATTAATTATTACTTACGTATAAATTTAAGTGAAAATTCATATATGGAATTGATAACAGTACGAAGCAATCAATGTTAATACACTTCAATGGTTAAACTGTGAGTGGCAGCGTATGCATGATGATCGCATATGGAAAGACAGTTTTTATATAGTATCCTTGTTTACATGATAAAGGGCATGAAGCATCTGATTTTTCATTCAAAATCCAAAACTAATAAAAATTAATACATAATCCAAAACAAACTCTGCAACAATATCTGTTCTATTACTAAAATGAAAATTAATTTCCTACACAGGGGTTGAGAAAAAACAAAAAATACAACAAAATAAACAAAAAAATAATGAAAGTGGAAATAAAATTGCAATTGTATTATTGAAAAAGATTTTGATAAGTGTGAATAAAGCTATCTAATTGTGTTCTCGAATTAATTGAATTTTTGTCTAAATTTATTTCCAACATTTCCAAGAATGTTCTTTGTGTATTATTTTCCTCAACAGCAAGGATTTTAGTGTTGTCGAAATCGAACGAGTGTAATTCATCTACTGCGTGCTTTGATAGAGCAGTGCATTTTTTATTGTTGATTACCGAATATCGATGTTCATATAATCTTTTGTGTAAGTATTGTTTTGAGTTACCAATATACGTTCCATTGCAATCCTTGCAGTCAATTTTGTAAATTGTATGTGTTTTGTTTCTAAATTCGATGTTAGGTTTGAGTTTAGTGAAAAAATTTTTTGTAAAATTATTAGGTTTGTGTCCTATTTTGATGTCATAGTTTCTTAGGCAATTATCGATTTTTTGTGAAAGAATTGGAATGTATTCAAGTCCAATATACTTTGTGTTATTTGAATCTCTGTTATTATTAAAATTTGTGCTATTGTAAATTTGATGAATGCGTTTTTTTATAATAGGTTCAAAATAGTATTTTGGATAGTTATTTTTCATTAATACTTGTTTAACTTTTTCTAAATTATTTTTTCGGAATTCTGGGTGGGAAAGTTTGATGGCTCTATCAACAAGGCAATTGATTACACTCTTCTTGTATTTTTCTGGTACACAAGATTCGAAATTTAGGTATTTTTCTGACCAAATTTTTTTATTATACCAGTTGGTTTTAATTTTACCGTTATTATCATGTAGAATAGTTAGGTCTAGAAAATTAATTGATTTTTTATTTTCAATTTCCACAGTAAATTGCAATCTGTCGCAAAATGAGTTAAACATTGTCAAAATTTCATCCACTTTATTTTTGGGAATTGCGGTTAAACAATCGTCAATATATCTTTTGAAAAATGTAGGTTTAAATTGTAATTTGTTTAATATGTTTTGTTCAAGTTCTTCCATGACAAGATTTGCAATCGTAGTAGAAATTGGGGAGCCCATTGGAGTTCCGAAGATTTGAGAATAAAATTGTTGATTATAACAGAAATATGTTGATTTTAGACAAAACTTTGTGGCTTTTATAAATTCTGATTTTGGTAAAGTTGTAAAAGGTTTCAGTTCCTCCCATCTTTTTTCCAAAATTTCTAGAGCAAGATTTATGGGTACGTTTGTAAATAACGAGATGACGTCGAGTGAAATGAGGACGAAGTTTTTAGGAATGGTTTGCTTAGTAATAAATTTATGAAAATCCCATGAGTCTTTTATAAAATGTTGTGATTTATTGATAATATTTGAAATGGGCTGCGAAAGGTATTTAGATAAATTGTATGTAGGGGATTGATTGGTGTTAACTATTGGTCTGAGAGGAATATTTTGTTTGTGAAGTTTTGGTAGACCATATATATACGGTGATTTACCATTGTGGCAAATCAGTTGGTTTTTGGTAGTTTTATCGATATATTTTTTGTTAAGCCATTCATTGATCATTTTGTTTAATGTGAGTTGGGTATTAAGAGTAGGGTCATGTTTTTCTTTTTTGTAAGTTTCACGGTCCATTAACATTTCGTTCATTTTATTGTTATAGTCAGTTCTGTTCATTAAAACTGTTTTCTTACATTTATCTGCATTTAAAACTAAAATATTCGGGTTATTTTTCATGAATGTATTGGTAGATTTGATGTGATGATTGAACTGTGATTTATTTATTTTATGGTTGTGGTTTTGTCTATTTTTGAAATTAGTTAAAATATTACAGACTTTATTTCTAATTTGATTTTTTATTGTGTGGTCTAAGTTGATAATAGCTGTTTCTACTTTTGTGATAATATTTTTGAAATTTATTTGTTGTTTGTTGATCGAAAATGTAGGGCCTAAACTGAGAAACATTTTAACTTCATCAGGGATTGCGAATTTAGTGAGGTTGACAATCCAATTAGGACAATTATTGAATTTTTTATTTGTATTATTTTTTTGTAACAATAAATTTATTTTTCTGCGATGTCGATCCTTAATTTCTTGGAATAGTTGGTTGTATTTAATTGATTCATTATTAAAAAACTCGGTTTTGATATTATTATCATGATTGTTAATTTTTCTTTTGATGTTGTAAATTTCATTCTGGATTTTGTTAATTTGTGTAAAGGTGTTAATGATGCAGAGATTCAGACACTGTGTATAATATATTTTGAGGAATGCTTCATACCTTTTTTTGTATTTGTCAATGAAAATATTTGCTTTTGACTTGATCCTAATAAATTTTGGTGTTAAATTAAGATTTCTGCAACGGATTAATCTGCATCATTAACACCTTTACACAAATTAACAAAATCCAGAATGAAATTTACAACATCAAAAGAAAAATTAACAATCATGATAATAATATCAAAACCGAGTTTTTTAATAATGAATCAATTAAATACAACCAACTATTCCAAGAAATTAAGGATCGACATCGCAGAAAAATAAATTTATTGTTACAAAAAAATAATACAAATAAAAAATTCAATAATTGTCCTAATTGGATTGTCAACCTCACTAAATTCGCAATCCCTGATGAAGTTAAAATGTTTCTCAGTTTAGGCCCTACATTTTTCGATTCAACAAAACAACAAAGTAAATTTCAAAATATTATCACAAAAGTAGAAACAGCTATTATCAACTTAGACCACACAATAAAAAAAATCAAATAGAAGAAATAAAGTCTCGTAATATTTTAACTAATTTTCAAAAATAGACAAAACCACAACCATAAAATAAATAAATCACAGTTCAATCCATCACATCAAATCTACCAATACATTCATGAAAAATAACCGAATATTTTAGTTTTAAATGGCAGATAAATGTAAGAAAACAGTTTTAATGAACAGAACTGACTATAACAATAGAAATGAACGAAATGTTAATGGACCGTGAAACTTACAAAAAAGAAAAACAATGACCCTACTCTTAATACCCAACTCACATTAAACAAAATGATCAATGAATGGCTTAACAAAAATATATCGATAAAACTACCAAAAAGCCAACTGATTTGCCACAATGGTAAATCACCGTATATATATGGTCTACCAAAACTTCACAAACAAAATATTCCTCTCAGACCAATAGTTAACACCAATCAATCCCCTACATACAATTTATCTAAATACCTTTCGCAGCCCATTTCAAATATTATCAATAAATCACAACATTTTATAAAAGACTCATGGGATTTTCATAAATTTATTACTAAGCAAACCATTCCTAAAAACTTCGTCCTCATTTCACTCGACGTCATCTCGTTATTTACAAACGTACCCATAAATCTTGCTCTAGAAATTTTGGAAAAAAGATGGGAGGAACTGAAACCGTTTACAACTTTACCAAAATCAGAATTTATAAAAGCCACAAAGTTTTGTCTAAAATCAACATATTTCTGTTATAATCAACAATTTTATTCTCAAATCTTCGGAACTCCAATGGGCTCCCCAATTTCTACTACGATTGCAAATCTTGTCATGGAAGAACTTGAACAAAACATATTAAACAAATTACAATTTAAACCTACATTTTTCAAAAGATATATTGACGATTGTTTAACCGCAATTCCCAAAAATAAAGTGGATGAAATTTTGACAATGTTTAACTCATTTTGGCGACAGATTGCAATTTCACTGTGGAAATTGAAAATAAAAAATCAATTAATTTTTCTAGACCTAACTATTCTACATGATAATAACGGTAAAATTAAAACCAACTGGTATAATAAAAAAATTTGGTCAGAAAAATACCTAAATTTCGAATCTTGTGTACCAGAAAAAATACAAGAAGAGTGTAATCAATTGCCTTGTTGATAGAGCCATCAAACTTTCCCACCCAGAATTCCGAAAAAATAATTTAGAAAAAAAATTAAACAAGTATTAATGAAAAATAACTATCCAAAATACTATTTTGAACCTATTATAAAAAAACGCATTCATAAAATTTACAATAGCACAAATTGTAATAATAACAGAGTTTTAAATAACACAAAGTATATTGGACTTGAATACATTCCAATTCTTTCACAAAAAATCGATAATTGCCTAAGAAACTATGACATCAAAATAGGACACAAACCTAATAATTTTACAAAAAATTTTTTCACTAAACTCAAACCTAACATCGAATTTAGAAACAAAACACATACAATTTACAAAATTGACTGCAAGGATTGCAATGGAACGTATATTGGTAACTCAAAACAATACTTACACAAAAGATTATATGAACATCGATATTCGGTAATCAACAATAAAAAATGCACTGCTCTATCAAAGCACGCAGTAGATGAGTTACACTCGTTCGATTTCGACAACACTAAAATCCTTGCTGTTGAGGAAAATAATACACAAAGAACATTCTTGGAAATGTTGGAAATAAATTTAGACAAAAATTCAATTAATTCGAGAACACAATTAGATAGCTTTATTCACACTTATCAAAATCTTTTTCAATAATACAATTGCAATTTTATTTCCACTTTCATTAATTTTTTTGTTTATTTTGTTGTATTTTATGTTTTTTCTCAACCCCTGTGTAGGAAATTAATTTTCATTTAGTAATAGAACAGATATTGTTGCAGAGTTTGTTTTGGATTATGTATTAATTTTTATTAGTTTTGGATTTTGAATGAAAAATCAGATGCTTCATGCCCTTTATCATGTAAACAAGGATACTATATAAAAACTGTCTTTCCATATGCGATCATCATGCATACGCTGCCACTCACAGTTTAACCATTGAAGTGTATTAACATTGATTGCTTCGTACTGTTATCAATTCCATATATGAATTTTCACTTAAATTTATACGTAAGTAATAATTAATTTTAATTTTTGATGTATTTGTGAAACCAATTGTTTGTGTTTTAGATAATAAATTTTGATTTGAAAATGGCTGATCGCCGAAACGCGTAAATATTGCTCATCATTGAAACCTAGAGAAAAACTCTCTTCAATTTATAAATGACCTACACCCAAGAATTATACATTAATAAATCATAACAGGTCAGGAAATAATCCACTTAATATATATATATATATATATATATATATATATATATATATGTATGTATATATATATATATATATATACATATATATATATATATATATATATATATATATATATATATATATATATATATATATATAAATATATATATAATATGGTGCAGATATGTACCGAAATATATAGGTTTTTGCTATAGAAGATCTTACTTTTTTGCCTTGCCTACAACCCTTAAATTGATCCTATTCAATAAAAAAATTTTGCAGTTATTTGTATATATATATATATAATATATATTTATATATATATATATATATATATATATTATAATATATATATCTATATATATATATATATATATATTATATATATATATATATATATATATATATATATATATATATATATATATGTATATATATATATATCAAAATCAGCTGAACCTGAATGTCGCTAAGTGTAATGTTGTCACGTATACCAGGAGGAAAAATATTATTCACTTCGATTATAATGTTGAAAATAGCATGAGAGTATCCCGCACGCATTCTCAGGGTGTGTGTGAGACTCCGGATGTTACTCACTAAAAAACCTCTCATATATTCCTTGGAGTATTTCTTGATCCTTCATGGGACCTGATGACTCGAAGTGACCCGAGCAACACTGCTTTCTGCATTCTGCGCGTCAATATATCGGCCAGAGATCTGCATGCCGGAATAATTTTCAGTTCTGTCACATAGTTAGCTCTCATCCCGCCTAGACAACCTATGATTAGTACGACCATCCTAACTTTATGCTCTGGGTATAGTGTCCTCAGCTGGAACATTATTATTATCATTATTATTATTATATTTTTATATATATATATATATATATATATATATATATATATATATATATATATATATATATATATATATATATATATATATATATATATAACAGACGCTTGATGTTGTCAATTGTCGTTGGAACAGATACAAGGTAGCATATTAGAATTCCAAGTTGTTTACGGTCTCAGGCTTTATTTCTTCATCCAGTCATGTGTCTTGGCTGAATTCTTCTTTTACCCTCGTAAGTAAGTACGAGTACATGCTGGTCAACTATTGTGTGTCAGTTTTCTTATTTATGGAAGCTTCATTAGTGTATATTTGTATCATCTCTTGGAATAATTCTTCTGTGGTATTTTAGTTCTCGTTTTAATATTTCCACATTCATAAGGTCTACTTGGTCATCATTGTCATACGTGTGTGTGTCGCGTGTGCATCGAACTTTGCAGTTTTTTATATCTCTTTTGTGTATAGCTAACCTACTTTTTAGCCACTGCACCATTTGTCCAATGTATATACCTTCACATCCCAAGCAACATATTTTGTATACCACATTGCTAGTTAAATTATTTAGAACTGGGTCTTTCAGCCGAGAATAAAGTGAGGCTACTGTCTTGTGATTGTAAATAGCATTGCTTATATTCTTTCCATTGCATTAGTTCCTTAGTTTGTTGGTCAGCTGGTTTATGTTGGGTTATCTTACGTAATATACTTTTTCATTTGGATTCTCTCCCTGTTCATATGTTCTCGTTGTGCAAGGGCGGATCCAAAGGGAGAGCCATGGGGGCCATGACTCCTCCCCCAGAGCATGTTGAATATCCGTAAAATATTGAAGTGATTTCCCATGAATTGAAATTAAAATCATATGCAGGTAATTACCCGCAACACCAAATCGAATGTTATGTGATTAAAACCATGAATAGGTCATTTTAAACCAATAAACTGGTGGGAGAGAAGAGCTTTCATTGTTGTCTGAGCTAAAGATGCTGAAAAAAATAGAAAGTGTGTGACAGTTCGCTAGGTATTACAAAATGCTAAACCGTAGAAAAATATTAATGAAAAAATTGAATCACTACAAATTAAAACAAACTTATATTTTCATTTCTTACAGAAGACATTTACAATAAAACTAAATTGAATATGAAAATTTCTATTCCTTCGCAGCCTTCCAGTAATTTTCTTCTAAACATTTTAAGATATGAAAATTAATAATTTTTTAGCACTTCTTATGAAATGCTCTATTTGTTGTGTTTCCTTGTGAAATCGATGTCTCGCGAATCAGCTCACAATTCTAAGACTCATATAGTTTCAATCATTTTGAAGTTTTTTTTTACCTATAAGGTTTGATATATTAAGTTCCATCGGCTTAAAAAAATTATAAACATCATTACGAATGTGTCACAAAAAGTTAGGAAAAATTACGATAACTTCAAAATTTGATATCTCAAAAACACCAAAAAACGTGAACTTCCACGAATATTTTAATCCTGAGCCTACTGTAAATCTAAAGAAAGTAAAAAAAGTTAATAATATTTTATGTTTGAATTTTTGGAAATAAATAATATCATAACATGGAATTGAGGGAGAAAGAATATAAAAAATAAATGAATAAATTCAGTATGAATGTGAATGAAATTTAGTTGAATGTGGAAATTCAGGAAGTGACGAAATACAAGTTGACACTCCTTCGAAAACTCAAAAATTCAGAATTAATCCAGCAAACCCCCTAGCAGAGTTGCCTACACGAAATAAAAGTGCATCGAACAATACTACTCGTATGGTCGTATGTCGAAACACCAGCAAGTGGCTATTTTGCGGGCAAGCGTAAAGTAGCTACGTTATATCGATGTTATGCCTTATTTACACACCAACGCAGTAGCAAACACTGAGAATTATGTCTACATAGAGGTAAATGAATATGATGAACAAAACTAAATTTGAATTTACTACGTTTATTATCACAAAATATTACGAAAAATATAACACTGCGATTGCAATTTCGGTCACTAGACCATCATCTGGCAGATTGAGGTAAGAACTTAAGTTCTGCAAATAATAGTTCAATGTAGTAGTTCACGATAAATCATTGCATGTCCTCCAGGGGCAGTTTCCCGGAACCACCTTCAACTTTGTGGAATCGAAAATACTCTCACAGTTCCTTAATACGGCAATGTCTTACTTTTGGAAGTTCATCTATAGTTATTAGTTGATGATGAAAGTAACCTTTTTTCACTCAAATTTGGAGCTATTCCAATGCCTCTTTATTCTGCAGTAATTGAGGCTTACATATCGATATTAGCTCTTTCAATCCCATATTTTCAGTCAATATATGACAAATGAAAATTTTGCAGATAAGCTCCCACTCTACTATCTCTATTGTTAGAACTCAAGTCTAGCACCGTTCCGTCACTTTTTCACTGATACAAGCAGTGTTTGGTGTGTTTTGCAGTCCTAAAAGCTCATCGCTAAACAAACGAGTACGATTAAATTTAGATGCATAACCGGTACTCGTAAATAGCATCTACCCCGCTTCAACCTGTTTTAGTGTAGTACCATTCACTTAAAATAATTCAATTAAGGTTCCATGTTGAATTCACTCTGTCTTTATTGATACAATTACATCGACTAAGAACTATCAAAAATATCAGAACATTTTCTACAGCTAAAAATTTCCAGCGCTTATGGAGTTATTTGAAAATATTTTTGACGAGGAATGCCATGTCTAGGGCTTAATATAGAAGTTACATTATTATACAATATCTTATTTCATTGATTTTTTCAAGAAATGGGTATTAAGGTGAAATCTTAACTTCAAATACAAGGATCTGATCCTATATGAATATAATTCCATGAGAATTGTAATTTTCCTTCATGTAAATAATTAAAATTTGGTTCGAATCCAAAATATTTCATAACTTTGGATTTTTGAAATCCGTTATGTCTTACATATCGGATTTGATTTTATTAAAGAAATGATTTTATTATAAGAAATTTCACAGAAATAACAGTAATAATTACTTTTTGTAAAACTTTCCGAATGGAGATTGATGTTCTCTTCTCTTTCTCTTCTCGAAAAGGAAGATGATATAATAAGGTGTATAGATATTAAAGTTTCATCAATGAGTGAAAATTTAATGTAAATTTCATTGATCAAGATATTCGTTGAAGGTCCAATTTGACTGTTGAGAATTATACTGTGAAAACGGAATTTACTTTATCAATAAATACAACACTAATCGAACAAACAGTTATCCTGTGATGTTTAAACAAATTTCTGGCTTAACTATTCTGTAACAAGGTTAGAATGAAAATTCGATGCGAGTGGAAAAGCATCGAAGCATCACGAATTTTCATTCTAACCGAGTAGCAGACTATACTTTCTCCACGATCAAAGATTTTGAATATATATTTTTTTGTACAGCTCCCATTAAAAGTGACACTTTTAATGACAGCCAACAGTGTTAAAAGTGATTGTTTACATGGAAGCGTGTTAAAAATATTTTTAACACTGTGTTGAAAATATTTTTAATACTACATTTTCTCATAATGAAATCAGATAAAATTATAATTATAATTTTTGATTTTTTGGAACGATATCCTTCACTTTTCCTTTTTAAATATGCTATTACCTTGAAATATTTACTAACATCAACGCCATTTTTAACAAGAGCGCTTGAGTTGATCATTGAAAATTTGCTTCACAAAGTTGATGAGCTCCATATTTTTCTTGTAAGTATGCAAAGAAAACAGGTTCACCGAAGTTCCATTCTACATTTTTCAATTAACATCAGGCCAGGAAATTGGTATATGCAATATCGTACTGCTGAACTGATTGTTTAGGTAAGAGTTCCAAAAATGCTCTTCTTGCTGACTCTTCAATATCCACAGGAACAATAAAATCAACACTTTTATTAACTATTCCACTATCGACAAACATATTAGGCAGTCGAGAACCAAAGACAAACATTGTACAAAAACGCAATTTAAATGACAGCGTCTTTTTCATTTGTAAACAAGCATTTGTTAGTAACCGTAGCGTTCACAGCATTTGCCATTCACAACAACCTTGTAATTATTTGAATATGAAAATGCATTTTGAAGTTTAATGTCATTTCAAATTCACCTATTTCATTATCAAAATAGGGCAGTTATACAAAAAACATTGTATGATATTTGTGTTTGAAGTGATTTTATTTTGTTCGTGAAATTGTTCAATTCGCTCCGCTCATTTCACAAACTTTTTCACTCACAAAATGAAACATCACTTTTAACACTCATATCATATTCAACTGGAAACGTGAGAACAATAATTTTGACACTTACTCAAATTTTGCCACTACGATGACAATCAACTGCGTCAATGTTATTATTGCTAGCCAGTGTGAGAATATTATTCTAGTACAAGAGAGAGAAGGCAAATACATTTAAATTTCATGGGGGCAGAGGTGTTGCAGAATATTTCTTCTCAAGAGAGAGAATTCCAGCATTCTGTAATCAAATTTGATATCAGAATTGGCGAATTATGTGATGATCGTGGAGAAAGAATATTCGTATTTAACGAGTTTTCTACCCTAGACTCTGGTCTGATCTTACGAAACAAACGATTTTATAGATTTTTTCCGGAAAATGAATCGATAGATCCTGTTGTACTTTTTTAGGCACAAACAATGGCCAGTACCTTACTCCTCTAAGCCACATCATTTTCGAGAAATCTCTTGGTGTGATAACTTAAGAATTTAAGTTAGCCCTCGTTTGTTTTTCCCTTATTTTTGGACCTACGAACGAAATTTTTCCGCAACAAACAATTTACAAACGCTCTGTACATGTTTTTACCGGCTGCCAAGTTGATATACGTGCAACGCTTTCAATACCCAATAAGGGTTTTGTCTTCACTATACGACAGACAAGAATGTGATTCATAAATTTCCTTGAGGTGAATAAATAATTAAAATGAAGTTCAAAAATAATTTGATCGTTAGTTCAATTATGAATGGCTGAAAAAAAATTATATTCAAGAAGAATTGATGAATGATATTTTATTAAAATTCAAACTAATATCATACCGTAGAGAAATTTGAGAAACGAAACCAAATTCAGAAGATATACAGTAAAACAAGAGAAATTTCTCAGACACACTTTTCAAAAACTAATGAATTTTACAAATCAATTTTGTAACAGAAGATTAAGATAACTCATATTAACTGATTCTATTCAATACGGTTAAAGTGTTGTTGTGACATTTTTGTTAAATATGCGAGTTTTTGCTGACAAACACTAACCAACTTTGTGACATCACATTTCTTCAACGAAGTTAATAGTTGAATAGTTGAAACCATTATGGATCAAACTGACCGAATATAAATTCATTGCTCATTTATAGTTTATTAATCAAAGGAGTAGAATTGAGATGAAGAAATAACCAAGTTGACTGTTTGATTCTCTATATTATTTGATTATTCTGAAGAAAATATTGTTTTTAGGTTTAGCCAAAGAATGGACCAAGAATGCTGAGAATCAAACCAAACACAAAACTGAATTCGTACATAATGGGGATAAAATATCAGTTACTACTCATTTCGATAGTCCAATTACTAATGAGTTCATTTTAAACAAAGAAGTTGATGAAGTATACGGCGACTACAAACTTAAGGTATTGTTACTAGAAATGAAAGTGCATAAAATCATTATTTAACAGATAATCATTGTTTCCAAAATGAGCATTAAATGGGCATGGAGGCAGTATAATATGGACTTGCTTGAGGATCACAAACATTACGTTAATAAACTTTCAAATATTCAAGTCAAATTCTCCGCTATAGATTAACATGAAATACACACACACACATATATATATATATATATATATATATATATATATATATATATATATATATATATATATATATATATATATATATATAGAATAAAGTATAAACTTTAAAGTAAAAAACACTTGGCTTAAGTTTCACTATATATTGAAACATAAGCCAAGTGTTTTTAATTTGAAGTTTATACGTTATTCTTTATAATTTTTCACCAAGTTATGTGCGACAATTCAATCTCAGTTAATTATATATATATATATATATATATATATATATATATATATATATATATATATATATATATTTATATATATATATATATATATATATATATATATATATATATATATATATATATATATATATATATATATATATATATATATATATATATATTTATAGTATATATATATATATATATATATATATATATATATATATATATATATATATATATATATATATATATATATATTATATATAATTATATTATTATATATATATATATATATATATATATATATATATATAACTTTTTGATAATTATTAGCAATAACAGGCTTGGTGAATCTCAAAAATCTCGATTTTATTAAAAGGTTGACGTTTCGCCACGACATTCGTGGCTTTTTCAAATCTTGAAAAATTGAAATTTCTTTGACATTCATTGATTTGAAAGGTTCAAATTATTTTGATTTCGAAAAGTCAAAGAATAGGGTACTATTTATCTTTTTTTCAAAAATTTTTTATTACATCTGTGGCCGTCTTCAGTTATTAATTACGTGCTATTTAGTCTAACATCAACAGTCAGGTCTATTGATATTAGTTGGGAAGGGAACCACAGAAACATTTACCCACGTAATGTACAAAAAAGGTTTAAAATATTTGATGGTTTTCTTTTAAAAGACATTACTTGTAATTTTGGAGATCACATGTTCTAAACTGTACTTAATTTTTAGAAAAATTGAAAATTCTAGATGTTAAGATTTTGTCTAAGAAGATGAGTTGTTATGGTTAGAGTTTGTTTGTTGAATTATTTTGTTTTGATTTATGTTGTTTTCTCTATTAAAGAATTAAATCTGCGTATATTCAACCTAAATATTTTATATCTGTTCTATCATTAACGACTTTATTCAAATTTTTTTGAATATGTAACATTTCTAAAATTTCTCTGCATTTTTGATCTTTCTCTATTTCTAAAATTTTTGTGTTATTAAAGTTGAAACTATGATTCTCATTATTTTTATGTTTTATTAGTGCTGTTGTTTGTGTTTTGGTATATTTGTGTGCTTTTATTCTTTCCTCTAAATTTTGAAAAGTTTGTTCTATATATGATTTATTACAATTATATTATTATTTTATAGTATACCCTGTAATAATTGTGATAAATCATATATAGGACAAACTTTTCAGAATTTAGAAGAAAGATTAAAAGCACACAAATATACCAAAACACAAACCACAGCACTAATAAAACATGAAAATAATGAGAATCATAGTTTAACTTTAATAACACAAAAATTTTAGAAATAGAGAAAGATCCAAAATGCACAAAATTTTAGAAATGTTACATATTCAGAAAAATTTGAATAAAGTCGTTAATGATAGAACAGATATAAAACATTTGGGTTCAATATACTCAGATTTAATTCTTTAATTTTTCTAAGAAACAACATAAATCAAAACAAAATAATTCAACTAACAAACTCTAACCATAACAACTCATCTTCTTAGACAAAATCTTAACATCTAGAATTTTCAATTTGTCTTTTTAAAGACAACCATCAAATATTTTAAACCTTTTTTGTACATTACGTGGGTGAAGCTTTCTGTGGTTCCCTTCCCATCTAATATCAACAGACCTGACTGTTGATATTGGACTGAATAGCACGTAATTAATAACTGAAGACGGCCACAGCCGTAATAAAAAAATTTTGGAAAAAAGATAAATAGTACCCTATTCTTTGACTTTTCGAAGTCAAAATAATTTGAACCTATTTAGAACATTACGTGGGTAAAAATTTCTGTGGTTTCCCTTACCATCTAATAATAACAGATTTGAATGTTAATATAGGACTGAATAGCACGTAATAAATAACAGAGAACGGCCACAGCCGAAAAATTTTGATGAAATATAGAAGTCCGTTTTAACTATTCGAATTTTTTCAAATCAATAAATGTCAAAGTAATTTCAATTTTTCAAAAGTTTTGAAAAAGCCACGAATGTAGTGGCGAAATGTCAACTTTTTAATGAAATCGAGTTTTTTGAGATTTTGGATTGATTGGGCCGATACTTGGTGTAAATTAATAAACATATTAAAACAATGGTTAAAAATAACAATTTACACTTTTATTATAAGAAATAACGCATGACGCACGTTTCGGTGGAACTTCACCTTCTTCAGATGCTAATGGCAAAACAAAGAGTTTGCCATTAGCATCTGAAGAAGGTGAAGTTCCACCGAAACATGCGTCATGCGTTATTTCTTATAATAAAAGTGTAAATTGTTATTTTTAACCATTGTTTTAATATTTTTTGAGATTCACCAAGCCTGTTATTGCTAATAATTATCAAAAAGTTAAAAATAGTTCACAGGCAACAACAAATCAAATAAATAATTATATATATATATATATATATATATATAAAACAAGCAAAATTAACAGTCAAGCTCGCATAATGTCGAAGCAGCCGTTGACACGTGTTTCGGACGCTTTGATCCTTATCAGAACGGCGTAGCCAAGTATGCGATGGAAAACCTGTAAATGAAACAGCAACAACAAGCAAAATCCCCTGCTTCAGAAGACAATCACTTATTTGTGGTGCATTGTTCGAACTCTCCGGATATGGAGATTTGGTCAAACTTTGGCTACGGAGGCGATTAATGCCATATGCGAGATCCCGGACCATGGAATTAAACTACAGAGAAAAACTTATCGCGGGGAAATAGTATAGAAAACAAGCAAAATTATCGGTCAAGCCCGCATATGTCGAAGCAGCCGTTGACACGTGTTTCGGACTCTTTGGTCCTCATCAGAACGGCGTAGCCTAGTATGTGATAAAGAACCTGGAAATGAAACAGCAACAATAAGCAGAATCCCTTGCTTCAGAAGACAATCACCCATTTGTGGTGCATTGTTCGAACTCTCCGGATTTGGAGATTTGGTCAAACTCTGACCACGGAGGCGATTAATAATGCCATCTGCGAGTTCCCGGACAAAAGGAATTAAACTACAAGAAGAACAGTTGACCCAAAAAAAATGGACACGTTTTATGTGCTATCAGGTCTATTCTTCTCTGTAGCAATGTAGTCTTGTCCCAGCGATTTATATGGTTCAAATGTGCAATTTGAGTATTTTGGTATTATTCACTTTCTTAGATGTTTGCCGGTTCTCGTCAGAATTATTGAGTATGAGTCAATTTCGTCTGATGTCCCTTGTTGAAGTTATTCAGATCGCTCCTCTGCTGAACGAATTTGGACAGTATTATTACTCGCTGTTTGTGATTTGTCAATTTCATCGTGTACTTTATCTTGGATCAGATCATCCTAGGCTGTTGAGAAGTTCATATGAGGATATGTCTTGCTCAGCTGGTTAGGTTTCAGAAGGCTCGTTGCTACTTCTAATCTTTTTTGAGGTGCTTTGGTTTAGTGGTTGTATCCTTCTCAAGATATTTTAATTTTCTCGCCTACTTTCGTTCACGATTCAGGCATATTTTCCTTCAGTTTTCACGTATGTTCCGCGATTTTCTTTTTCTTCTTGATTTTATTGCACTAGAGTTCTAAACATTTGTGTTTCCTGAATATGAGAAATTTTCACCTTAAGGCCCATCCTTGTTTCTTCGATAAAGTTCGTGTTGCAGGAGGGTGATCTTTGGGATGCTCAGGATGCTCATGATCCTCTCATCAGTGGGACAAGGTTTATAATTATACAACATGGAACAATTACCCTACTGTCATTCAGACCTTGAGACCGGTACCTCATAGTTCGACTTTAAGAAATTTTTTTTCGATATTCTGGTCTAGATTGTTTCAATAGGGTTATCAGGAGAATTATATAATCTGAAATCACATTCCCTAATTGTTGCTAATAGAATCCACTTGTCTTGATAACGGTTAGTGGAGTTCTAAGGACTAAGTGAAAAACTTACTGCCCTCAGATTTTACGCCTTTCCTCAAGACCGGGACGCAAATTTTTCTGGCCCTCTAGTGGCGTTGATGATGTAATCAATATGGCCGCCATAGTTTTGTAACACGGTTTCAAATTTCCCTGTGTAACTCGGATTTTTATTAGAATATTAACCAATATTATCAGTGATTATCAATGAGAAGAAAATGCGCTTTTCAACGGTATAAGTGACATTATTGTCAGCTTTGTAGTTATAGAAATAATTTTAACATAATTATTTTTTTTAATTGAATTTTGGTTTTTGTCGAAATATTTTGCTAAATATCTCGAAACCTGTTGCATATAGCTGAAAATTGGTAAGATACTTTCTGTTTGTGAATAAATTAGCTTTCGAACGGTGTATCTGACTTCTATTTTATAAAAAACAGTTACTGAAAATGTGCCCAAACAGTGTACCATTGCACAGTTATAGTAGCAATGTAAGATTCCAAATACTGTCTTGGAATTCAGATATGTCCTTATTAAGTCATAACAACTAACATAAGAATAATTAACAATGTCTTGTGACTCAAACATATACTTATGTATATATTATTTGCATATTAAGTAATTAGTTAAGTATGAATTGCATTGCTGCCATAACGGTGCAATGCTACACTGTTTTGGCACATTTTCAGTAACTGTTTGTTACAAAAATTTGAAAGTGTGTTACAAAACTATGGCGGCCATATTTATTACATCATCAACGCCACTAGAGGGCCAGAAAAATATGTGTCCCGGTCTTTTTTAACGCGTCTACCCATGTACTATCTGAATCCAAAAGAACACAGTGGTTGCCAGTGGTGAAATATTTTCATTGAATTTTTAGTTAACCGACCCCACTAGTGATATTTATTATTTATTTTAATTTCTGGAACTTGCGCATTACTTTAACATTTTGAAAGTTAATGCAATATATGATTTAGCACAATATTTTCAAGAAGTATACTATAGAAAACATTTGTTTCTTCATTTGTTACAATTTGATTTTTTATTTGTTGTATGAGTAAGTTTAATTGTTTATGAGTTGAAAGTAGCTGATATGTTTTAAAAAAAAGTTTAAGAATATATAGTGCTGGTTATTTGCAAACAAGTTCTTCTGTAACATGGATTAGGATTTATTATTATATAATAATTTATAATATCTCTTGAAAATGAGCACAAATTGAGAATGAGTTCATTCCTCCTAAAATCACTATTCCCACGTGAACCTCTCACATGAACTTGAATGAATTTTGAAATGAAAAATAGTTTTCGGGAGAAAATTTACCTTTTAAAACATGAATATACGAATTGTGGCTCATGTGACTAAAATATGAAAATCCATAAATCCAGATAATTTATTTTTGAAAACTGAAATAAAAATTTGAATAAGTTTTCAAGTTCTAATAAACTTGTTTATTTCACAGACTACTACACTTCTGAAGGATGATACTCTCACACAAAAATCCAAACATCCCAATGGAAAAACAGAAACCAAAATACACAAGTTCACTGACAGTGGATACACTGTGGTAAGTAAAGTTTGATGAATTTATCGATTATAATCTACATACACATATATCATATTTCACTGATTATTTCTTTCGTATGATTTCCACCGAGATCATTTTAGTTAAGTTACCTTGTATAATCTCGATAATACCTGATTATACATAGAGTAGCTCTACCAATCGAAAACTAACAGGACAGTCAAATTTTGACGTTTATCAATAACTGTTCAGAAATGAGAAGATTCGGAGATTTTTACTTAATATACTCAACAAATAGTCGTATCAAATACAATGCGTACTTCAAAATAAATGCGGTTATACATCTCAAACTTCCTGCATAATTACAAATCGTGTCGGTTTGGCAGAATAATCCTCCAGCTACGCGGTCGGATTATTTAAACTGTCAACCTGACATTTTTTGTAATTATGCAACACGTTATCGATGTAAAACGTGATTATTTTGAAGTACTTATAGTATTACTACTGATTATATAACTCAAGTATGAATAAGCCAATAGAATCCGTGAATTTTGCATAACTACTGCGTATTGATAAGTGAATGTATATATATATATATATATATATATATATATATATATATATATATATATATATATATATATATATATATATATATATATATATATATATATGTATATATATATATATATATATATATATATATATATATATATGTGTATATATATATATATATATATATATATATATATATATATATATTTATATGTATATGTTCCTATATATATTGCGTTTTTTTCCTTTATGGAAATCTGATGATAAGTATCTTTTGTTGAAATTTTATAAAACATATAGTCTCAAAAACTGGAAAGAATTCTTATACAAAAGTTTAAAATCATCCAACATTGGTGATTTTAAACTTTTGTTTAAGTGTTTGTATATTGAATTCTCAAATTTTTTTTGTCTATATGTTTTACTAAATGTCAACAGTATGTATATATATATATATATATATATATATATATATATATATATATATATATATATATATATATATATATATATATATATATATATATATATATATATATATATATATATATATATATATATATAATATATATAAAATGTAGAATGGTGCGTGTGTAGGTGTACGTCTCATATATTTTTTTCAGACATTCCAGGATGAGGATCCAGCTACACCAGACGCAGTGAGTGTTTACAAACGAGTGTAAATATAATTTCCGAATTTGAATAAATTTTGAGTTAATAAAATTTGTTTTTCGTTTGCCAAGGTTCATATGTGCCCTTTATCGTGTATATTTATATATATATATATATATATATATATATATATATATATATATATATATATATATATATATATATATATATATATATATATTATATATATATATATATATATATATATATATATATTATATATATA
Organism: Cynegetis impunctata; assembly: GCA_030704885.1. Lineage (NCBI taxonomy): Eukaryota > Metazoa > Arthropoda > Insecta > Coleoptera > Coccinellidae > Cynegetis > Cynegetis impunctata. Next base: position 49,386 of record JARQZK010003622.1, read on the forward strand.
TATATATATATATATATATGAGACATATGAAGTTTAGTTATTGGTGCCCAACATCATAACAATTCATGAAACGAAAAACTATCTTGATCCAGGTCCAACTTTGTTAATCGCATGCACTTCAATAGGCAGGTTTTCAATGTGCAAACCTGCTAAAAATTATTTTTAATGTTGAATACTTTCAGACGAAATAAAGTTACCTAATTTTGAACAAAATGTCAACAAAACTTGACAGAATACACATCTTCACAAAACTAGGCAAATAGGCCTGTTCTGACATCCAGGCAGACCACATACTACTTCCTCAGTCGTGCTACTGAAGGCGCACGATTTTGACTCCCTCACTCTTACTGGGAATGAGAGCGAATCAGTATTAATATATGTGAATGATTTTTTTAAATGTTACAATTTATCCCTTTTTTTCAGCCAAATAGATATAATTCTTTATAAAGAAATGAACAACTTTTTTTCAATTACAATAATAATGTGTAATATGTAATAAGTGTATTGTGTTGTATTGTATTGTAATGATTTTTATGTTATCAACATCAGCAGTTGGCGGTTTTGGCTGAGATAGAGATGGAGACGTTCCTTTTCTTTTCGATGTTGTGGTATCATAATAAATTTTCTACAATGCTGAGAACGTATTATCACACGTAGGATGGTAGCCACTATCTAAATGTTCACGTGGTAAAGTCACGTCACTATATTTTAAATTATGAAATTTGCGTGAACGCAAGATAGTTTTATATTTCTTAAAAGTTTCTTCCGAAAAAATGTGTACTCTCTCACCAGAATCAGAATTACAAAAGGAATAATTTAATTCATCTGCCATGATTTCAAATGTGCGGTGAAAAGCAACGCACAAATAAACGCAAAAAACTCGCAAAATTCACAGTAAGATACACTACACGTGTTTCTCTAACAAACTTTCAGAACAAAATGAAATGGATTAGCGGACCATGACAACATTCCACGTGTAAGGAATATTTCTTTTCCTAGGTAAGGTAAACTAATGGAGTGAAGTGGAAGTTTCTGTTCAGTCTGTCATATGTGGGAACATATTATGTTATAATGAATTGAATAAAGCAGTACCATCTGAGATCTCGTTTGAGTAACACAGATATAACATGGCGCAGTCGTAAAAGTGAAAATGGATAAAAGTGCACGTCCTCCGTCCGAGTTGAAGTTAAACGGTGATAATGCCGTTGAATGGAAATTTTTCATTCAAAAATTTGACATTTACATAAAAGCAACTAAAGCTGAAAAGGAAAGCGAAGAATTCAAAGCGGCTGTTTTACTCAATTGTATAGGAGACAAGGCCCTAAAAATATATAATACGTTCGAATTTCAAGAATCTAAGGAATCTCTGAAATTTTCAAATATAGTGGAGAAATTTGAAGCCCATTTCGTTCCGGCCATCAATGTAACGTATGAAAGATATTTATTTTTCACAAGAGAAATGCAGGAAAATGAATCAGTTGATGAATATGTAATTCAATTAAAACAGTTGAGCATAAATAGTGAATTCAACAATTTGAACGATTCATTGATAAAAGACAGGCTGGTATTGGGAATTAAAGATAAGAACGTGAAGGACAGATTACTCCGGACAAAAAACTTGTATCTGATAAAGGCGGTAGAAATTTGCAAATCTGCCGAAGTAACACATAAACAGTTGGAAGTTTTATGCTCGAACAACTCAGTAAGCGCGACAAGGACAGAAGATATGGACCTAATGGAACTGAGGAAGAAGAATAATGATACGCAGGAATATATGAGACAGAAACATCAGTTTAAAAAGGGAAGTGCGGATTATAATAATAATAATTATAGCAATAAATCTTTGAATAACCATTCGAATCAATCTTATGAATTCAGATGCTCTAGGTGTGGTTCCATTCATGACCCGAAATCTTGTAGGGCATATGGAAAAAAATGTCAAAATTGTGGTTTGATGAATCATTTCAGAAAATGTTGTAAAAATAAAAATATTAGGAATATTTAAGAACAAGATTGTGAAGAATTTTCAGAAAATGAAGAACTTTTTATTAGGTTAATAGAATTACAAAATATTAATAAAGATAACTGGACAGCAGAATTAAAAATATTTGATAAATCAATTTCATTCAGAGTCGACAGCGGCGCTGAAGTTAATGTTATTCCATACGAAATTTATAAAATATATTTTCAGAATATAAAAATTGTTGAAAGCAAAATAAAATTAAATGAATATACAGGTACTCAAATTAAAATTTAAGGCTACATTAATATTTCTGTATCGTAAAAACATAAAAAACATGAAGTTAATTTTTTTATCGCAAAAACTAAGGAAAAACCTGTTTTAGGAAGAGAAACAATAGAAAAATTGGATATTGCAAGGATGGTTGGTACCCTGAGTGACGTTTCTGCAAAGAATATTTTAAAAAAATACAAGGACGTTTTTAATGGAATAGGCTGGCCAATACAGAATAAAAATTGATGCTAAGGTTAAGCCATGTGTACACGCAACCAGACGATTTCCTCAAGCAATTTTGGTAAAATTAAAAAATAAATTGAATAATTTAGAAAAGTCAAATATAATAATCAAAGAATTTAATCCAACAGAATGGGTAAACTCTCTGGTTATAGTGAATAAACCTAACGGAGATTTCCGAATTTGTATTGATCCATCAGATCTTAATAAGGCAATAAAACGTGAATATTTTTCAGTGCCAACATATACTGATATTATAAGTTGTTTAAAAGACGCGAAGGTTTTTTCAGTTCTAGATGCAAATACTGGGTTCTGGAACATTGCGTTGGACGAGTACAGTTCAAAGCTATGTACTTTCAATACCCCATTCGGGAGATATAGATTCAAAAGATTACCATTTGGTTTAAAATGCAGTAGTGAAGTTTTTCAGAAAAAAATAATGCAGTGCTTTGAGGGTATTGAAGGCGTTCACATTTACATAGATGATATTTTAGTATGGAGAAGTTCTAAAGATGAACACGATAAAAGGTTATTACAAGTATTAGAAAGAGCGCGAAAATATAATATTAAATTTAACTCGAACAAATGTAAAATCTCCTTAAACGAAGTAGATTATATAGGTCATAAAATAACGAGTGAAGGTATAAGACCAGATAATTCCAAAATTAGTGCTATCGAAAATTATCCAGAACCAACTAATATCAAAGAATTACAGAGTTTTTTAGGTATTGTCAATTATGTACATAAATTCATCCCTAATGTCTCTGAATTGACTGCTCCTCTAAGGGAATTATTAAAAAAAGACGTGTTGTTTGAATGGAGTTTTGCACAAAAAAAGTCATTCAATATGTTGAAACAAATTTTAATTAAGGAACCCGTTCTTAGCTTTTACGATCCGTCAAAAACTTTGGTATTATCAGTAGACGCATGTAGATATGGTTTAGGAGCAGCTCTAATACAAGAAGGAAAACCTCTCGCGTACGCGTCACGATCTCTTAATAATACGCAAAAATCTCACGCTCAGATCGAAAAAGAAATGTTGGCTATTGTATATGGCGTCAAAAAATTCCACCAGTATGTATATGGTAGAGAAATTATCGTGGAAATAGATCATAAGCCTCTGATTCATATATTCAAAAAACCTTTAATCGATTGTCCGATGCGACTACAAAGAATGCTTCTTGATTTACAACTCTACAATTTGAAAATCGTATATAAACCGGGAAAAGAAATGTATATTTCCGATGCTTTGAGCAGAATTAAAATGCCATACGATGGTGCCAAGGTTTTTGATAACGAATATGAAGCTCAAGTCCATTATTTGAAAAAGAATGTTCCTATTACTAAAACTCGATTGAAACAATTTGAAGAAGAAACAGAAAATGATCAAGAACTCAAAATCGTATCAAGTTATATAAGAAACGGTTGGCCAAACTCAAGAGCTAAATGTGAATCTAATTCAAAATTATATTTTAATATTAGAGCAGAATTAGTTATGATAGATAATCTTGTATATAAAGGAAATTGTTTAGTAGTACCTAAGTCCTTGAGAAAATATATGCTGAATTTAATTCATTTGAGTCACATGGGTATCACAAAAAGTTTTTTAAAAGCAAAACAATATCTTTATTGGCCTGGTATGTACCGTGATATAGAGAATAATGTTACTTTATGTGAAGTATGCCAGAAGTATTCAAAGAACAACAGTAAAGAACCCTTGAAACCTCACCGGGTACCAGATTATCCATGGCAAAAAATTGGTTGTGATTTATTTGAGTTAGGCAAACATAAGTATATTATTGTTATTGACTATTTTTCAAAATATGTAGAAGTATGTAAAATTAATAATTTAACGTCAGATACTATTGTGAAACATTTAAAAAATATTTTTGGTAAATTAGGTATTCCACAAATTTTAGTTTCTGATAACGGTACACAATATGCAGGATTTGAATTCAAAAAATTCAGTGAAACTTGGCATTTTCAACATGTTACTTCAAGTCCACACTACCCACGTTCAAATGGGATGGTGGAACGCTCTATTCAAACTGTCAAAAATGTTGTAAAGAAATGTTCAGAATCCAATACAGATTTGAACCTGGCATTGTTAGATTATAGAAATACCCCTATAGATAATAATATTCTTTCACCTAGTGAATTATTGTTTGGAAGGAAAACAAGAACTTTAATGCCAGTTTCAAATATTTTACTACAGCCAAAAAATATTAATTTCCAAAGACAGAGAAATAATTTGATCAAAAGGCAGAACAAACAAAAAATGTTTCATGATAGATCTGTTAGAAAGTTAAGAACATTAAGAAGTAATGAGAAAATTTATATCAAAAAAGATAATATCTGGGTTACAGGCTATGTTGTGAAACCTGTTAATGAAAGGTCATATCTTGTAAGAGAATCTAATAGTGATGTTATACTTAGACGAAATAGATATTTTCTTAAGCCTTGTTATACAAGTCGATACACTTATATTTCAGATACAGATGATGAAGATAATACTCAGACTAGTCCTAATAAAAATGAAAAAATCAATTCTTATGTTAAAGTTAAAATTAACAATAATGAAGTAAATAAGGATGAATGTTTTAGTAGTAGCAACTTGAGTGAAGATACGGCAGATACAAGTACAAATTTAAATGATAATAACGTTAGTGAAACGGATGTCGAAAAGATAGATGATTATGAATCAGCGAATACAGATTCTAACACAAGAAGAACTATTTATATATCCAAATATGGACGAAAAATTCGACGTCCAAAGTAATGATTATTAATGAATAATTTATTCAAAGTTGATTAAATTTGATTAATAATGTACATGTAGAATTAAATTTTGTTTGATGTTATTGTTTTGTCAAATGGGGAGATGTCATATGTGGGAACATATTATGTTATAATGAATTGAATAAAGCAGTACCATCTGAGATCTCCCCATTTGACAAAACAATAACATCAAACAGATCAGAAATGAAAAACATCTATTCCATTCGACCTTTTCCATCGTTCTCACAAAAGTACTTCCATACTGGTTACCTGCGAGATGAAGAGTGAAATAGTCAAAATCGTGCGGCTTCATTAGCACGACAGAGAAAGTATTATGTGGTCTGCCTGGATGTCAGAACCGACCTATCTGTCTGGTTTTTTGAATATGCTTGTGTAATAATAATATAAATGTTATATATAAATTTTAGCTCTGCTTAAATAACGCAAAGTTGTATAAAATTCTCGCAGCGTTGAAATTTTATAAATTATAGTAGCAACCAGAAGAAGTGTCTGCCATTCAATTTTCAAACAAAAAAAATTTTATGTTTTGAAATATTGAAACGGCAGACAATCTGCGATCACGTATTGATGGAAATAGTGAATCCCCACTTCACCTACCGCAGGTGAAATAGTATACCTAGCATTAATAAGAACTTTGCTACTATACCGTAAGTCTGCGGAACGCTGGATCTTAGACCATAGACACTCTTTATGTGGCGAATACCTTATTGTCACCTATTATTACCTATCACATGACGATTTTACTGAATTCTACTATGTCTACGTTACTACAAGAAATACAGAATACATTCAAAAATTTGATTTCGTTGCAAACTTCACTCGATTCAATTAAATGTCAAAAAAAATCGCCGTTGGAGATTGCCACTGATTCATCAGTAGTTTTGATTTCTTCATAACTAGGTACGTTATTTGAGGTTATTGAAGTTTTTTTGAATTTTCTTAAAGGTGAACTCTTTTGTTAACTGAACTAGGTATTCAACTCTGCATAGCTTTTTTATTTATAATGTTTGTAAGGAACGACTGCTAAAATGAAATATCAATGAATACATCTTCGCCAGAAATATTCAAACAAAAATATACATGGAAATATATAAATATATATATATATATATATATATATATATATATATATATATATATATATATATATATATATATATATATATATATATATATATATATATATAATATTATTGAAACTCATTTAATTTACTAAAATCAGTACAATTCAAACGAAAATATGAAAACGTTGAAGAGTTAGATTCGTTCATAGACTGAAGATGGTTAGAAAAGGTTAATAAAGTGATGTATCTGACACTTTTAGTAGACTTCGCGTTGAATTGAGAGAGACATACTACCGTCATTTGAAAAAAGACAGTCAGGATGTTCTCAGCATTATACAAGAGCATACACACAATACACAATTAAGTATAGTGTATATAATGCATTATTCCTTGCTCAGGTGAGATAACTGATTGCTATGACATAGCAATCAGTTATCTGTGATTACGTGTAATAAAGATGACTTCAGGAAAATGCAGATTCTGCAAAATGAATTTATCAAATTATTGTTCAATTATAACAAACTAACAAGTACAAAACAAATATACTAATTACTTTATTCACATGATTTAGCAAAACTAAGGGAATTGAAACTATGTAAAGTTATCTATAAAATTACTACTAAGGAGCAGAAAACTAACTCAGAGTTCACGTTTTCAAAATATACCGGGTGTCCACGGAAGGTGGCTCGCTCATATAACTTTTTTGGTTTCGGAGATAATGAAATTTAAAAGATCTGTTTGATGCATAAAACTGCATTTTTTGACAAGTAACTCAACTTCATGCAACTTCCGGTTTCACAGAAAGTGACCTAAACTTTCGATTTTTAAATGGGACACCGGGTATATTTTCAGTTTCCTTGTCTCCATATGACATTTAAAATACAACCATGTACCATTTGTTACTATTTGTAACCGTTTTTTTATTTTTTTTTTAAATAAATTTTTATTCTAGAGGGCTATGGATGCGTTCAAATAACTAATTTTGGTCCTAAAATGTATGTAAAAATACAACTTCACTGTTTTCGATCAAATTGTTCCAGCTATGTGAAGTTTAATTTTTAAACTTTTATTAGGTACTATTTTTTTTCAAATGGCAACATGGTGGCTCGTCGGGTTAAAAAAAAAAGATATTTTTATTACGATTAACTTGATACCGTACTCTAGGTACTAGGTTGAACTGAAATCCCATAACCTTAGAACTTTCTTTAAATGAAGAATCTTATTGAGAATAACATTTGAAATCATCGAGTAGCCTGTGACCAACACAACTGAAATAAAATAAGTCCGAAGCCACGCCCACAAATCTACGTCCCAGGACGGTAAACAGGGCCATTTTAGGAACGAAATTATTCATTTGAACGCATCTATAGCCCTCTAGAATAAAAATTTATTTCGAAAAAAAAATTGAACAACGGTTACAAAAAGTAGCAAGTGATACATGGTTGTATTGTAAATGTCATATGGATACAAAAAAACTGAAAATATACCAGGTATCCCATTTAAAAATCGAAAGTTTATGTCACTTCCGGTGAAACCGGAAGTTGCATGAAGTTGAGTTACTTGCCAAAAAGTGCAGTTTTATGCATTAAACAGATCTTGTAAATGTCATTTCATTATCTCCGAAAACAAAAAAGTTATAGGGACGAGCCACCTTCCGTGGACACCCGGTATACTATATTCATATGACACAAGGAAAATTGGGCAATATCTATAATACTAGTGAGAGAACTCAACATAGTCTGACTAATACAATTTCAATAACATGCAGAGTTATAATAATTTTTTCTTCTACCCCTACAGAAAGTACTCACATTCCTCCGTCACACCAGAAAAGAAAATACCCCCCTTCCCATACTTCCCTCCCTTGGATGGAAATTTCCTTTTCCTCCCTCTCATTTTGAATATGTAAGATGCCATGACTGACTGACAGTGACATTAAACATAAATTCGTTATTTGTGCTGTAAATAAAGTTTCAAAACAGGTTCAATTTATGGTAGAAGGAAAAATCATATGCATTACACGGGAGTAAAGTGTCTTTACCTCTCTTGGATGGTTACCTACATTCTACGAGAGGAAAAGTGGCACTTTTCTCCCTAGTAATGCAAATAGCTGTTACAAACTCGTCTAAGGCATCAGATATGCTTATTGAATTGACTTAATCATTCGGTTTAGTTGATTATCCTATATGTAGACAGGAAATTACTTTGCTATCACTACTAATTAGTCACAGTTAGAAGCAAGAACGAGAAGTGTGAAATGCATAGAGAATCATGAATAATCATTTCGAAAAGAAAAAAAACATGCAATCAGAACCTACTTTGTTGTACATATCATGAACAAAATGATTCTTGTTCCTCTTATTTCTTAACTGTGCACCTTGACATTTGAATTGATGAGGCCTTTACTCGATGAAAATCAATTGCTAGCATGTTTGAGAAATGAAACTCTGAGTTTAACGATTTTCACATATGATAAGACAACAACAGTTGCACAACGCGTTTCGCTGACACTACAGCTTCTTCAGGTGCGAATTTCAAACTAAAACTAAAATATCTAATATAAGGTTTGCAAAGTACAATTTCAAATTTGGAAAATCCGTTCTGAGATTCTAAGAATGAACAACCTTCATTCATTGAAAATATTGAGAAGAGGGGGAACTGTTCACATCCAATTATTGGTTGCTAAGTACCTAACTTTTGGGAATTTTTATAACTATCAGTTTCTGAAGTTTCCATAAGATTTAATTTTGAACCTTTTGTTCCGAGATGTTGAATTCCGAAATCCGAATTGAAATTCGCACCTGAAGAAGCTGTAGTGTCAGCGAAACGCGTTGTGAAACTGCGGTTGTCTTATTATATGTGAAAATTGTTAAACTCAGAATTTCATTTCTCAAACATGTGTTCACCTTGAATAGAAAAAAGTGATCACCAATTCAGATAAGAAATACACTATTTCTAATCTGCATCTCATTACTTTCAATGAAAATATGTATAATGATCCAGAATGAAGCATATTTCAGCTCGAACTAATAGTGGTCATTCTTGCATGTGACGAAGTTTCTCTACTACAATTACGAAACTTGAAGCGATTCCGGCAGAGAACAAAAGTCAAAAACTTTCTCGCAGATCACAGAGCTCATTGTTCGGATATGGAAACAACGTAAAGTTCGACAATAAATCTTATGAGTAGAGAAAGAGCATAACGTCAAGGAGATTATGACGTTAGACCCGACAAAATGAATCATATAGGTAAATGGTGATGCCTTAAGTAATAATTTAGGCAATAAATAGAATTAGACACACATATTCTTCAAATTTTTGATGTAGAGTAGTTCTGTAGGTTTCGAGCAATTCAAGAAAGTTTCGTCTTCTTGCTTATACGGAAAGTTATTTCTAACCAATTTTTATTATACCTATATTGTTTGGTAAGTTGAATCTAATTCATCAAGAAACAAATGAAGAATATGTAACTGATTATATGCATTCAATCAAATTCTTTTAATGAAAATATCGGGAAAATGTGTTTTCAGTAATTATAAGACCATAGCCGACTATGCTGCAATCAATATACAAAATATCTTATACTTATATCCCCTTAAAATATTGAATCTGAAATAAGATAATCAACTGAACTCCAATGAAATGTTGTTTATGGAGAATAATATTGAATTGCATAGTATATAAGTTTCTTCTTCTTATGTACCAGGACGTTAGTTACCAACAAAGTTAGACGTACTTTATCGACGGCAACTCTAAAAAATGTGCATGAGTTGATTCTGTACCAGTCACGCAGATTTTTAAGACATGACGTTTTTCTCCGGCATGGTCCCCGGCTGCCATCTATTTTGCCATGAATTATGTTTTGTAGGAGCCGGTATTTTGTTCCCCCCATCACATGGCCGAAATACTCTAATTTTCCCTTTTTTTATGTCGGAGAGGATCTCAGTGGTCTTATTCGTCCATGTGACTCTTAGCAATCTCGTGTATGCCCACATCTCGAGGGCTTCTAGATGTTTCGCTCCGTTTTTCGTGATGGTCCAAGCTTCTACTCCATATAGCAGTGTGGAGAATACGTAGCACCTCAGCAGTCAAATGCTTAGGGGTAATTTCAAATATCTGATACTTAGGACGTTGCTCATTTTTCTGAAAGCTGCCAGTTCCTGTTCTATCCTAAATCTTGCTTCTGTGTGGCTATTTTAAGCACAAATACGAAATAATACTGTTTGAATTTTTAAACTATCCAAGTAATTTAATTTGCAACCTACGTACCTACAGCTTCAGCGCTTGTAATTAACTGATTTGAGTTGAAATAAATACAGAAAATACAGTTTTACCAGTGATGATATAATTTTATTGGTAAGAATCAACCACCAAATATTAGTGTGTCTTGAGTGCTACGACTTTTTTTTGTCAATCTCTTCTGCTTCTCTACTTTATACTCTTACACTTGACCGAACTTTGACTTTTAAACCGCACCTGCAAAAATTATCATCTAATGTTCGAACCAGAACCAATATTATACAAAAACAGGCAAACTCATCTTGGGGCGCATCAGCTGAAGTTCTTAGAACTAGTGCGCTATCTTTGGTTTATTCTACTGTAGAATACTACGCGCCAGTTTGGTTAAATAGTCATCATACCTCAATCATAGATACACAGCTGAACCAAACGATGCGGTAAATATCGGGTACCATTAAATCGACACCAAATTCGTGGCTCCCAGTTCTGTGCATCGTCGTGCTTCCCAAACACAAGAAGAATTTTTCAAATCGAAAAACAAAGACATCCGAAAAGACTGAATTCAAAGCGATGAAATACGAATCATGAACTCAACAACTGCTTCGATACTATTTCGTTTACTTCCAAAACCAAACTGCTATCGACTAAGTTATTATATATAGAAAATTCATAACTTGATTACAGTTTATCTTCCATAGCAATTTAGGAAAACAGACATCGATGAAATAAGTCTATAATCCGAAATATAATTCCAATCACCCTACTTCAAAAGTATAACTCTAGAAATCTTCTAAAACTTAAGAATATCTTCCTCGTCAGCCATGAAGGATACAGAATCTACATATATTTTATTGACAAAGCAAAAAAATAGTAACTAAATAATGTAAAACATAGAAATAAACACACATCAATCAAAAAATATACAAACTAAACAATGTGATACCTAGAAATAAAAATCACACCACATTTCCATGAAAAATACATACAAACTTCAGAATAAATCCTCCTCAATCGAAGCTGATGCCTGTGCTATTCAATTTGGTCATATCGATCAATAAATGCTCAGAATAGTAGTCCTCTATAGAATAATAAGGTCTATCAAGAAAATAAGATTTTGCTTGTTTCCGAAAATTTTGATTGTAAATTTTCTTAGCATTGTAAATGATGGACTGTTTTGTTAATTCAGAGGAAGGAATAGGGAGGTGAACTTTATGTCCCGAAGATCTGGAGGAATACCCGTGCTGTGACACCAAGGGTACGGCATGAAAATACTTATGAAGAAGAAAGTGTCAAAATTCCGTTTTTCTTGAAGTAAGTTTTGGGTTATGTGGAATGGTATAAGAAATTAGACTGATTTAATAATCTATTCAGCAAGGAAAAACAATGTAAAAATAATGTAATTAACTATAACAAAACAATCGTTGGGTCGTCTCTCTTGCCACCATTGATGTTGATTGACATCGTAGCCACTCTTCCGGGTTTCTACCATAGAAAAAAACACGATCATAGAACATTCGCCTCTTCTTGCGGAACAAAAATGTTCTTCCTATACTCCCACCTTTTGTTACGCAGAGTAGTTTCCTCATATTGTGTTTTCAAACTAGTAACTCCAAGTTTTGATCTGAGTCTCTGGAACTGTACTCTTGGTAAGGGTTTTGTTAATATGTCAGCTTCCTGGTCCTTTGTGTTTACGTAATTTGGTTCTATATCTCCACAATCACAATGTTCACGAATGAACTTGAATTTAACATCAACATGTTTCGTTCTTTGATGAAATTCAGGATTTTTAATGAGTTTGATAGCACTCTGGTTATCAATCATTAACTGTGTTGGTCCATGCAGGTCTTCTTGAATGTCAGACATAAATTTTCTCAACCAAATGGCCTCTTTTGTAGCTTGTGCAGCAGCAATGAATTCGGATTCTGTTGTTGAAAGTGAAACTGTTGGCTGGAGTTTGCTACACCATGTTATCGGACCTCCATTTAACTTGAAGAGATATCCTGTCGTAGAACGTCTTGTTTCTTTATCACTTGCAAAATCTGCATCACTGAAACCTTTCAGTGTTCCTGTATCATTTTTGTACAGTATGCCGTAGTTGACTGTCCCCTTCAAATAGCGAATTATCTTCTTCACCATATTCCAATGAACTGTAGAGTAGTTGTTTAGGAAACGACTAACTACTCCCACCGCTTGTGCAATGTCGGGTCGAGAAACAATCGCTAAAAACATTAGAGAACCAACTGCTTGTCTATATGGAATGAGTTGATCCCCTGATTCACTTGATTCATCATTAATGTTTGAATATGAATTAACATCCATTGGTACACTTACTGGATGAGCATCTTCTTGTCCAAATTTTCTGATTATTTGTCTTGTGTAATTTTCTTGGCTTAGAAACATTGTTCCCTCCTCTATATCATGCTGAATTTCAAGACCTACAAAATAATTTGCATTTCCAATAGTAATTTCAAAACAGTTTTTCAACTCTTCTAACACAATATTTATGGTAGACTTGTCTGAAGAAAATATTAGTCCATCATCAACATAAATAATTAACAGAACTATGAAATTATTAACATAACCTTTGTAAACACATTTATCAGCATCTGATTGAGTAAAACCAAAATTCTCTAAGAATGAATTAAACTTTCGATTCCAACATCTGGGTGCTTGCTTTAGCCCATAGAGTGATTTCTTTAGCTTACAAACAAGATTGGTAGTTCTGTCATAGAGTCCAAGTGGAGGAATCATATAAACTTCTTCATCCAGCTCACCATACAAAAATGCAGTTTTGATGTCAAACTGCATGTAGTTGTATTTTTTTGTAGTTCGCCAAAGAAAGCAACAATCTTATCGAGTCATATCTTGTTGTTGGAGCAAAAATTTCCTTAAAATCTATACCTTCTTTTTGTTTGAAGCCTCGTGCACATAATCTTGCTTTAAATTTTGAGGATGTGCCATCTGGTGGCCTTTTAATCTTGAAAACCCACTTGCTATCTATTGGTTTCTTACCTTCAGGCAACGATACCATCTTCCAAGTTTCATTTTTCTGAAGTGCTTCTATTTCTTCTTTGATTGCAATCTTCCAGTTTTCTTTATCTTGGCATCTCATAGCTTCCTCATAGGTTTCTGGAAGATCTTCTCCAACTGATACCATACAATGAGCCATGTACAATTCAAAATCTTCATACCTGGCTGGTGCTTTGATTCTTCTGCTTCTCGTTTCTGTCGTTGAGTCACCTTCATCTTGTTGATCGTTTTGATCTATAACATTATCATTAGAATTAGTTTCTACAAGTATTTCTCTAATGTCAGTTTTGTTTTCTTCATACTTAAAAACTGATTCATCAAATACAACATCTCGTGAAATTATTATTTGATTTAGTTTAGGATCCCAGAGTCTGTAACCTGGTCCACCATACCCTACCATAAACGCCTCCTCCCCTCGTGGTTCCAATTTATTTTCTCGTGGTAGCTTGTAGTACCAAGCCTTCGAACCAAAAACTTTTAGTCTATTTGGGTCATTTATCCTACCAAACATTTCAGCAGGTATCATGCTTCTTCTTTCTTCAAGTGCTTTTGTAGGTGAACGATTTATTTGATAAACTGCACATCTTACAGCTTCACCCCAAAGAAATTTTGGTAGGTTTGTGTCAATGAACATGCACCTTACCTTGTCAAGAATGGTTCTGTTCATTCTTTCTGCAACAGAATTTTGCTGAGGTGTATATGTACAAGTAAATTCTTGTTTCAGACCGTTAGATTAACAGAATTTTCTTAATTTTAAAGCACTAAATTCTTTCCCATTATCAGATCTCAATCGTGATACCTTGATGTTTTCCTTTTGCAACTCTAAAACATATTTAATAATATAATCTTCAGCTTCACTCTTATTTCTTAACAGATAAACAACTGTAAAATGAGAAAAGTCATCTATAATTGTGAGGTAATACCTCTCTTCATTCATTGTTATTGTTTGTGATGGTCCCCAAATATCTGTATGCAGAAGTTCACCTTTCCTTCTCGATCTCTTTTCAGTGCTTGATTTGAAGGGCTTTCTTGTGGCTTTACCTTTTCTGCATGAGGAACACACATCATTTGAAAAAGGTAGGTTCAAAAGCTCTAATCCTCTTTTATTTAAATGTCCAAGTCTCAAATGCCAAATATTTTCATTATTAACTAACATGCAAGAATCTGATTTATGTTTTTGCAGTTGAAGTTCAACTGTGTGCAACCCTCTCTCAAAATTACACAATATAAATTCTTCTCGAATAATTATTTTAGCTTGATTTTTCTCGAATTCTACTTTGTAACCTGCATAATTAATTTTCTGCACTGAGAGCAAATTAAAGCAAAGTTTTTCTACTATTAGGGCATTTATTGTTATTTTAATTCCTTGGAACATTACTTTAAGTTTTCCCTTTTTGACAGCATGCATTTTTTCACCGTTAGCTATTTTAATTATATGTGGCTCAATAATCTGTATTTCACACATATGTTCTTCAACTTCCCCACAAACTAAATGTTGTGTTGCACCTGAATCTATAATGAATTTTATGGTACTCACATTTCCTTTCGATTTACCTAATAATGCTGTAGCTGAGGTTGTGGCTATAAATGAAATTTCATTTTCTTCTTGCTTGCAGACATTTGCTTTTTCATTGTTATTTCTACCTTCCCCTTTGTTGTTGAACTTTTGCTTGTTTTCATGCTTTTGGCTCCTCGATTTACTTCGGCACTGTGCAATGAAGTGACCAGTACGTCCACACCTAAAACATTTTTTGTTTTCATTAGATTTTTCTTTGCTAAGAAAAGAACATTGCTCTTCTCTGGGCTTGTTTCCATCGGTCATTTTCAGTTCTGCGTCTAGCAGCTTACTTTTGACAAAATCAACAGTTAATTTTGCCTCTGTTGTCTCTAGGACAGTTATAACAGTTTCGTACTTCTGAGAAAGAGTTAATAAAAGATGACATACCTTATCGTCCTCTTCCAACTGATTACCTGTTGATTCTAGTTCTCGAATGAGTCCATCAAACTTGATAAAATGATCTTGGAGTTTCTCATTTTCATCACATTTTAAAGTTAATAACTTCCTTCTTACATACAATCTTGACAGTGTGCTCTTCCTTTCGAATATATTTTTCAGAGAAGATATCATCTCAAATGCCGAGTCAGCATTCCTCACATATTCTATATGCCTATCAGTAATACACTGGACGATGATTGATCTTGCTCTAGCATCATTTTTAGCGACTTCCTGCTTTTGTTCGTTTGAGAGACCTGTTAAGTTAATCTTCGCCTCCACAACTTCTCTACATTGCTTTTCATCCAGTAAACATTTGAGCCGGAACAACCAGTTAGAAAAATTTCCATCATTCAGTTGTAGAATGGGATTAGCAGAACTTGCCATGCTTCCACTCGCCATTTTGTTGGTCAGCGTCACTGGGATTTTTCAATGAAAAACTTCTGTTCAACTTCCTAATACCAATCGTGAACTGGGCCCATAACCTTTTGGGTTATGTGGAATGGTATAAGAAATTAGACTGATTTAATAATCTATTCAGCAAGGAAAAACAATGTAAAAATAATGTAATTAACTATAACAAAACAATCGTTGGGTCGTCTCTCTTGCCACCATTGATGTTGATTGACATCGTAGCCACTCTTCCGGGTTTCTACCATAGAAAAAAACACGATCATAGAACATTCGCCTCTTCTTGCGGAACAAAAATGTTCTTCCTATAGTAAGGTTTGCTATGAGCCCTTTTTCTTCAGTACAAACATGTAACGAATTGCTCTCTTGTGCTAATTGAGAATGGTGTCAAGTTGTGAAGAATTACATGAACCCCAGAAGGGAAGACCTTAACAAAAATGAGATTCGAACAAAGAAAAAAAAAGGTAATTCTTGTAGATGCCGTATCTGATTCACTTGAGATGGATTCAATGGCGAAACAGGCCGATGATAATTTTTCAGCACATGCTGTGAAAATTTAAGATTATTGTCGATAAAGAGGCCTAAAAATCAGACAGAATCAACTATTTTAATGGCATGGTTTTGCAGGAATAGATCCTGGGAGTTATCTCTATAAAACAAGGCAACGGTTTTATCTACGTTGAAGTGAAGTAAGTTTGCATCAGACCAGGACTTGATCAATCCAAGATCAATTGTCATTTCAGAACCTTGGGGGACACCGCTAGTGATAGATTTGCATGCAGAATTTGGGTTATTTGTCCTTACAAATTGTATTCTACTTACAAGACTACACGCCAGTGTAGTGGAATACCTCGGACGCCATAAAACTCCAGTTTCCGTGGTAAAATTTGGTGACTAACGGAGTCAAATGCTTTAGCATAATCACAGAAAACCGTAGCTGTATAGTGCTTGTTATTGAGAGATGAATAGATATTGCTCAACATAGAAAACATAGCATCAGTAGTATTCATTTTGGGTTTAAGCCCAAATTGATGTGACGAGAGAATTTTATGATTTGAGAGGAAAGTCAGAAGGCGGTTTTCATTAGTTTCTCTATTATCTTGGATAAAACAGATAGAAGCGCTACGGGCCTGTAATTGGATGTATTAGACCTGTATTATTTTTTATGAAGTGGGAGAATTATTGCAGTCTTTAGAAAATCAGGAAAAATCCCAATTCACAAAAGATTCATTAATTAATGAAACCAAAGTATTAATAACAATTTCTGGAAGATTCGAAAACACCCTCAAAGACAGACTATCCGTGCCAAAAGAGGACTTATTCTTCATTTTATTTATTGTTAGTAAGAGTTCATGCTTATCGACAGGATTCAAGAAGAAGCTGGAAACGCCATGGGCAAAGGAAGGTAGGAATAAAAGAGGATCATGGATCGGTGCTAATCCAGCGGTAACTGTATTGCACACGTTGACGAAATAATCATTCAAATCGTTAGGATTAGGTAAGTCGTCAACTGGAGATACAGACTTATTTCTTGAATCATTTTTAATAGACCATGTTTCCATAGAAGCGTTTTTAGAGTTAGATAGACGATCAAAGGTAAGTTCTTCTATACTTAGAGATGTAGTCCAATACTTGAAAGTTATAGGAAAAACTTTTTATATAAAGAAGAAACGCATATTCTTAATAGGTCGAAGAGGAAAAGCTAAGTTGAAGGCTGAAATAATTTTATCAACATGAATCTTAAAGTTGTAATCCGCATTTTCAGGAATGATGAAATTTTGTGAAGTTACTCTTCGAATAAATCCTACCCCAATGCCGACTATTCGCAGCACGGCTTCTGGAAACTGAAAATTCCGTAAATATCGCCTCATGATCCGA
Organism: Cynegetis impunctata; assembly: GCA_030704885.1. NCBI lineage: Eukaryota > Metazoa > Arthropoda > Insecta > Coleoptera > Coccinellidae > Cynegetis > Cynegetis impunctata. The sequence continues at coordinate 67,273 of JARQZK010003622.1, forward strand.
GAGACCTGCACTGATGACATTGCTTTTTAAAGAACCATAAAGAAAGTTGGAAACAACGTAATCAATAGTGGTTGCTGAAGATTTTGTTAACCTAGTTGGGGAATTGACATGCATTGAAAGGTAAAAGGATTTAAAAATAGATATTAGAGACCTTTGAACATCACAGACATCCGCGAAATCAATATTAAAGTCACCACGCAAAATTATCCTACTCTTGATTGGCAACAAGTTTAACAAATTCAGCAGGTGCTCTAAAAATGATTGAATATCAGAGCTAGGGGATCTGTAAATACATATGAGATAGAGGTCAATGATCTTACTGTACCGGGTGTCTGATTAAGAGAGTTACCCCGCTGTATCTCAGAAACTACTCGTCGTAGAGACTTATTTTATAATAATTTTATAACCAAAGTGGCCAACAGAAAATCCTGAAATTTATTTTCAAGTTTCTAAGATGGCCGCCAGGGGGCGTAACCGCCATCTAAAATTTTTAAAGTGATTTTTTTCTGAAAGACACCTAGTAAATATACCAAAAATATATTTTTTATTTCAAGCTGAGCTTTATTCGAGTTATTTTTTATTTGGCACTTTTTGACGTAACTATTGAAATTAAGTGGTGGGGGGTGATTCCATGTTTTTCTGAACAAACAGCTGTAACTCCTGAACGACTTAACGGATTTTAACAAAGTTGATCTCATTGGGAAAAGCATTTATTGCTTCATCGAAACCATCCTGTCTGTGATCTGGCAAATTTTTAGTGATGCCGGTAGAGAGCGTTTTTTGATATAATAACAGAAAATTGCTTATTTCTCCAAAAAACTTAATGCAATAACATGAATTGATATCATCATCATATGATTCAAAAAGACGCCGTCACACCGGTATTCATTTCAATTTATTTGCCTTTTGCCAAGAATCAAAGAAGAAATTTCATAATTTGATGATTTTCGAATAGGTTCTAGTATTCTTAGACCAAAATAAATTTTCAAAATAGTTTAGGGGCATATCAATGAATATAATTTACGCAAGTGCAAGACGCTGGTCAGAATATGAAGAGTATGCCATGAAGGAAAATCAAATGCCTAAAATCAAATTGTCAACAAATATTAAGAATGAACTTATAGTGGCATTGTGATGAGTTTTTGTGGCACACACAAGTAAGGACTGAAAACTATTGAAATGCGTTTACAAATGGTGATGAAGCTGTTGATATTTTTGCGATATATTTCGAATGTCTTCAAAATTCAGCATTGGAACAAAGAATATACAGAACTTGATTCACGCTATGCTTGAATTTGAAGAAAATGCAGAATTTTTATCTGCAATTCATAGGGTCGAATCTGCCAGTATTACGCAAATTTCGCACTAAACGCGGAAAAATTCTCGCATGGCGTAAACGCCGAATATAGAGCTCGGTATATTCTCTGGACCAATGCGATATTTTGAAGAAATATACCGCAGTTATAGCAACAGCTTCATCGTTTGTAAAAGGCATTTCAATCGTTTTCAATCCTTACTTCTGTGTGCCACAAAAACTAAGTACCTACACTGCCACTATAAGTATAATTTTAGTATTTGTTGACAAGTTGATTTTAGGCATATGTATTTCCTCCATGGCCTGCTCTCCATATTCTGACTACCTTGCACTTGCATATTATATTGATTATCATGCTCCCACTGGATTTTTGGAAAAAAGCAGATAAATGAAAATAAATACCGGTGTGCTAGCGTCTTTTTGAATCATATGATAATAAATTTTCTTTGTTCGTTGTTTTAAGCTAGGACTAAAATATCAAGATACGGTTTTCACTAGCCCATTTCGACATCACACAAAAGACGCTCTCTACAGGCATCACAAAAAATTTGCCAGATCACAGACAGGATGGTTTCGATGAAGCAATAAATGCTTTTCCCAACGAGATCAACTTTGTTGAAATCCGTTAAGAAGTTACAGCTGTTTATTCAGAAAAACATTGAATCACTCCGTTTCAATAGATACCTACACGTCAAAAAGTGTCAAATAAAAATTACTCGAATAAAGCTCAGCTTGAAATGGAAAATATTTTTTTGGTATATTTACTAGGTGTATTTCAGAAAAAAATTACTTTAAAAGTATTAGATGGCGGTTACGCCCCCTGGCGGCCATCTTAGAAACCTTAAAATAATTTCAACGATTTTCTGTTGGCCACTTTGGTCATAACATTTGTTACCGTAAGTCTCTACGACGAATAGTTTCTGAGATACATCCGGGTTACTCTCTTAATCAATATATATATACCTATATACCTATATATATATATATAAATATATAAATAAATATATATAAATAAATATATATACAAATAAATATATATATATATACATTCCAAGAGATATCATTTATTGGTATAACAGGTTTATTTAAAACATTACATTTTAAAATTAAAATACATTGGGCGTGTCTGTGGAGTTTCCATCTTCATCAGCAGAGTGTGTGTCGGTATTTGTCACAATACTGTATTGTGTATTGTGACAACATGGAAAAAAAACGATAAACATATAAAAAAAAAAAAATCAAATATATATATATATATATATATATATATATATATATATATATATATATATATATATATATTTATATATATATATATATAAAAAAACATATATATATATATATATATATATATATATATATATATATATATATATATATATATATATATATATATATATATATATATATATATATATATATATATATATATATATATATATATATATATATTATATACAGGGTGTTAAAGGTGGATACCTGATGGTGGTTTTTTGTGAATATTGTCGAAACCTGTGATGTGATGGTAATTGGATGAACTTCGGTAATATTACGAAACTTTTGACGCTCTATTCAATGTACTGAAAGTGAGTGCAATTTTTTGAGGGTTAATTTTCAGTGGTTTTGACTTCAAAATTTGAAGCTAACTGAACGTATAGCATTAGCGAGAAGTTCTCTGTTTTAAAATAAAACACAAAAGTCACTTGACTACCCTATGTGACACCTTGATCCAATACCAATACCTATCCATTGGATAGGTATTGTTAAGTCCTGATTAAGTGCCACACTTAGTGGTCTAATCATTTGCTGGAACAGGAGAGCCCTCTAATAGATAAATTGCGTGTTGCATAATTTCTTCCATTTTCTGGTTTGAATGCATCACAACAATGACACTTTATCATGGAGTTATTTGCATCGTTAGGTCTGGCTTGAAATTTTGATTGGTAGGCTTAACTGGCAGGTCACTTGGGTCGGCCAAAGAGTCCTAAAACCTTGGTTATGCTAACTGTTTGTCATGGCATAACCCACATACTTGAAACATGGTCACATGGATTTTCCATTTGATTGCCCTACACTCTTACATTACTTGTCCACCTATAAGGTGGCGCTATATTGGTCATATAGACCGTTGATAATTGGTCTTTTTGATACTACAGAGGATTATCAAAAGACATACAACTATACCAAAAGCTATGCATATATGTGAATGAGAAGAAAACAGCTGAGAAGAGAAAAATATTTTTTACTGAAAAACAGTAATCCATATTTCTTCCGATTAAAATATTTCTTTGATGTAAAATTACTGATCTTTACGCAAAGCTAGAAATCACCTCATCCGCATTCATACTTATTTGAATTGTTGTTGATAATTATTAGCAATAACAGGCTTGTTGAATCTCAAAAAACTCGATTTTATTGAAAAGATGACGTTTCGCCACGACATTCGTGGCTTTATCGAGTTTTTTGAGATTCAACAAGCCTGTTATTGCTAATAATTATCAAGAGATTATATATATATATAGGGTGTCCCGAAATTAGACATCAATATTTCAACCACATACTCTACTTCAAAAAATAGAGATAAAAGTTCATATACACTAGGGTCCCCAACTTCTTCGTTTTTAAGATACAGGGTGTTGAAGGTGAAGACCTGATGGTGTTTTTTTGAGAATATTTTCGAAACCGGTGATGGTAATTGGATGAACTTTGGTACAATTACGAAACTTTTGACGCTCTATTCAATTTACTGAAAGTGAGTATTGCAATATTTTCAGGAGTGCGTAGTGCGGGGAGTATTAGCGAAAAATTTGGCCCAAATTTTTTGGTGGTTATTTTTTATTGGTTTTGACTTCAAAATATGAAGCTTTTTGTACAAATAAGGTCCTCTTCTCATACTTCGCTAGGAAGCAGCATTTTCGAGAAGAATGCAATTGAATATTTGTTTAGGAATTGATTTTGTGTTTTTCAGTGTGCAAATCGAAGAGAAAATAATAAGTAGACCTGGGAATAAATGACGTTTTTTGATTTGCTAGGTAAAGGAAAATTAGCTGTCAATTATTAATCACCCAGTTTTCAATTGTTCTGCTTGTTGCCGGAAAAAAGCTATCTAGTAGTAATCCAGAGGATTTCAAAGAGAAAATTAGCAGATATCCACTTTGTACGTAGTTTATGCAATGGCATAGCACGACGGTGAGCCAGCTCAATATGATACGAATTGGCTATACGAGTAATTTCCGAGTGAATGGATTAGAAGAGGTGTTCCTATTCCGTGGGCACCCCGATCGCCGGATTTAAATCCACTAGACTAGATACTATATTTGGGGCCGTATAAAAGATATAGTATACGCAACAGAAGTAGACAACGAGGAGGAGTTGTGTGAAAGAATACGTGTGGCGAGGAATGAAATACGGCAAAACCATTCTGAAGTTTCGCAAGCTTCACATGCGATTACGCGTAGAGACCCAAATATGTCTTCATGAGCAGGGCAACCTTTTCGAGCATCTTATCTGAATGTTAGAATAAGTAAACCTCAAATAAGTATTCTTACTGTTTAGTTCAGTGGTATCCAAACTGGGGGGCAGGGCATTGGGAGGCGCGAGAGCCTACAAATTTTTGGCTTTAAAAAGACAAATTTCATATTTGACAAATTCTAATAAAAGAGGAATATATTGGTTGATCAATTTCAAAGATAACAACAAGAATTGCCGACTTTGTTGAGAAAATGCAGCACTACACTTCGCATTAGATAAGAATAGTGATTTCAAATATGTGTGAGGATGGTCCTATAGATGGTTCGAATATGGACGCCTAATTTCGGGACAACAATCAATTCGTATATAAATATTTAAATGCATTTTTTTCGGAAATGCTGCTTCCTAGCGAAGTATGAAGAGAGTACCTTTTTTGTACAAAAAGCTTCATATTTTCAAATTTTCGAGTCAAAGTTACTGAAAATTAACCATCAAAAAATTTGTGCCAAATTTTTCGTCAATACACCCCTGCGCTACTCACTCCTGAAAATATTTTTATACTAACTTTTACTCAGTACATTGAATAGAGCGTAAAAAGTTTCGTAACTCTACCAAATTTTATCCAATTACCTTCACCTGTTTCGAAAATATTTACCAAAAACCACCATCAGGTCTTCACCTTTAACACCCTGTATCTTAAAAACGAAGAAGTTGTGGACCCTAGTTTATATGAACTTTTATCTCTATTTTTGGAAGTAGAATATGTGGCCGAAATATTGACGTCTAATTTCGGGACTCCCTGTATATATATATATATATATATATATATATATATATATATATATATATATATATATATATATATATATATATATATATATATATATATATATATATATATATCCAGGGTGACCCAGAGCTACGTAATCGGTTTATAATTTTTTTGTCATTGAAGATATCGATATGAAATTTTCAGGGCCAATATGATCCGACTAAGTCTATTTTTCAAAATTATTTCGAAGAAAATTGCGCTTTCGGTTTTGCCAGAAGTGATTAAAATTTTGACAGTCGCGTCTTCAACGAAAATAGGCTATTACTTCTTTGTTAGTAGGTCTATTGGTATGCGGTTTAGATTTTTGTAGCCTTGAAACATTGTTTGTCAAAATTTTCCATATTTTCAACTAATTACTTGAAAAAATCTAGGGTGAAGTTGGCAAATTTCAAACGTTAATAACTTTCTTATTTCAAATGGAATGCTATGTATATTTTTGCATTATTAAATTTGCTATTAAATTACCTTTTGATTTATATAACCATTCCCTATACCTAGAGTTAATAATAACAAAAATAATTCACAATTTTGTAATAATTTATATAGCAATACACCTGAGAAATCGAATAGCGAGTTATTTTGACTTATCCATGGATACCAATTACGAAAATTGTTTAAAATTTAATTGTGTCACCTTTTCCGTTCATTAGGTTTGTAGCACCTAATGCTGATAGTCGAAAAGATATTGAAAAAATAGTAATTCTATTAAGTTAATATTCAATAATTATTATTGTTGTTTATAAACAACATATGTTTGTAGTAGACTGATGTCTATTTGCAATGTCAAGTATGTCAACATAATCCAACAGTTACTCCAAATAATAAATTTCAACGTTATACAGAAAGAAATCAATGCTAATTAATAACAGAATCACAAAACGTAGTTGAATCAGAATAAGAATATTTTTGATGATAAATTCTACTAGCCAGCACAACATTTCGATCCGCATCTCCAATACAGTAAACCATATTTATTTTATCATTTCTTGTCGCGTAAAATCCATTTTATTAACTGAATAAATACTAGGAAAGGTGACACAATTAGATTTTGAATAATTTTTGTTATTGGTTTCCATGGATACGTCAAAATAACTCGCTATTCGATTTCTCAGGTGTATTGCTATATAAATTATTACAAAATTATGAAATATCTTTGTTATTATTAACTTTAGGTATAGGGAATGGTGGTATAAATCGAAAGGTAATTTAATAGCAAATTTAATAATGCAAAAATATACATAGCATTCTATTTGAAATAAGAAAGTTATTAACGTTTAAAATTTGCCAACTTCACCCTATATTTTTTCAAGTAATTAGTGAGAAATATGAAAAGTTTTGACTAGGAATAAATAAAACAATGTTTCAAGGTTACAAAAATCCAAACCGCATACCAATAGACCTACTAACAAAGAAGTAATAGCCTACTTTTGTTGAAGACGCAACTGTCAAAATTTTACGAAAAAAATGGATAACTCGAAAACTGTTCATTTTAGGTATAAAGAGGTGAATAACAATTTTATTATAAATTACATAAGAAATTCGAAAATCAAAAGATAAACAGGGTATTCCATTTGAAATAACAAAGTTGATATCACTTCCGGCAAAACCGAAAGCGCAATTTTCTTCGAGATAATTTTGAAAAATAGACTTTGTCGGATCATATTTGCTCTGAAAGTTTCATATCGATATCTTCAATGGCAAAAAAATTATGGACCGATTACGTAGCTCTGGGTCACCCTGTATATATATATATATATATATATATATATATATATATATATATATATATATATATATATATATATATATATATATATATATATATATATATATATATATATATATATATATATATATATATATATATATATATATATATATATATATATATATATATATATATATATATATATATATATATATATATAGTGCGGGGGTTTACTGCGGGTAACGCTTCATTTTTACTTGATACACCTACAACCCGACATACAGGGACATCAATTCTTGATTGCCTGTTTCTTGCCTCTGCCAAATCGAATAATATCGTATTTCGTACATGTTTATTCTATTTGATTGAATAATTTTTTTTCTACAATCCAACAAAAATGCAACAGAAATATTATTTATGAAAAACAAATTTTCATATTTCAATTTTTTAATTTAAATGATTTTTTATGTCAAAAACTTGGTTTCAATTAAATACAATACCCACCTGTTTTTGTATTTTAGTATTTTGAATACAATATATTTTTATAAGTATTATTATTGATTTCGTTGCTCAAAACAATTTGAACTAATATACAATGCTTTAGAGTTAACTGCTAGAAACGTATATGGTTTAGAGTCCGTACGCTGCGGGAACCGACCAAAGCGCTGACTGCTACCTCAGTGAGGGCACTCGCAGTCGAAACGGTAGCCGCAGTGATAGGGTTATATATATATATATATATATATATATATAGAAAGCAGAATTCTTCGTGTTTAACCGAAACACGTTCGTGGCAATAAAATCAAGTACTAGGACATTTATCTGAAACTAATCAAACAAACCTCCTAGCGGAGCTGGTTATACGAGTTCACGAAACATCGAAATGCCTCCATACATCTTAGACGGTGTATGTTAGAAACATTAAGTTGTTTATCACAATCAATGGAAATGATAGACAGTCTGTTTCGCCCTTATTTGGGGCTCATCAGTATCATCCATCCATTCGAAAGTGATAACCAACCAAATATTTCTAACGACGTTATATTTCCTTCCAGTGACTATTATGGCATGTGAATATGACACTGCGCCACCCGGCGGAAACAAAACCACTTCTTACAGATAGAAGAAAGCCTTTCGGCAACATGACCTCGCACGTCCTGACACCCGAAGGTGGTTACTATATTCGCTAAGCAAGAGTAAAGTTGCCACATCAAATCGATGTAATGCAACAATTACACACCGCTAGTAACAGCGCTCCGATTCTATCTTTTACGCAGTAATACCTTCGGGTGTCAGGACGTGCGAGTTCATGTTGCCGAAATGTTTTCTTCTATCTGTAAGATGTGGTTCATTTGTTTCCGACTGGTGGCGCTGTGTCATATTTATATGCCATATAGTCACTGGAAGGAAAATATAACGTCGTTAGAAATATTTGGTTGGTTATCACTTTCGATGGATGGATGATACTGATGAGCCCCAAATAAGGGCGAAACAGGGACTGTCTATCATTTCCATTGATTGTGAATAAACAACTTAATGTTTCTAACATACACCGTCTAAGATGTATGGAGGCATTTCGATGTTTCGTGAACTCGTATAACCAGCTCCGCTAGGAGGTTTGTTTGATTAGTTTCAGATAAATGTCCTAGTACTTGATTATATATATATATATATATATATATATATATATATATATATATATATATATATATATATATATATATATATATATATATATATACCAATCACGAAAATTGTTTAAAATTTAATTGTGTCACCTTTTCTGTTCATTAGGTTTGTAGCACCTAATGCTGATAGTCGAGAAGATATTGAAAAAATAGTAATTCTATTAAGTTAATATTCAATAATTATTATTGTTGTTTATAAACAACATATGTTTGTAGTAGACTGATGTCAATTTGCAATGTCAAGTATGTCAACATAATCCAACAGTTACTCCAAATAATAAATTTCAACGTTATACAGAAAGAAATCAATGCTTATTAATAACAGAATCACAAAACGTAGTTGAATCAGAATAAGAATATTTTTGATGATAAATTCTACTAGCCAGCACAACATTTCGATCCGCATCTCCAATACAGTAAACCATATTTATTTTATCATTTCTTGTCGCGTAAAATCCATTTTATTAACTGAATAAATACTAGGAAAGGTGACACAATTAGAGTTTGAATAATTTTTGTTATTGGTTTCCATGGAAACGTCAAAATAACTCGCTATTCGATTTCTCAGGTGTATTGCTATATAAATTATTACAAAATTGTGAAATATCTTTGTTATTATTAAATTTAGGTATAGGGATGGTGGTATAAATCGAAAGGTAATTTAATAGCAAATTTAATAATGCAAAAATATACATAGCATTCTATTTGAAATAAGAAAGTTATTAACGTTTAAAATTTGCCAACTTCACCCTATATTTTTTCAAGTAATTAGTGAGAAATATGAAAAATTTTGACTAGGAATAAATAAAACAATGTTTCAAGGTTACAAAAATCCAAACCGCATACCAATAGACCTACTAACAATGAAGTAATAGCCTACTTTTGTTGAAGACGCAACTATCAAAATTTTACGAAAAAAATGGATAACTCGAAAACTGTTCATTTTAGGTATAAAGAGTGGTATAACAATTTTATTATAAATTACATAAAAAATTCGAAAATCAAAAGATAAACAGGGTATACCATTTGAAATAACAAAGTCGATATCACTTCCGGCAAAACCGGAAAAATGATTTTTTATGTCTAAAAACTTGGTTTCAATTAAATACAATACCCACCTGTTTTTGTATTTAAGTATTTTGAATACAATATATTTTTATAATATTTATTATTGATTTCGTTGCTCAAAACAATTTGAAATAATATACAATGCTTTAGAGTTAACTGCTAGAAACGAATATGGTTTAGAGTCCGTACGCTGCGGGAACCGACCAAAGCGCTGACTGCTACAGCAGTGAGGGCACTCGCAGTCGAAACGGTAGCCGCAGTGATAGGGTTATATATATATATATATATATATATATATATATATATATATATATATATATATATATATATATATATATATATATATATATATATATATATATATATATAGTATATATATATATATATATATATATATATATATATGTAAATAATTTATATATATATATTTATATATATATATATATATATATATTATATATATATATATATATATATATATATATATATATATATATATATATATATATATATATATATATATATATATATATATATAAATTATATATATAGATAATAATAATATTATATATTTCCTGGTACATATTGACATCTCCAGCGGCTCCCTTCATGTCGAATGATCTAAAATTTGGTACCTGGGATTGTTTCCATTGCAGAACGAAATTGCAAAATAATTGGGTAAATTTCAAATACCGCCGCCATTTTTACGTGGATATCTCAGTTATAATATCACAAGAGCATCGAAAATAATCGATTATACTTCCGAGTAACGAGACGTATTTTTAAGAAAATACGTCGAGCGACAAGGTCAGTATAATCGATTATTTGCGATTGCTCGAGTGGTATTCGTTAGGATTATACAACGAATAAAAACTATTAATTTTTTGACAAACGTCAAAACATCGTCAAAATGAAAACATTCACATTTTGACACGAGGCGAAACACCAGAACGATTATATCACGTCGTCAAGGGTATATTCACTTATCAATACGCAGTAGTTATGCAAAATCCACGGATTCTATTAGCTTATTCATACATGAGTTATATAATTATATAAATATTCCCCGTCATATTGCCATCTCCAGTGGTTCGTATCACACCGAATGAGCTGAACTATTTTTATCTGGGATTGTTTTCGTTGCAGAAAGAAACTATCAAAATTTGGTGGAATTTTTGCATCCGCCGCCATCATTTTTACGTAGATATTTCTTGTTTTTTCATGGTTTTTGAAAAATTTTCAAACTCCACAGCTTCTGCAGATTGAGTTAGAGGGTTCAATTGAGTTCATGTTGACTCAAAATTCTTTTTTGAATTCAACTCTTTATCTCAACCGCGGTGCATTTCGTGGTGACTTATTCCGTGCAAATTACTTCTCGATCTGTTTCGCTATCCTTACACGATGCACTTCGTGACTTAGAGTTTTTTTTAAGATAGAGGTTTGAAATTTGGGATGTAATTGAGTTGATGTTGAGGTGCGTTTCTTCAATGGTTTCAATTTTTTTTGGAAAATAAAATATTTTCTATTTTTTATTCGGTTTGCTTTTTGAAAATATAATTATATCCATTAGAATCGCATCTCGACGTGATGCATTTGGCGCGAAAAATACGAGTTCTCTCTTATTGTCAGGAACCGGATCGACAGTTAAAATTGTAAATGAATATTTATTTGCGCTAAACAGGCGCAGCCTGTGTAATGGCCAGGTATGATTTTAAAGAGATATATGATTTCGAAGGTTGGCATTTCTGTTTGGCCTAAAGTGAGATACCTCATTTAAATGCGTAACAGACTTTATAGTACTTACATCGTGTGTAGCGCCGATGTCGAATTTGTTAAAAAGATCTTCAATCGCATTCTGCACAGAAATTTACATTTACATCCTTACCAATTTCAAGTTTTGCTAGCATTGATATCTCGTGATTATGCTAAGTGACTGCAGTTTACTGACGAAATGTCGAAGAAATTTTCATGCTTCAAAAACTTATTTTTTCGGATAATTCTCACTTTCATTTGAACGAAATTGAAGCACAAAATCTCTGTAGTGGCGACATTATCAGCGAGAGGGATCGTTGGTTCATATTTCAATAAAGATCAGATAAACCATCCCATTACTATTAACACAAATCGATACGTTGCTATATTACAGATTTTTTTTTGACTCGCGTACTTCTCAGGCAGTAATCCAGAAACCTACTTGCCACAAGATGGGGTAAAATGTCATATATCCAACGATTCTATAGTGGAAATTCTAAAACTGATATCTGAAGAAGTTAATTAACTGGCCGCCCCGTAGCCCTGATTTGTCCCAAATAGACTTTTGTCAGGGGATGCCCTAAAACAGAATTTTACATCAGAATCTCAGAGACTATTGAATAATCAAAAAACAAGGAAATGCTAAATACACCAATCACCTTCCGGACGATCATAAAAAGTTTCCGGTCCAAAAAAACAGGGGTTGATCCGTGGGAGGAAGTTTTAATTGGCTATGCACACTTATTTCCTTACCTGAATAATCGCTATTGTTAGGATTATTTTTCATTACTTTGATAATAGATCTTTTGTTACAGAAGAAAAATAATAATGTATACATTGTTGAACTTAACTAGTGACTAATTATTACTTTATATATAGCCTATAGTAAAGAAACATTGTTAGTATAGTACTAACTAATTCTTCTCTAAAATTCGCAAAATTCTATTTTTGGAGTATACTTTAGTCATACCCATTGACTGGAGTTCCTCATTCTTCACGATCCTATAAACTAGAACTTACTAGTATCTCACATTCTTCATTAGTTTATTTGAATGATCTAACAGTATCAAGTATTTGACAAAATCCTCATTAAATAATGTATGGTAGTTTCAGATAACGGCCTTTTTTTCACAAAATAAAAAAATTGTTCTAGATTGATATTTGAATTTTACTATGACGAATTCATTCTGTATTCCATATATTCAAAATAATGGAAGCACCAGCCACACAGTCTAGCCATACGGACTTTCATCATCAAAAACTTCCTTTATCTACTAAAGAAATGAGAATAATATCATTTCACAATATAATTCTTGACATTTACACTCCTCGTAGTCCTAAATTTATTTTAGTATATCACTGACTAAAGAAAAAGAGTATGCTTTAACTAAATTTTCTTTTTCTTTCAAGGTACTTACTTTACTTTATTATCTTTTCACTATATCACGACGAAGGTAGAAAACGGCAAGCAATGGAGGCTCAAATAGGGTCGTCTAATAATTAAAGCAAGTATATCACTGAAAGTGTCATTTCCTTTTTCGGCAGTATTTAATTTTGAGAGTTACGGAGAAAATCTCCGTAATTTAATTTTCTCCCCAAGATATTTTCTCGAAGAATTCTCTTTTTCGTTAATTTTATTTCTAATTTATGCATAAGAAGTGACAGTAGGTTCATTGCAATGTATATAAGATTTCCTCCTTAATATGTATAATTTTTCACGAACAGAAATAAGAAGAACTTGTTTTTGAGAGAGCTATCACGGTTCAGTATTCAAAACCATAATAGTTTTTTCGTCTCAGTTGATATACTCATGTACAGTGTCGGCCCGTGCCGAGGGTGCAAGGAGTGCATGGCACCCTGCGGTAGTCGGCAAAAAACTTTTATTATTATAAACAATAAACACAACTAAAAAGATGCCGATCGAAATGAAAATATTACTTTGTACATCGTCAATATGCCGACACAGGAGTTACCGCTTTGTGGATATAGGTCAGTATGACGGCAGCAAAACAGTATAATATTTTGGGAAACCAGCTTAAAAACTAGGCTATAGGCGGTACCCTATTGAGACAAAATATTATATTTTTTGTGCTGTTTCGAATAATCCTTTATGTATGTTACCGGCATGGTGGCATATATAGGGGACAATTTTAAAACCTGCGTTTTTTCAATTTAGTTGGTGATTGAATACAAGTATGGAGTACATATGGGTGAACTAAAACTGAAATAATAGTTAATGTAGTCAAGTGCTTTTTGTGACTTTAAAGTTAAGAAACGAAGTATTGATAATTTTAAAATTCAAGCTCTTATTTTTATTAAATTATTTGAAAGAATAACATATCGATATTGAAGATATGAGAGGGTAGGGATAATATGCCAGTAGTGCCAACATAAAAGGAACATATAATTTAATTAATATTTTTCCTAACTTATGTGTAGCTTTACAGATTCTTTTTAACAATGTCTGTCACTGTTTCTCATGGTTAGAAATTTGTGTTAAAATTGAAAATAATTGAAATCTATCAGAGATCGGCTATGAGCCAGAATAGGCTTACAAATTAGGCTATGATAAGCATGGAGAAAGATAACTGCGAAGCGTTATATATTATGACAGATTTAATTAAATAATTTGCAATTAAAAGAGCAAGAAAAGTTGCTTTCGATAATTGGAATGTAGGTACCTCAGTATAGTTCACTAGTTTAATGTATAGATAGAAAGATAGATATCTGTACTTTATTGATGATATATACAAAATACACATTCATCAAAAGGCAATTGACCGGAGTCCTTCAGCCCATGTTAAATTTGTGAAGAAAAAACAATGTTATTAAAATATTCGGAGTTTTTGTAGTATTGTGCTTATTGGGTATTTCCTGTGTGGATGTTGTACAGGTTCGTTGTGCATGAGGTTGCCTATGTCATTCAACTTTTATAATTTTTGCGTAAACTTGGTATTCAGTTTATATATCCGTTCCTTGTTGGGTTGGGTATTCATTTTGGAATACAACATTTGGTTTGAAGGATTGTGCAGTAAGTATGTTATTCGGATGTCTTAATCTTGTTATCTTTCATAGTGAGGATGTTTCAGCCACCGACAGTGTCCTCATCACCGACTCCAGACAATTGGAATACAAGGGGTGCCCATATACCAACATTGGTCTGCATATGGATCTGAAGATAGTTGATGCTGTATTCATACTCATTTCCTGATCCCTGGATGTCAAGTTTCTGAAGAGCTTGGCTCTTCAGAAACTTGACGTGATAACTTTTTGCTTTGAGGTGTTAACATATAATTTCAGGTTTACTTTGTTATCTATTTGAATTCCAAAGTATTTAATTGAAGGATGTCCTAACTTTATTTTTGTTTATGGAAATTGATGGTTATTCCTGGTTTATATTGTGGTTGAATATAATAAGTTATGATTTCTCCGGGATAACCTATTTATCTGATATTTCGGTCCGAGCGTTGAAAGGTCTGAATGTACCTTAAAAAATTTGTTATTTTCTTATTTAGCTTTGAAAAAGTTGGACGTAGAAACGAAAAGACTTTTTGAAAATAATAGACGGGATTCTTCTTTAGCTTCATACTCAGATATTATCACGTTTGCTGAAGAACAAGCTAAAATTTGTACTCGTATGTCTTCAGCTAAATATTCTAGTCGAAGTTCTCAGTTAGTAAAAACTATAACGCCAAACGCGATGAAATTAATAGGCTCCCATACATCTATAAGCACACAACGTACGAATATATCACCACATAAATGTGATACATGCGATAGCAACTTACATAAAATATTGAAGCGCTCACAGTTCTTGAAAAAGTCCACATATGATCGTTATAAAATGGTTAAAGAAAAACGTCTGTGCTTGAATTGTTTAGGTCGACATAAAGTGGTATCTTGTAATAGTAAACTGAATTGCAAAACTTGTCAATTGCGACATCATAGCCTATTGCATTTTTATAATTCAAATTATACTTCACTTGTTAATAAAGTAGACGGAACTACAGAGTCAGGTGCTAATTCTGATTCGAATAAACCAGATAAACTTTTAAATCTGCTCGATACGAATGGTCAGCACGATAGGTTGAAATCGTCAGACAAGGCAGTCAGTTTATTTTCGGTTTTAGCTCGCAATGAAATTAGAGGATCTGAAGTACCATGTACAATTTTATTGGGTACTGCGGTAGTAAATATTCTTGGTCAAAATGGTTTGATAAACAAGGCTCGAGTACTGCTAGATTCTGGCAGTCAACGCCACATTTTCACGAAATCGTTAGTTAGAAAACTTAATTTGAACATAGTTTTAAAAAAATCTGTTATAAGCGGTATTATCAATTCATCGCAGGAAGTTTTGGGACAAGTTAAATTAACTATTTGTTCAAATGTCGATCCTTCATGCGTTTATCCAATTGAGGCATGAGTGATAGAGGAAATTATAGATTCATTGCCAAAATTGAACGCCACGTGATAAAAATGATTTCGTGAATGCGAATCTCAATCGGTCTAATAGATTGCACTTTTATAGAAATAGACATGATCTCATTTGAATTTGTTCAAAACTGTTCATTCATTGTTTTGAGTGAATTTAAATGTAGTTAAAAATATATATTAAGTCAATGCGTAACAATGCAGTTTTATTTAATATGATAAATCTAGGGTATTCATTGTAATAACACTTGATTATGCATAAAGCAATCAATTATCCATCGTCAGTAGTAATTACGTTGACCATATGCATTGTTGTTAATTGAAAAATTGCACTTTCCTTTGATACAGTTCGCCGACGATAGATTCGTATCTGTCAATTCGTTCATCAATCTTGACGAGCATTTTATATTTTTCCTTCGCAATGCTTAGAAATACTTAATAAAATGAATCATATGTATGTAAATAAATGAATAAATAAATATCTATATATATATATATATATATATATATATATATATATATATATATATATATATATATATATATATATATTATAGGTATATATATACTATATTATATTATATATATATATATCTATATATATATATATATATATATATATATATATAGGCTGGCCCACCCCATTCGCCTCGGTGTTTCTATGAGAAATGAAAAAAGTGGGAAAAAAAATATTAGCATAGTCATATGTAGGTCCATGAGGAGCATATTCCAAAATTATTTTGAAATATACAGGGTGACGCAAAAAAAGGTACATATCAAAGTTATTTTTTTTCCTATGGAACACTCTATCTTTTTTATATTATACTAACTAAATAAAGGTAAGTTACTGTTATATTCTCTATACCTAAAACTGACCGTTTCTGAGTAATTTTGATAAATTAAAAAATACAGACCATAAATATACAATTGTTTACACCTTGTAACATGTAACGAGCTACTCGTAACTGAATTCATTGCTTAGCTGAAAGGTTGAAGTTAACTTCCACATAAAAGTTCTATTTCAATATTGTACAGAGTGGTGAAAAAATTTGCATCAAAGTTTGGGCACATTTTTTATGGAATAACTTCCTAAAATTAAATGGAACATCCTGTATACGATGACATATTCTGACGCAGAATTAGATTCCCTTTAAAACTATAACAGGGTTCCCTATACCTATCTCTTATGATTTCTACGCAAAAGACGTTTTTATATTCTTCTTATGACTAATTTCCTTATCTTAAAATGGAACATCCCCTATTGTAATTAAAAAGCAATTTTAAAATCTGTTTATTAAGGACCACGTAGATTCGCTAAAAGAACGAGATTAAATTTTCGCGAATACGGTGTATCTCAAGCAAAATGCAGGCACAAGTATAAACTCAAAATTCGAATAAGAAGAGCGTTTTATTCCATACCGCAAAACATGCATATTATTAAGGGTTGAGCACTCATTTCAAGAAAGAGTTCGCTTATGCATCGAGAATAATAGGCACCTCTTTGAGCATTTGTTAAAAAAATAATTGTTAATTTTTCAATAAAATGAGTTCAAAAATGTTTTTAGTTTTTCATTGCTATACAGAATGTTCCATTTTTAAGATAAAGAAATTACTCATAAGTGAAATATAAAAACGTCTTTTGCGTAGAAATCATGAGAGATAGAAATCATGATGATATAGTTTTAAAGGGAATCTAATTATGCGTCAAAATATGTAATCGTATACAGGATGTTCCATTTAACTTTAAGAAGTTATTCCATAAAAAATATTCCCAAACTTTGATGCAAATTGTTTCACCACTCTGTACAATATTGAAATAAAACTTTTATGTGGAAGTTAACTCTAACCTTCCAGCTAAGCAGTGAATTCAGTAGTGTGCATATATCGATAAACATATTGCTTCCGAATTTTGTAACTTACCACTTGCGGATAAGGAATTTTTCTCACCTGGACCAATTGATGGTATTATAGGTGCTCAACTTTATGGTTATTTATTGGGAAATAAAACCATCAGAAAGCCAGCTTCAAAGCTTTCGGCATTGGAGACCGTTTTTGGGTATGTTATAATGGGTGAGGTACCTATTCATATTACTCTCAAAACGTTTAGTTGTTTTAGTGTAGTTTTTGAAGATCATCTAGATAAAATAATAGAAAAATTTTGGGAGTTGGAGGGAATTCCCAAGCAAAATTTAATGAATTTGGAAGATATTCAATGTGAAAAAATCTTCAAAAATTCTCATCGCCGAGAAAGTGACGGCCGGTATGTAGTTAGTTTGCCGTTCAAAGAATCTCCATCGAAGTTAGGAAATTCATATCCTATAGCATTGAGGAGATATTTAGCGTTAGATCGCAAATTCGATCAGAATCCTTCGTTTAATGCTTCCTATAATAAAATCATTGAAGATTATTATCAAAAAGGGTTTCTGAGAAAGGTTGATATTGAACATGGGATAAGTGAAGGTAGCTATTTTATTCCGCATCATGGAATACTTAACGACAGTACCACCACTCCACTTCGTATAGTTATAGATGCTAGTTGTAAATCTGATAGCTCGTATTCCTTGAATGATTTATTGTTTAACGGGTGCAGACTTCAACACGATATATTAAGCTTGTTCATCAATTTTAGATTATTCAAAATTGTGTTGACTGCAGACATAAGACAGATGTAACTGCAAATCAAATTATGTGAAGATCATCAGAAGTTTCAACGTATATTATGGCGTGATTTAAATCAAGAAGATTTATCTTGTTTTGAACTTACAACAGATACTTTTGGTGTTAAAAGCTCGCCCTATTTAGCTTTGAGAGTTATTCAAAAATAAACTCGCAATGAAGCTGAAGTATATCCGCTAGCCTCTACTATTGTTAGTAATAGCATGTACATGGACGATCTATTGTGTAGTGTGGAGTCAGTAGATGAAGCCAAGAGAATTCATTTGGAGATAGTGTCGCTTTTTAAGGCAGGAGGTTTTGAAATGGTAAAATGGGCGGTCAATGACAATGAGGTCTTTGATACCATTCCAGAAAATTTACGATCGCAAACAGCTGTTCAGCTTCCTTCAGAATTTCTGAGCGTCTTGGGTTTGCAGTGAAGTCCAAGCTCAGATAATTTATCTTATAAGTTTGGTTTGTCAACTAGAAATTGCACGAAACGGAATATCTTATCTACTGTGGCAAGATTATTCAGCAGAATGCTCAATTTCTAGAGGCAATTTGTTTAGAATTTTAGTTTATATCTCCTTTGTTCGTTTGAATCAAATTTAAGTTTCTTTAAGGTAACGAATTCTTTAGTTAATAGGATCTGAAAATGATTTTTCAGGGGTGAGGGAATGTTTGGTATTGAAATATTTTTTACTTTGCCGTGATATCAGAGCACACGTGTGGCGATGTTGTATATTCGGTTAACCGAGACAGCGAGAATTAATTAGTAGAAAACAGAGCAATTAGAACGGTACGAGATCGATCTGTTTTTGAGTTTTTCGCGTTATTTTTGATATAGTTTGGATATATCAAATCAGACAATAATTGTGACTTTAAGTTTTATGAAGTATCACGGTTTGTGTAGTTACATTCTTCGTTTGGTTTTACCGGTATCCTTGATTCCTTCCCGCTTTCCTATCATATTACAGGTAATAGTGTTTGACGTAGAAAAAAGCTGTGACACCAAACTGTGGTAAGTTAATCGTTTTAGTTAGTTTTTGCATTTTGTTATTTCATCAAAATAAACCCAAATTATATTTATAACTTTATAAAGAAATAAAAAAAACTAACTTTTCACAGGTTAAAATAAAAATCTTTTGAGTAAACTCGTTTCGTCATAACATTGACTTCATCTCGTACTAAACTGTGGTATTACAAAACAATCTATATTAAAACTATGGTTAAAAATAACAATTTACACATTTATTATAAGAAATAACGCATGACGCAAGTTTCGGTGATTTTGAAAATTTGAAAAAAGCAACTACTAGTTTTTTGGCCTTGTAGTATTTCAAACTACTACTCAAATGTGCAATCACGAATCAAAATCTGTGCTTCTTCTCCATGTGCCGAAAACACAATGTATTCCCGAAATACATGTGTTTGAGAACCAACAATCGAGGTATTTCAGCAGCCAAAGCCATTGAGGAGGGTAAACTAAGATGGCTGAAAGAAGAACAGAAGATTCTCTTCAAGAAACGTGACATCTATAATATTTATATCAAGGTAATCCATTCTGAACTGCTTTATAGGTTGCATAATGTAGAATTAGATTTGTTTGATTCACAAACTCGATTTTCAGTTAACAATATTCATAAAAAATTTACCAAACAGCAAATAAAATTGAATTACCTTCGTAGTAGCAAACCGGTATCAGAAAAAAGGAAAAAACCAACTAAATTTTCACATCAGTTTTTCGAAAAATTCACTAATTTATCCATTACTAATTTCGATAGTAAGTTTCAAACACAATATACAACCAACTCATTCAACACGTCACTTCAAACAACTCGGCGTAGATACTGAAATAGCTGTTAGAAATTTGCCTGATAATCCACTTGTAAAACACCTAGCTTCTAATATTATTAAAAATGAGTAACAAATACAACGCCAATTTATCAGAAATGCCCATTGTAAAATCAATCAAACAACAAACACTCTCTGATGATATCATTTTCACCAAAGCTGACAAAGGTAATACAGTTATCGCTTTGAATAAGTGTGATTATTTACGTAAAACTTTAGATTTTTTGAACTCCGGTAATTATAAGTTACTAAAACATGATCCAACCAGTAAATTTCAGAAAAATTTAAAATTAGCTATCGATAACATTAACATTCTTATACAAAATAAAGACAAGTATAAACTCATTGTTTCAAATCCTTTGGTACCACAACTTTAATTAAATTACACAAACCAGGCTATCCAATCAGACCAGTAGTGTCATTCACTGCAGCACCTTCAGTGTTTTTGTCGCAGTTTCTATTAGAAATAATTCAAAATTATTGTAAATTTCAGCCTAAATTCTCTATCAAAAACTCTTACGATTTAGTCAATAAAATTGAAAATATTCAATTGCCACTTAATTCTAAATTTATGTCCTGGGATGTAGTTAATCTTTTTCCAAGTATACCACCCAAGGTTCCTTTAACCCTAATAGAAAAGTTAATAGCAATCTTTTTAATCCTTTCATAAAATCAGATATATTGTCACTTTTGGAATTATGCCTGGAACAGAATTATTTTAGTTTCAATGATAAGATTTACAGCAGTACTGAAGGCTTAATTATGGGAAACCCGCTGAGCCCTTTGTTGGCTGAAGTATTCATCGATAATTTGGAACAGTTAATTCATAATCATTCTGTTAGTCGACAATTCGTTTATTGGTTTAGATATGTGGATGATATTTGTTTTTTCACTGGTACTCTTAGACAACTAGACTGCTTTCAAACATTCATTAATACTTTACACCCTAATATAAAATTCACTTTAGAGATGGAAAAAGATAACTCGATTAACTATTTGGATTTGAAAATAACAAAAGTAGATAATAAACATAATTTTTCAATTTTTCGCAAACGATCGCACACTGATAGCGTCATACATAGTACTTCCCTACATCCCTTCCAACACAAAATGGCAGCTTTCAATAGTATGGTACATCGTTTAGTAAATATTCCACTTTCAAATGCCAATTTTAACATCGAGAAAAATATAATTAAACAAATTGCCGTAAATAATAATTATGGTCCCAATATTATAGATCAATATTAACCAGGTGTACCCCCTTACTAAAAATAATATCAAATACAACAGCCTCACTTTCATCGGAAATTCAAGTAAAAAGCTTAAATCTCTCTTATCTAAGCACAACATTAACATTGCTTATCGTACCGGTAATAATTTAGGAAATCATATGAAAAATCATAAGGATAATAAATCAGGAGTTTATAAAATTAATTGTGGCGATTGTGATAAGTTTTACATTGGTAGAACTTTCAGAAGTTTTCAAACTAGAATTTCAGAACACAAACGTAGCTTTGTTAATCAGAAGTCGGATTCACATTATGCAAACTATTTAATCCAAGAAAATCACACATTCAATTTCGATTTTAAAATATTGAATACTGAAAGTAAGGGAATTAAACTTAATTATTTAGAATCATTACAGATAAATAAATACAAGCATTCCGGTCTCCTATTGAATAGCCAAATCGATCATACTTCAAGCCCCCTTCTTAATCTTTTCAAAATTACCGAACTACCTGACTAGCAGTTCAGAATTGGTTTTTCCTTTTCTAATAATTATTTGTAACCATCTTTGTATTTACCACTTCTACATAATTTGTCATTTCTTGTTTTCGATATAACAGAGAATCATAGTTAGTTTGCCATTAGCATATGAAGAAGGTGAAGTTCCACCGAAACGTGCGTCATGCGTTATTTCTCATAATAAATGTGTAAATTGTTATTTTTAACCATTGTTTTCATATGTTTATTAATTTACACCAAGTATCGGCCCAATCAATCCAAAAAAAAAACGAAACAATCTATTTATACGAAAATTGAATATAATAGAGGGGTTCCTAGAGAAACTAAATAACAATAAGCAATTCATTCAGAGCCATTAGTAGGTACATTGAACAGATTAAGGAGAGGAGAAGGGTTTATTTCAATCTGGTCGTTAAATTCCCAACAATTGATTTTATGGAGACTATTTTCAAATTGTAATATATTATAATTGTGACTAAACGTATGGTTTTCTTGAAAAAGATGGCACGCATAATTAGAGTCAGTTTTCTGCTTAATATAGCTACGTTGGTGTTCGTGTATTCGAGTTTTGAAATTTCTAATTGTACGTCCTGTATAGAATTTTTCACAATCGTTACAGTCGAGTTTATAAACACCACTACGTTCATCTCTATGAATTTTTGATTTGTTGTTTTCAATAAATTTTCCAACGCTATTATTGGTTTTATATGAAATTTTGAAATTTTTTTTTGAAAAAACAATTTCAGGTTTTTCGGAAGGTTTGCCCAAGTATGTTAAACTGTTAAATACTCTACTTTTCTCGGATATAAGTGGCTAAATTTCTGAAATGGACATTTTGTATTTTTTCCTCTGAATGAGGCTGTCAATCATATTAGGTGAATAACCATTATTTACTGCCATTTGTTTAATTCTATGCAATTCCTTTCGAAAATTAGCTTCGGACAACGAAATTTTGAAAAGTCTATGAATCATACTATGATGAGCCGCCAATTCATGTGAAAAAGGGTGTAGTGATGTGTTATGAATTGTAATATCTGTATGAGATGGTTTATGAAAAATTGAAAATTCGTGTTTGTTGCTTTTTCTGGTAATAAGTAATTAATAGAATTATTCATTTCAGTTTCTAGAGAAAATTTAATACGAGGGTGTATGGAATTAATATAAGTAATGAAACTATCCAGTTGTCTATCTGTTCCAGTGTAGCAAACAATGACGTCATCAACGTATCTATACCAATAAAGAAAGTATTTACTGCTGAAGTGGTTCATAATAGTTTTCTCTAAATTATCCATAAAGATTTCTGATAACAAAGGGCTTAAGGGATTTCCCGTAATCAACCCTCCTCATTACTATAATACACGTTGTTGAAACTGAAATAATTTTGTTCTAAACTAATTTCCAGTAAATGAGTGATATCTGACTGTATAAGTGGATGAACATTATTAGAAATAAGAAAATTTTTGATTAAATTTACAGTTTCATTAGGCAGAGTGCTAGGAAACAGATTGTTCACATCTAAAGAAAATAACTTTGAATTGTGAGGTAAAACAATATTTTGAATGTTTTTGATCAACTCGTTTGAATTTTTAATGGCGTACTTGGGTTCAAATTTCATATATTTCTTAATTACGTCAATCAAAAATTTTGATAATTTAACGGCTGGAGCTGTTATATATGAAACTACTGGTCTGATGGGGTAACCATTTTTGTGTAATTTGATTCAAGAATATAACTGTGCTGCTTGTGGATTAGTTATGACTAACTAAACTAATACCATAGTTTGGTACGAGATGAAGTCAATGTTATGACGAAACGCGTTTACTCAATAGATTTATATTTTAATCTGTGAAAAGTTAGTTTTTTTTATTTCTTTATAAAGTTGTGAATATGAACTTTCACCAATTAAATGCCAATTCCATTCAATGTTTGAAGAAAGCCGAAAATGGCTTTTTGGCAAAGTGGTATTTCAAGTTATTACTAAGAAGTGCACTCAATTCGCAGAACATGTGGTTTTTCAACAAGTGTTTAAAAAATCAAGTGTTTCCTGAATATATGAAATTGAAAACCAATAACAACAGTATTCCAGCCGCTAAAGCAATAATCCAAGGACAGAAGAAGAGGATCAAAGAAGAAATGAAACAACTTTACAGAAAACGGAATACTTCTTATGTCTTTGTTAAGGTAATTCATTCAGAGTTATTATATAGTCTTGAATTTGATATTTTAGATTCTGAAATTAGGTATAAAATCAATAGAATAATTCATAAAAAGTTTTGCAAACAAAGTCAGAAATTAGAAAATCTTATAAACCAGAAACCAATTATTATCAAAACGAAAGAACGGTCCAAATTCACAGACCATAAGTTTTCTGATCGTTTCATTAATTTATCAAATACGAATTTTTCAGATGAGGAATTAAATTTGTTAGAGAAAGATTTCAAACATAATATTCAGACTGCTCATTCCATTCCCAAATGTGATTTATTAGGAGTAGAATCCGAACTAATTCTCAAAAACGCAAGTTCTGCATTAAAACATCAAGCAGCTAATATTATAAAGAAACATTCTCTAGGTTTTAGATGTAATCATTCAAAAACTGCCATTATAAAATCAATAAAAAATAAATCGGAATTAAATAGCACTATATTTACAAAAGCTGATAAAGGTAATACGGTAGTCGCGTTAAATCAAGAAACTTATTTATCCAAAACTAAAGAATTCTTAAACTCTGGTAATTATACAATTTTAAATGAAGATCCAACAACGAAATTTTCGAAAATTATCAAAGTTGCTATTAATGAATCAAAGTCAATAATTAGTGATGCTGATATAAGAAAATTAGTCATAACTAATCCACAAGCACCTCAGTTATATTCTTTAATTAAATAACACAAAAATGGTTACCCCATCAGACCAGTAGTTTCATATATAACAGCTCCAGCCGTTAAATTATCAAAATTTTTGATTGACGTAATTAAGAAATATACGAAATTTGAACCCAAGTACGCCATTAAAAATTCAAACGAGTTGATCAAAAACATTCAAAATACTGCATTACCTCACAATTCAAAGTTATTTTCTTTAGATGTGAACAATCTGTTTCCTAGCACTCTGCCTAATGAAACTGTAAATTTAATCAAAAATTTTCTTATTTCTAATAATGTTCATCCACTCATACAGGCAGATATCACTCATTTACTGGAAATTTGTTTAGAACGAAATTATTTCAGTTTCAACAACGTGTATTTTAGTAATGAGGAAGGTTTGATTATGGGAAATCCATTAAGCCCTTTGTTATCAGAAATCTTTATGGTTAATTTAGAGAAAACTATTATGAACCACTTCAGCAGTAAATACTTTCTTCATTGGTATAGATACGTTGAGAGGCCTCGGTAGACCAGCGGTAAGGAGTACCGCTTGTAAGCCGCGGATGTGGATTCGAGTCCCACCTTGCTCTTGGGTGTTGTGTATGTCCGGAATTTAGTGGTTCTATTTATAAGATAAATTTTTGGGTAATGTACATCGTTTACAAGCCCATTGGCCGTTCGGAACCGGCGTTAAACTGTAGGTCCCTCGAGATAAAAAAAAAGATACGTTGATGGCGTCATTGTTTGCTACAGTGGAACAGATAGACAACTGGATAATTTCATTACTTATATTAATTCCATACACCCTTGTATTAAATTTTTCCTAGAAACTGAAATGAATAATTCTATTAATTACTTAGATTTAACTATTACTAGAAAAAGCAAAAAACACGAATTTTCAATTTTTCATAAACCATCTCATACAGATATTACAATTCATAACACATCACTACACCCTTTTTCACATAAATTAGCGGCTTATCATAGTATCATTCATAGACTTTTCAAAATTCCGTTGTCCGAAGCTAATTTTCGAAAGGAATTGCATATAATTAAACAAATGGCAGTAAATAATGGTTATTTACCTAATATGATTGACAGCCTCATTCAGAGGAAAAAATACAAAATGTAAATTTCAGAAATTTACCCACTTATATCCGAGAAAAGTAGAGTATTTAACAGTTTAACATACTTGGGCAAACCTTCCGAAAACCTGAAATTGTTTTTTCAAAAACAAAATTTCAAAATTTCATATAAAACCAATAATAGCATTGGAAAATTTATTAAAAACAACAAATCAAAAATTCATAGAGATTAACGTAGTGGTGTTTATAAACTCGACTGTAACGATTGTGAAAAATTCTATATAGGACGTACAATTAGAAATTTCAAAATTCGAATACACGAACACCAACGTAGCTATATTAAGCAGAAGCTGAATATAATTATGCGTGCCATCTTATTCAAGAAAACCATACGTTTAATCACAATTATAATATATTACAATTTGAAAATAGTCTCCATAAAATCAACTGTTGGGAATCCCTATACATAAATAAATATAAAAATTCCGGAAATTTAGTTAACGACCAGATTGAAGTAAACCCTTCTCCTCTCCTTAATCTGTTCAATGTACCTACTAATGGCTCTGAATGAATTGCTCATTGTGATTTAGTTTCTCAAGGAACCAATCTGTTATATTCAATTTTCGTATAAATAGATTGTTTTGTAATACCATAGTTTAGTACGAGATGAAGTCAATGTTATGACGAAACGCGTTTACTCAATAAATTCTTTTTCTAACCTGTGAAAAGTTAGGTTTTTTTATTTCTTTTTAAAGTTATGAATATGAACTTTCACCAAGTAGATGCCAATTCCATTCAACAAATTAATTTTTCCTATACAGTCCATTCATACAGTAAAAAACAATTATTTTTATATGCTATGTCATGCGAATATAGTTTTTGCATGCAAGTTAAGTTTTTGTTTAGAGTAACAATTTCTAGGAACGTATGATGATAATCGGCTGCAATTAACTAATTTCAACCATACAATTCATTTGTCTATTAATATTTTTTGCTATTATTTGTTGAGCTTTAATCGGTTCCCTTCTTTCAGTATTCGAATATCACTTACAGATTTAAAATTCATTAACTTATTTTTACAGTATGGGAGTTAATAATTGGCTAATAAACACTTTGGCTTAACAATCGGTAATTTGTAGGTGAACTGTGTGAATGTCGCTTATTAATTTGTTTTGCTATGATTGCTTGGATTTTTAGACCTAAATAAATTAAACCCCCAGTTAATGTCATTTAGGATTTTAATTTGAAATAAAGTTTTTAATAAACTGTCGCTGTGTTTATAGTTTTGAGATACCCATATTCTTCTATTCTCTTCATGCCGTCTTCTCATTGAACATTGGAGACCACGTTTCTAAATGCGTCTCTGTCTCGTGCAACATAAAACAGTTCTTCGACGCCGAGATTTGTCCATTACCTTATGTTTCGGAGACAGGTTTTTTTAATTCCTGTCGATACCTTTCTTCCCTTTACCCTGCATTTTTTTTGAAGCAGTAGGTATTTATCGTTGCGTAATATGTGTCCTATGTAAGATGTTTTTCTTATCTTAATTAGTGTCAACAGTTATTTTTGTGACCAATCCGTCTTAGTACTTCGTCTTTGATGATTCTGTCACCTTATGACCATGAATTTAGTTTTTTTGGTGTTTATTGTGAGTCCCACTTCTTCACATTCTCGGTTGACTCTATGTAATAGGGATTGAAGATCTTCTGCACTCTCTGCCATAATAGCAGTATCATCGGCGAATCTTAGGTTGTTTATTAATTAATGTTCCTCCAATTGCCTACTCCCTCGAGTCCCTCTTCCAGCGCTTTGTGAACTCCTTTTTGGATTTCGATTTCATCTGTCTCCATGTCCATAACACGCACTACTGCCGTTTGATTGTAGTAGATGTTTTCTATTAATCGTATATCGCTTGGAACCAGATTGAAACTCTTTAAGTTCTCTATGAGTTTATCCTGTTGGACTTTATCAAACGTCTTCTGGAAGTCGATGAAACATACGTAAACATTTTTGTTCTATTCTCTACTTTTTTGCGGCTCATTTAGTTGTTCTTCACATTTTCGATATATTCTCTATTGGATTATTATCAAAAGTGCTTTTAATGTGTGATTTATCAGACTCATCATCCTGTATTCATCACAGGACTTGGAGTTGTTTTTTTTAGGTAACGGGAATGAAGACTGATTCAAGCCAATTTTTTGGTATTTCTCCTGTTTTATAGATTTTGTTGAGTATTTTTGTTAGGTGAATCAAGTTTCTATCGTCTAATGCCTTGAAGAACTCTATTGGAATGTTGTAAGGTCTAGCTGCTTCTCTTTTTTTCGAGATTTGTATGGCATATTTCACTTCTGATTTCAGAATAAGTAGGTGTTTCGCTTATCTGTTTTCTTCTCTTACGTCAGCCCGTTCTGCTGCAAATAGATGTTTTATGTGGTCTACCCAAATGTGTTTTTTGTCATCTTCTGTCAACTGGATCTCTTCTTGGGCGTTTTTTGTGACTATTGGTATTTTATTCTTCGTGTTTCCAGTTAATTCCTTCAATTTTTTAAATATTGCAAATAATATTCATATATAATTTTTGGTTATTCATCACTTTTTTTGCCTTTTAGGATTATTAGGTCCCTGCATTTATTATACTTATTTCATAGTGTACAATACATTAAATTTGATCATCAAAATTGGTTGTCTTAGTATCAATTTCGGACAACGTGTCTGTTATTCATGAATATTTTCTTGGCTTATTAATTAATTTTATATGGAATTATTCAAATGATGTTAATATATTTTGTAGGCTCGCAGAAAAAAATTCAATGATTTTCAATAATTGTAATGAGTTTTCTGGTTCATTCAAACCTTAGGTTTTGTACCGTAACACTCCTTTCATCACGAATATCGCTCCTATACGAGAGCGTTTATCGCTCCTACCTCTCGCCCTTTCACACGGGGAGCTTCACTTCTCTCGCTCCTATACGAGACCATTCAATTTTTCCAAATAGTTTCGAAAAGTGAAGTTATCTCGTCATGAAATTTATCAATTTGGCATGACTTACTCTGGGAAAGTATATTCATTTTATTTATTATTTCCAGGATGTATGATAGAAAACTGAAATAAAGTTTTAATTTTTCATGGCATTTAGCAGAGTATCAGGGCGTATTGAATATTTTTTATTTGCTTTTACAAGAGTTTCAGCAGAAAAAAAATCCAATTTTCTACAGCTTGTAAAGACAGCCATCTTGTTTGACTCAATTTTAATAATTTTTGAGGGTTGATGTTAAGATCAAATATGAATTTCCAATAGTAAGGACGTGAGGATAAGTAGTGAAATGTAATAGAACTATTGCTATTGTGAGAGCAATCGTGTGAAAGCACTACACATCCTTTTGCATTTCGAGTTGGCGCAGTGCAATATATATTGCACAACCTAAAAAAATTTATAGTTATATTTACCAAAAATATATTGAAAATGGGATTCAGAACTTAAGGATCGACCAAAACGTTTATTCTAATATTCTTTCCTTCAACTCGATGATATTGAAAACAGCAATATATTCTGTTGCCGTTCACTGTAAGGAACCTCCAGTCTCTTGGCGGAATGAGATTGAAGTTGTTCTGAAAAGGCTTACACTCACTTTCAACGTCTGGAAAAGACCTCCAGCTTCAGTAAATGTGAATTTCGATGTTGTCGTTGTGGATAATAATAATTAGCAGTTGTATCAGATAGGTCTTCAACCAATTCGACCAAAATGCACTGCTATTGAACAACTATGCTTTCAAGCTACCTCTATGAAAGGCAAATACGTATTGCGTTTGATGGTGGGATCTCGGACCTGCTTGCTGTACACTGTGTTCCTCAATTACCAATTTAAATTGTCAACATAGATTTTTTTTATACATATGAATGACCTCCCGAATTTGAATAACTTGTGTACTTCGCTGACGACAGTACTTTACTAGCATGCACCACTAGCAATAGGCATGTCAGTGTTTTTACATATGGCGATTAATGTACTGCGCCTGCTGAATCTATACATAGCGATCTAAAGCTCCTTTTCATCTGAGAGATTAATTATTTGTTAGCTTTTAATGCCACCAAGACCGAAGCAACCAGGTTTTCGGAAAAAACTTCTACCTTATTCTAAATTATCAACCAAACTGAGCATCGGTCGATCATGAGCGTTTCTGAACAGAACCAAAAATCTATTAAACACTCTACCCTCAAAGGTGTTTTTTTGATATGACTTTCAGCGGTTTGAATTAAGCATAAATCGTTATTCGTTAAAATCGCATGCTGTTTGGTGTAGGTACTTCAGACGTGTTATAAGCCCAATTTTTTTTTGGAGAACTGCTTATAAATTGAGGAGAATTTCAGAAGCTGAGTAAAGAGAATTATGGCTCTTCAATACTTTGTTACTATAATAACTAACTGCATTTTTCCAGAAACTAGCAATCATCGATTTATTCGCAGACTGCTACGAAAATGATTTCAGCGATCATAATTACAACGCTAATTTTTCTGAACAAAAAGAATCACAGTCTAAGAATATATTTTCTTGCAATAAAACTGTGAATTAAATCTTACAATTTCACCCAAAGAAGTAGAATATGTCCTGAACGGATAATCTTTAAAAAATGCCATTTCAAGATAATTTGATTCTGCTCTATATTTAATACGATATTATGAAGTGAAAATATTACCAAACCATTTATCGTATCGTCCAATATCTCTGACTGAAGGTGTTTGACAGAATTTTCAATAATAGGATGAAAAACTAAAATTGTTATTCCCGTAGCAAAATAGTATAAAAATTGACAATCTCGTCACTCTGAAGCTCAAAAGTTTCCAAAATATGTTTTGTTGCGTTTTTATAATGAAAATTCCTGCTCTTCTATCCTTTAGATAAGAAGAATAAGGTCAAAACTCAGAAATATTCTTTGACATGTATATATAAATATATATATATATATTCAAACATACAAATTTATCCAAAAACATGATTTCAGTTGAAAATTGTTGATTACAATTGAAATTGCATGTGAATTAATTCTTCAGTCTGAGATTATTTAAAGTGAATAATTATAAAGTATTATAAGCGATATATTTAGGAAAATCAAATTAAAATAATTTATGATGAAAATAATGAAAATAAAAGATTAATCAAATTTTTTATATCCATTTATTCAGTTTTTTTTTTTATTTTCTAATAAATCAATACGTAAAGTAGTTACAGAAAACGCTACTATAGTTAGTTGGTTTTCTGCGTTTAAAATCGCCGAGGATGTTCTTAATGTTGAATGATTTAATATCAAACAAAGGCATTGAAATTACAGCAGTACTTTAAGTAAATTTAATCATTGTATGACAAAAAAACTATAAGATGCACCTAATGCAAAAAAGATAGCATTTCACAAAAAACAATACGAAATTCCAATCAAAATAAACAAATCACAAAATTGACAGCTTCTTATATAAACGCATCGAAACCACAAAGCCAGCGGCTGTCTGTGGTATACTCATCAGAAAACCTTAAACAAACTAATATGAAAACGCTACAAAACAAGTGGGTTCAAATCAGATACACAATCTGTGATCTATAATTGACAAACAACGTTTTGATCCCTGAACTGTTCTTAATAGTACCAGCGCAAAAATCTTTCTCAGAGGTTTCTTGGAGGTTCAATACTCCAGTTGCAGCATGAAGAACTTCTGAAGGGTAGTTATTTGGTTTCCTATAAATAATTTTCAGGAATTTCTTTTGCAGTACCTCTTTTTTGTATATGTATTCGTCAAAAGCCGATTCCCAAGCCAGGATTCCGTAGGTGAGTCTCGAATTTATTAATCCATAGTAAATGCTCAAAGAGTAACTGGCATCAAACAAATCCCCCAGCTGCTTGAAACGCTATAACATGCTACGTAAGGTAGCTGCAACATTTTTCAGGGTGGTGGTTCCACTGCAAATGTGAATCGATCGTTACTCCGAGATATTTTATCATATCTGATATTTGAATTTTTCTATCTAATTCCACATCTAAAGTAACATTACAATAACAGAACCCCTGTGGCCTTGACAGATCGCTATTTTGTTAGAATAAACAAGGAAACTAAATAACAAAGTTCTAAATTTATTTTTATTTCCTTATAGTCACATTAAAAGAATAGATACTATAATATAATCCACAAAAGTATTAATAATGCTACAGTAACTGCTGCCTCTAGAACGTATGGCCTCATTGTTCGCATTAGTAGGGAATTGGTAAATATGTCGTCTCTGAGAACATTGTACTGTGCTTCCGTAAGTTCTAGACTTGAATACGGATCAACAATTTGGAGTCCTGGATATGGGATATATATTGGAGTGAGTTCAACGCAAGTTCGTAAAGCTGTTAAGCTTCAGAATAGATGGAATATACCGACCTATTGGCATAATACATAATCTGCTAACAACTCGGTATAATGTGGACTCTTTAAGTGCTCATTTTTTCGCCGAAAATTATTTCCAAATTGTGAAGGGTTGTAACAAACTGGGGTTCATTGTCCATAGAGTTTCTTCTAGAAGCGAATTCACGTTCTACCTTCCAACAGCTGAAACCAATGTCTTGAGATTCTTTCCATTACACATTATGTGTGATCAATGTAATATCTTGAGGGCAAGCTAGACATATTCAGCTGTTCTATTTCTGACATAAGGGCATGTTTCTTGAAACCAAAATCTGCATAATTTGTATTTAATAATGTATCATATAGCTTGGTATTCTTTGTTTACCTATTTTATACATATATATATATATATATATATATATATATATATATATATATATATATATATATATATATCTGTGTGTGTGTGTGTGTGTGTGTGTGTGTGTATTTTTTTCTCTCACTTTAAGTAACCTTCTTGTATTTCTTTTGTTTTTTGTTGTTGATTTTCTGTTATAAGGATTTCTGCTGTTAAACAGTGTATGTAAATTAAATGAATAAATAAATAAATATGTGAATTTTTTGTTATTAAATTGAAGCGACTTTTACCACTGAGGTCATTTCGTCACTAGTTTGAGCTTAACAAGTCAATTTATCACTATAAAAATATACAATATACACGGGTAAGTACACATATAGACATAAATAAAAAATAGATAAGAGTAGACTACCTAGATAGAAAAACCTGCAATCAAGAAACATTGTTAGTATAGTAGAGCTACGTGAAATAGTAGAAGTACATAAAGTAAATTTATACAAGAAAAGATATACAAACAACCAAGCAAGCAGAAAAATGAAAAAAACATTTTCTGTAAGATTAGGTACACCTTTGGCAAAACGTTGATTTCCCTAATAAATGCAAAAATACATGAGTTAGCTTATCTATCTCCAAGGTTGTGTATTAATGATCTCTGAATACCATGCTTGGCCCTTTCCTGGGCATATGTAGGGCATTCCAATAATATATACCGCACAGGAAGCGAGAACCGTCGGGCAATACACAACGGCGCTAACCGACCACTCAGAAGGTGCTGGTGGATAAGTGCTGTGTGTCCGATGCGCAGCCTATATATTCTAAGTCTCTGTCCTCTTACTCAACATTTTAAAATCTGGAAGCAAAGCAGTATTTTTATTTCCTTCAGCTTGTTATGGGACCGAGCCCATTCCTTCTGACATAGGTTTCAAATCCTTCTCCTCGAATTTCGTATCAGTGTACATAAACACCCCGTCTGCACTGCCATCTCCTGATGCCTGCCATAATACAGCCGCGTCAACAAATTCATGTTGCTGGATACCGACATGACTGGGAGCCCAGAGGAATATGATTTGGTATCCCTGTTGTTCTAGGCTACTCAACTGGCCTTGAATATCCTGTGCCAGAGGGTCTGTAGTATAAAGAGACCGAAAACTCCTGCAAAGCACTGAAAGGGTCGCAAAAAATAATGTCATTTAAATCCACACAACGCATCGAACAGTAAAACATCGATTGCCATACTACATAAGTACTGCTCAGCGTAATATACAGATGATTGTCTGTTCAGCGTACAGAAATATTTTTCCCCGATGACAAACGCACATCCCATACTGTTTTCCAATTTTGATTCATCCGTATGAAAGACTTTTTATTCTTTATATTTGTCACTAATCGATAAATAATTTTGACATAGTTAGCCGCAGGTATCGAGTTATTGGCCAGTCCTCTCATTCTTAAATCTGCCCTAATTTTGGGTAACGTCCAAGAAGTATCGTCTCACTTGCCGCTAAATAAAACAGTAGATAGTTCAATTCTATTTCGTTTTAGAAACTCTTCGAATCGATCTATTATAGGACTTGTTATTGTTGGACGTTGCATATACTGCCCATACTCTGCTGAAAGATATTCTATGTACGGTATTCGTAAAATGTATTCTAATACTGCTCACTTGCTTCAAAATATTGAACATTCATGGTTTCAGAAAAGAATTCCATATTTTTTTCAATTTCCAACCTTAAAATAGAAACATATGTTGATTCATCCAAGTGCGTATATTTCATTTCACTGAATTTGTCAATGAATTATGTCAACTTGAAAACATTACATAGGTACTATTCATAATTGTTCTAATTATTCTTTTTAGTTTATATTTGAAACACAATTAAAAAATTTCGTGTATCTGAATCCCGTAAATATGGTGCGAAGGTCAATATGTCAGGTCATTGTGGTAAGTACTATCTACTATTTTTGTTTGTTATTCAAATATAACTGAATCTGTATTAGTTACTTCTAGCCGACTTGAAAGAAATTTCAACTTGTAAATAATATTTGGTTTCAAACTTAAATAGACTTCAATTAATAATGTATTTATAATAATATATATATATATAGGGTTTAACATAAGTACGTTGAAATATTCAAGTGACGTATTTCTGAGACAATTTTAAGAAAAAAGTCTTTATAAACTTGTGTCCTGAAATGCTTCGTTTCGGAGGTACAGGGTGTTGAAATAGAATTTTTTTTTCGTTTTTAAAAATAACTTCTGTACCAAATTTGGTACCCGGGGTTTTTTTGACGTGCGAAAAAATTTGTTTATTTTGTTCTCAGCTATTTCACCTAGTCCCCTAGGATCTAAGTAACGTGCATCGATATAGGAATTTGTAAATCTCTCGTAAACGATCACATACAGCGTTTTTGAGGAAGTGTACCTTTTTTACTTGAAAAAGGTGTGGAAATAAGGTTTTTTCATGAAAAGCGCCAGAAGTTCTCTGTCACAAAAGTTAGGGACACTTGAAATAAATAATGACAGCGTACTCAGCGCCCTCTAGTTGCTACATAAAAATCAATACAAAATTATGATTTCACACGTCAAAAAAACCCCGTGTACCAAATTTCGTGCAAATAACTTATTTTTCGCACTTCCGTGACTAAAGTGCCAACTTTAGTCCCGTATAACAGGGACTGAAATGTATCTTTCAGTCCCTAGGGATATAAAGTTGCATTTCAAATCTCATATTGCTGTTGGTAAATTTTTTCGATTTTTTGGGTAGGTATTAATTCTTCCGTTATCATGTCAGCTGCCTTATCTATATCAAAATTTATAGATTCATTCATTTCTTGATTCATTTTCTTGATATTCTGTTAGTTAAATTATGATTCGTTCAAATGTCAACATTAATGGAAATGCCACTGAATTGAAACATTTTGTTGACACTGTTGCTATAACGTTACCTACTGAGTAATCCAAGTACCGTGTATATAACTCATCAAAATTATTGATTGTATCAATAACGAAAGTTATAATACCTGGAAGTGCAAAAAATAGAGTATATGCCTCAGGACTAAAGAGATATTTTATCCCTTACGTGATTATTGGCCCTCGGGCTCTACGAGTCCTCAGGGAATAAACAATTTGCAAAAGTAATTTTTTCAAAACGAACAAAAAAATTCAATTTCAACCCCTGTATCTCCCTCCGAAAGAAAGCACTTCCAGGCACAAGTTTATATGAACTTTTTTTATTAAGATTGTCTGAGGAAAATATCACTTGAATATTTTAACTTACTTTTGTTACACCCTGTATATATATATATATATATATATATATATATATATATATATATATATATATATATATATATATATATATATATATATATATATATATATATATATATATTTATATATATATATATATATATATATATATATTATATATAGATTATATATATATATATATATATAGGATGTTCCTTAAAGACATTTAAGTAGGTGATTCTTTGACTCATTTCACGAAAAAAACTACCAATGAATGTATGTCCTAAAGGCCTTAACTTTTGAGATACAGGATGATAAAAGTTTGAAAAAAACATACTACTATAATAATAACTGAGATTATATAACTCATGTATGAATGTGCCAATAGAATCCGTGAATTTTGCATAACAAGTCTGTATTGATAAGTGAATATACCCTTGACGACGTGATATAATCGTTTTGGTGTTTCGCCTCGTGTCTAAATGTAAATGTTTTCATATTGACGATGTTTTGACGTTTGTCAAAAAAAATTAATATTTCATATTCGTTATATAATCGTAAAGAATACCACTCGGGCAATCAAAAATAATCGATTATACTGACCTCGCCACTCGACATATTTTCTTAAAACATCACTCAAGCTGCGCTCTCGTGATGTTTCGCAAAATCCGTCTCGTGACTCGGAAGTGTAATTGATTATTTTCGATTCTCTTGTGATATTATAACTGATAATGTTGTAGATAAATTTATAAAATTTGATACATGTCTTCTATGCTCAAGGTGCATTTTGTGAAGTACAAAAATTTTCATTTTCTCTACTAGTGGCGTTTTACATTGAATGTTTTTGGAGAAAAAAGTACTGCGTCACTGCAAAAACATTTCCACGCCACATCAAATTTTTGAGGAATTGATCCTCAAATTGATTGTAAAACGATTTTTACTTTTTTAAGCGGAAACCATGCGTCGGACAAAGAAAATCCATGAGACTAAAGTTGTTTAGAAATAAATGAGGATTTGGAAAATAATTTTCATTTGAAGAGAAAGCATTGGCGTAGTATTTTTTTCTCCAAAACTCTTCAATGCTAAACCGGTACGAATGCCACTGGTAGAGAAAATTAAAATTTTTGTACATCACAAAATGCACCATGATGCATAGAAGACATGTATCAAATTTCACGAAGTTGTCTACAAAATTTTCTCAGTTATTACAGAACAAATTTTGTTCAAAATTTTATCACCCTGTATCTCACAAGTTAAGACTTTCAGGACATAAGTTCATAGGTGGTTTTTTCATTTCATTGGTATGTCCATTTGAGTTTGAAACCAAATATTATTTACAAGTTAAAATTTTCTCAACTTTCTCTAAAGTCGCCTATTATTGCTAATAAAAAAAGATGAATAATAATACAGCACAGGCAAGAACCATTCGAATATATATATATATATATATATATATATATATATATATATATATATATATATATGTTATCTCAAAATGGTAGAAAAATAGTATTATTTTTTGAATGACTCTCCTGAAGTTGTAGAAAAACAAAATTACAAACGGAAATGGTACGTTGGTGCTGCAAAATGGCAAGATGAAATGAACAATTAGTAGTCATGTTTTTTTAAATGACTGCGCAGAAACATTATACCCTAGGATTCTATAGTGCATACCTACTACACGAGGTACACATTTATATGTACATATTTCAAGCAAGTACTCATACCATAATTTATTTACCGCTCAGATGGTTTCTGCGTAATTTAGTAATAATAAACAAAACGAAAAGACCTCACAAAAAATGGATTTTATTTGGCTGACAAGAAACTGGTTAGAACCGCCCGTCTTTATTCTTCCTACTAGGATCGGCTCTCAATCGCCCCTATTGTTTGCACCTGTCACCGCTTGCCCCACCCTTCACCCTTCCAAACCTCCAGCAACTTCCGCAAACAGGTTTTTTCGTTCATATCAACCAACAGAAAATATTTTATCATCGCAAGATCTCCAACAGCTACCCTTTTGTAACAGTTGTTCACAGTTTCAGTGGATGTGACTCCTCTTCATTCGCAATATTCAATTTTCATTAGCAATATGCATGAATCTCAGAGTATTGTTAACGAATTTTCCAGTTTCTTCTCCAGTGTCTCTACCTCTAATATGAATTTCTCTCCTAAACATTATGATAGACTATACCACAATTCCATTTATCTTCCGGCTATCTCTGAGAATGACATAATCAGGGCTTCTAGGAAGCTCAAAAATAAATTTACTTTTGGTGTGGACCATATATCTAGTTTTTTTGGTTAAGGACTGCATCCATCCATTGCCGAACCATTTTCTATAATTTTTAATATTATTTTGAAGAATATGCATATTCCGAAGATTGGAAAATTACTAGAATTTATCCTGTTTTGAAATCTGGCGATCCTGCCCTAATAACTAACTATAGACCAATAGCTGTTTTATGCAATTTTGCTAAAATACTTGAAATTATTCTATATGACTCTATTTATTGTTCAGTTCGTACACTTATTTCACCACATCAGCATGGTTTTATGAAGGATCGCTCAACTGTTACTAAATCATTAAATCATTAAATGACCGTGGTCAGATGGATTTTATTTGCACAGATATTCAGAAGGCCTTTGATCAGATCGTTCATTGCATATTGATGTCTAAACTTCAGTCTATTGGCTTTTCGTCCCAGTTATTATTATTGATGCAATCATATTTTTCAGATCTTTATCAATATGTTGAACATGGAGGTGCAGGTGAATCTGCACTCTATCGTGCCTCATCCGGTGTGCCACAAGGGTCCAATTCAGGACTTTTATTATTTCTTATATACTTTAACGATCTGTCTCTACAACTTGATTGTATGCATCTGCTTTTTGCTGATGATTTGAAAATATTTGCTGTTATTAATAATCGTCATGATTGTGCTAGATTAAAAGTATCTTTGGATACAGTCAATTTATGGTGTTCCAACAACGGACTAAAACTTAATGTCAGTAAATGTAAAGTTCTGTCGTTTTCTCGTAGATTGACTCCGATTCACCACGGCTGTACATTGGATGGTTAGATTCTAGATAGATGCGTTGAATTCAAGGATCTAGGGGTTGTTTTTGACTATAAGCTGCCCTTTTCAGAACACATAAGTCGTATCACGGCATCTGCAACAAGAACGCTGGGTTATTATGTCAGAAACTGGAACAACTTTGTTAACCTTTGCACGATGAAAACGTTATACTATTCTTTTATTCGTAGTAAGCTAGAATATGCCTCTGTAATCTGGTCTCCTCTGTACAATAATTCTGTGGTAGACTTGGAGGCTATTCAGAGAAAGTGTTTGAAATATATGTATTTCAGATGTTATAGGCAGTACCCTTCGAGAGGCTTCGACCACTCTGTCCTCACCATAAGTCTTGGAATTAATGTGTTGCAGTTGAGACATGAGTGTTTTGCTCTAACGTTTTTGTACAAAATTCTGCACAATAAAATTGACCCACCATTTCTTCTTAGTAAGATAAAAATCCGCGCACAAAGGCCTGATCTGAGACGGAGTAATACTTTTTATGTTGATAACAGCAAATGTTATGTCACGTTCTCCTATCAATTTTAGGGGTAATGTTTATGATAGGTGTTGTAATCGATGTGATATATATTTTGATGCGCTATCGGTGATTTTGACATGCTACTTAGAACAGCGCACGGAGGTATCATGATGTTTTTTTTAAAATTTATTTCTGCTGTGTACATAGGATTCTGAATTGTATATTTTTTGCTCATGGTTTTGATATAATTCTTATAATTTTCTTATGTTAGCATAAGAGTCTATTATGCATATATTTGTATTTCTATTTCTATTATTATTCTCTGTAATTGAGTGTAGACCTGTTGGGAATACATTTATTCATTATTATTATTATTATTATTTTTATTATTATTATTATTATTATTATTATTATTATTATTATTATTATTATTATTATTATTATTATTATTATACGACCCTTCATCAACACATGAAACAGTTCCAGTAGCTGGTGAGCAAATATTTCTAGCGCTAAACGGTGCAAAATCCACTGTGCATTAAATTAACTACAAACGATATCTGGCATTTATAAAATCATCGGTCAACATCAAACCAGACCTTCCCTCACTTCTGCCAATAAAATACTCAGCAAGGCAACACTCTTATATAGAGTTTAATGTATATACGCGTTCAGGATTGTCTGGGGAACAGGTTATCACCTGAGCAGTGGGGATGGCGTCGTAGAGAGGATGGAACCTTTGAGCCAGTAAAAACCTCAAGCTCTGGAGTCTATTTTAAACAATAGTTTCTGTAGGTGCACAGGTAGTTGTGAAGGGAGATGTGGTTTGCGAAAGCTGGCATAGAATGTAGCTTGCTGTGCAGCAAGTGCCAAGGATCATGCACCAAATCTCCATTTATGGGTGACGAAGAATTGGATGAGGACTTTATTCAGGATGACGACTTCTTTGAATGATTGAAATCATTTTTTAAATTCAAGTAAAAACATCAATTTGTGCTATGTGTTGAAACTGAGTGTTCTAATTTGAAGTATTTTATGTTGTAAAACCAAATTGTTTTTTTGTATTTCATTTCCTGAGTCAATATTTTATTCTGTAAATGTCAATGATTTATGTCTTGTATATTATCGTATTTCGTTGTACGCATAGACACTCCTGATCTTTTTAGTATGCTCGACCAAAGCTCCATGATCCAAGTATAAAGTCTGACGCAATAATACTTTACTCACACACTTTCCTGATTATTCCATTTATACATGAGGTATAATATGAGGTAAACTTTGCGTTGTATACTTTGCAATGTAAGTAAGTAAATTATATGTCAATTGCATTTAATTATATTTGTTCACTCTATTCTATCTTCTGAACCGTTTGGACCGAAAAAATGAACAGATCCATTTTTCTAGAGGATTTACTCTATTTTGATACATTTTAATAATATTCCTATACAGCCAATATTTTACTCTAAACTTCTCATTTATTTAGATATTCAAGTCAAACATTCGTTTTAATTTCTTTATTTTCACTGTTCGTTCTATATGCACCTTCAAAGCAGTTTCAGGATTTTATAATAAATCATGAAATTTTTTTCATTACAGAGATTCATGATGTTATCAATTTGAATTTTTTCTGTTATTTCTTCTTTTTATGATATAGTAAATTTACTCACCTCAAAATAAGATTCTTATTTCAGACACCGGAGGAGAAAGCAGCTCGTGCTGTTCGTGCTCGCAGAAGATTTAGAGCCGCCGCAAGATTGGCATTCGCTAATCAATACTGGATTGAAGATTTTTCCGATATGAAGTTGGGTGATAATGTTACAAAAAATATAAGACTCTTGACCAGAGGCAAAAAAAAGAGTAGTTTTACTCTAGAGGTATGACTATTATCAAAATTTCACGGTTTTCATCCTAGAATTAATTTGTTACATCACCGTGGTTAGAAAAAATGACCTGTTTTATTCATAACTTATTGAAATAAAAAATACTTGAGGAACACTTAAATACCATAATCTGTGATTTTACAATGACAACTGTTGGTTATATGCTAATTCCATGAATCATTCAGTGTAAATGTCTTCCCTTCTCTGAATATAAAAATATCATTCGATTATTTTTATTATTTTGTTTCTTAAAAATCAACATTAGAACCTTCTAGTTGTCTGAATATATCACAATGAATTAATATATGCTCTTAGGCCTTCTTTATATCGTTAGAAGAGTACCAACTAGAAAACTCTCTTCTTATTCCTCACAAAGAAGAGCCCATTTGAACGAAATTAAATTTTAAAGAGATGAATCAATCGGTAATTTTTCTCCATTCGTTTCGCTAATCACTTAAAATCTTAAAATTTTTAAATGTAGTGACGAATGTACAGGGATTTCCGAAATAGTCTTGAAATGCAAATAACAGAAAATTGAGAAAATCGATTTCGTTTTTCATTATTAATTTTTTTAACGCCTAATTCTACTAATCGAATAAATAAGGTGAAGGTTTTTAAACAATTGTTTCTGACTTATTCTTTCCTGGATAACACAAAAGGTCAGAATATTCTCGTTCTTGATCAAATCTATACAAATATGAATCTTCATATTCTTTCTACCGTTCTCTGTCGACTCTTGAACGTAGACCTCTTCCAATGCCTTCCATCCTCTTTTATCCTCTGCTCAGCTATGCCTTAGAATACTGCCACCTTTAAGACATGAACAGCTTAACACTGTTTTGCCCTTACTAATCGCTTGATTCAGTTTTTAATTCCTGTCCTCCTCCTTATTTACTCATCTGTACGTAATCTCAGAGGCTTATGTCAGACATGGTACCTTCCATGGCTCATTGTAACTTCTCGGCCCTATCTATAGCCAATGATATCGTTTCCAGTCCGTAGATCAACATGGGCAACACAAATGCATGTGTAAACTTTTCTCTTTCAAGATTGAGTAGTATTGTTCGACCTCTCGGAAGAAACCTAACCTTCTCAAAAGCTTTATTCTTCTGTTAATTTCCACGACTTAATTCTCCATTCGTAGAAGAATTGCATGATCTAGGTAGTTGGACTCTGGTATATTTTCTAAGCTTTGATTTCCGTTATTTGGGCACTCACTGTTGTCATCTACAATCATAATGTTAGCTCTTGAATAATATAGTGCAATTTTTAGGATTTGGAGCTGAATCTAATATCTCGAACAAATTTTCTAAGGCAGCTGTAAACAGATTTGGAAATATTGAATTTCCCTGATGGACTTCTCTTTCGATTATTATGTGTTTCGATTTCATATCCTTGCTGATAGCGACAACGCCTGAACCAAGGTCAAATATTCTACTGAATTAAACGCCTTTCTCTAATCGATAAAAGCAAGATACAAAGGAATATTGTGCTACGACAGATTATCAGTAACTTACTCAGAGAGTTTCCAGATTTCCTTGAATGGTGAAATACTTTCGGAAGCCCGCTTGGTCTACAGAAGTTCTCATTACGTTACAGATGGTTCATTATTATGCTCCATAATAAACAATAAAGATGAATAAACAAAGTAATAGTTAGTTCTCAATATCCACGTTCCTTCCTTTCTTGTACAGGGTGGGCAAATTCCGATTTTGTTTTTGGGTTATCTCAGGATTGCGCATTCTCGATCTCTCTTTTCGAGACAAATTCACCTTGGTCTCGAATAGAGATAGGCTTCTCTTTCTATTTTCTTTCAGTTCATACATCAGCTAATATAATTGCATGTGAACATTGCCTTTAAATTTTCTTTGAGACTAAATCTTGAGTTAGCAGCGAATTTGACAAACGGAAAAACTTTTTGTATTTTCATTTGCTTATCAAGATAGCGCCAAATAAGTATTTTGATATTGATGATCAATCTTGAGAATATTTCTGCTATTACTCGGATGATAGCTGACGCTCTCTC
The DNA here is from genome assembly GCA_030704885.1 of Cynegetis impunctata. NCBI lineage: Eukaryota > Metazoa > Arthropoda > Insecta > Coleoptera > Coccinellidae > Cynegetis > Cynegetis impunctata. The sequence continues at coordinate 111,191 of JARQZK010003622.1, forward strand.
TTCACCCTGGCTGCAGTTGGGTGGCCTTCAGCAAGTGACATCTTTTCACTTTTGTGTCATTTTTTTTGTTACTGATTCAAAGCTTATATTTTGATGGCTTATTTTGGTTTTGTGATGATTTTACAACTATGAGGTCCCCTTCTGTGCAAGTCTCTATCATGTTTGGGTCCCACTTTTTAAGGTTGCTGTTACATTGTAAGACTCCCGTACTCAGCTTGCTTAGCATCTCTCATGTCGGGAGAGGTAAATTATGTCCAGGGACCATTTCTTCATTTGTCCGGATTACTGTGCTGGCAACAGTCTCTCGCTATAGGTTTGTTAGGCGTACTTCAGGCGTAATCTCCAGGAGTTTCATCTGCATAAAGATTTTCCAAAACTTAAGTCTATGCGGTTGCATTTGATACCCATATAAGGGATATATGTGGTAGATATTTAGCTTTTAACGCCGACCACCCGCAGCAACACATGATTATGAGTGGTCCAATGCCAACTATTGGGTAGTTTTTCTTCACCGGTGTCGATTTCGAACAGTCAGACACTATGCCCACACCGTCTCGTTCAGCGCCACGTCAGTGTGCTTGATATGAGCGTAATTAAACCATACCGGCGCCTCATATTCTGCGGTAGAAAAGCATAAAGCAAGAGCCGAAGTCTGGAGTGTGTAAGGTTGTTTTCCCCATTAGGAATAGTACAATAAACAATTCGCAATGAACAATCCTTTCATTTCTTTTCAATATATATAGACCTTGCTTCATTTTAGGTACGCATACTTATATAGTAGGTTAAATATAAAAACAAATTTTTTTCAGGAATTTTGTTCAACGAAATATCAATAATAAAAATATTATTTATTTAGAAAATGTCAGATGCTATTTTAAACGAATAAGTTATATCATATCCATATCATCAAATCTTCATGAAAATCAATTAGAAATCTCATTCATATTTCTATACTTGGGTTGGCAATAAGATTTGTTGCATAAATATACTTGCTGTTTCAGCAAAAAAGAATCATGAACACGGAGAAGAACAGTAGAACAGAGGAAGAGAAAAAAAAACTTCATAGAGTTGTTGGGGGTCTCAAATGTTTTAGGAGATATCCAACTGTAAGTAGTTAATAAGTATAACACGGATATCAGAAATTCTTAGGAGGATGTATTTCGAGATCTATTGGCTTATCAATACATTACTTTCAATAACTGATCCAATAAACTGAATTGGTACTCCTTAAGTATTATAAATGAAACCCCTCTTCTTTGTCATATTCATCTATGTTCTGAATTTTCAAAAACTCAAATCGAATACTTACATTTATCTCAAAAAATATATAATATAAGACATAGAACATCATTTTATTCGTTACTGAATAAACACACTAGCTATGGGATTTTTAAAGGAAACTTGTGTAATGTAGCTTTATCAAAGCTGTGTATTGAATATCAGACTGTTCAATGAACTTGAGCATCAGTATTTAAATTCGAAAAAGAGATTTCATATCATCAACTTTTCTTTCGCTCTTCCTGGGAGTTACTCAAAACAAAATCGCAAATTTTGGTTAGTTTTGTTCAATTAAAAGTAAGTAACTTGCTCATGATTTAAATTTTGCTCTTAGTTTCACTCAGGAATGGTGAATAGTACTGAAATAGAAGATAACCTTGATTATTTTTTTCGTATGATTTTCAACCAATCAGAACGATCAATTCAGTTAAGTTACCATTTATAATTTCGATAATACCTGATTATACATAGAGTAGCTCTACCAATCGAAAACTAACAGGACCGTCAAATTTTGACGTTTATCAATAACTTTTCAGAAATCAGTTGATTCGGAGATTTTTACTTATATGCTCAACAAATAATCGTATCAAATACAATGCGTACTTCAAAATAAATACGGTTATACATCTCAAACTTCCTGCATAATTACAAATCGTATCAGTTTGACAGAATAAACCTCCCGCTTCGCGGTCGGATTATTTAAACTGACACTCTTTGTAATTATGCAACAAGTACTTATAGTATTACTACTGATTATATAACTCATGTATGAACTACTGTGTCTTGATAAGTGAATATACGCTTGACGACGTGATATAATCGTTTTGGTGTTTCGCCTCGTGTCTAAATGTGAATGTTTTCATATTGACGGTGTTTTGACGTTTGTCAAAAAAAATTAATATTTTTTATTCGTTATATAATCGTAACGAATACCACTCGATCAATCGAAAATAATCGATTATACTGACCTAGTCACTCGACGTATTTTCCTAAAACGCCACTCGAGCTGCGCTCTCGTGGTGTTTCGCAAAATACGTCTCGTGGCTCGGAAGTATAATCGATTATTTTCAATGCTCTTGTGATATTATAACTGATTATTTTTTTCGTGATTTTCAACCAATCAGAACGATCAATGTAGTTAAGTTACCTCGTATAATTTCGATAATACCTGATTATACATAGAGTAGCTCTAGTAGGGGAGCCCACGACACTACATCTGTCATCATAGGTCTCCCAAATTTCATTCATATAATGCGTCATGTCATTCATAGGGGAACACGAAATGGTCCTGCTGCCATGTCTGAGACCGGTCGAAGCTAAAAAAAGAAAAAAAATAATAATTTTTTTAGGTTTCTGACATGATAAGTCTCTCGTATTCTGTTTATTCCTCGAGACAGGGAAGGGGTAGGACTAAACGAAAAGGCAGTGCTGCCACTCCCCTAATAAGTCATATCAGCTGCTGCCGAGAGATAAGCGACCCCTCACACTGAGATATCTATCATTATCGACCTCCTCAAAAAACCAAAGCTTATCTGAAAGATCATCAATTTTTGTGTAAGAAAAACCACTACTGCCTTTTCCAAACAGTGGACAAAATGGCAGCAGCAGCGTTTAAAAGTCGCGCTCCGGGCAACCGAATTTAGCGTTTCAATTCGGTTTTTTTCGATTTGTATTATTGAAATACGCCTGCCATTATAACGAACAAAAAATTTTACGTTTCGGTTATTGTTTAAACAAATAAAGTCGCATATTTTATCAAATATTTTTCGATTTTTCAGCTGTTTAACATGTATTTTTTCATAATTTCTTATATCTTTCGTTACATTCCAAAGTAAATGAGGTTTTTTGTCTATCTATTTCTCTTTTCAGAGAAAAACCTCATGAAATTAATGGAGAGTTACAGAATGAGCTGAAATTTTATTCTGCATTTATTAATGTGCTGCTAGGCTCGGTCTACTTTCGAATTCCTTTCGAACAGCATATTTTACAAAACTCTCCTTTTGACTGCAGCATCTTGAATTCTCATTATTAACTAACCTTAATTTCAATCATAGGAGTTAATATCCTGGAAGAATGTAATTTTATTTCGTAAAATGCAAAGAGCACGCCGTCATTCTCGGATATATGTGATTTTTCTCCAGATTGATTTTCCATACCTTCGATAACTCAATTTCTTCTTTTTCTCCTAAATGATTTGCTCTCTCTACAAAATATTTGTTTGGCTTCGCAAACCGATGAAAACTTTCATTTGTTTATGCTTTTGAATAAGAACTTTTCACGAAACCGTACTCTCTAGACTTGATAATTTCTACGTTTTGCAAATTTTGCACTTTCGATTTTTACTTTTTTCGCCATAATTTGTGAAAAAGAAGAAACTTTTACATGTAATTGCAACGTTAGAAATAAAATTTTATCCATCTGGCCGACAGAGTGCGCCAGCTGGAATGTCAGATCCCAAGACGTTTTTGAAATTTTACATCCATCTGAGATGCATTGTTTTATTTGCAACAAAACTGGTGCTATTACGAAATTTGACCAAAGTACATTAGACCAATGTCTTATTATTATCGCGTACTGGAAAAAGAAACATTTCAAATACGGTGACTCATCACTCGTGAGAATAATCGCAAATTTGCGGTTTTAAAACAGAAATACCAAGAATAACTGGAAGCGCTATATCCTGCGAATGCAAATGTGAGTATAAAAAACATTATGTGTATAAAGTAAAAGAGTAGGCTTCAATATCTCATTTCACTCATTTCTGCCTTTCATGTTTTATATTTCGTTCACAAATGGTATAGTCCAACACATCTGCCTCTACGGGGAAACTCAGTCCTGCAGAAAGAGACATTCCAGGTAGCCCATCTGCTCAGAGGGACGAAGATTCATCGGCTCGAAGGAATGACGTGGCATCTAGAGTAAATTTTTTTCACCAAATGCAATTAAAACGACAGAGCTCAACTATTTTATTGTATTATTTTCGTGACTTCTTAGATAAGTCCTTTTCTTCGTTTATTTTGCTATGTTCAATTGTTAAAAAAGGACGAATATTTGAATGTAGACCAAGCAATAGATATTTTTATATGACAAAAATACTATAAGAATACACACGAGAGACAGTCCGTAGATAAATTGTGTTATGTTTCGGACACATGAATGTCATACTTTTTTTTATAAACAAAATACCCCAAAAAATTTACAAAAAACGATGAGAAAAATGTTTGTCAGTAAAGTTTCAATATACCATTTATTAATAACAATATGACACCATCAACAAGCTTGCGTTGCATTAATACTGTGTACTTATTGCAGGAAATTGTTGAAGACACAAACCCCGGTCCCAGTACGTCGAAATCCTCACCAGGAGATCTTGCGAAGGAACCTGTAATATATGAAAACACGACGACCTTCACGCCTGAGGTCTCGCAAGCCATTAATCCATCGACCTCACTGTCCGCAGCTTCACCAACACCGATGGACATTGAGGAACCGGAGATGGATTCTTCGGAACTACCACAAGAGAATGAATCGAATTATCGAAAATGGAAAAATATATTTTTTGGCAGATCTCCACGCCACGTTCAAATCACTTCTCATAGAACTCAGAGATGGGGTTTATTCGTCAGAAAACACGGGTTACAGTAACGCTTCTCATTTTGCCGAAAAAATTTTGGAAACGTTCGGTGATTGCCTGGTCATTGAGGCTTCTGATGCGCCACATTAAAAGCGAATCGTTTATAAAATGGATATGAATATCAGTCATTTGGTTCAGGAGAAAGAAATTCGCGAGACACCAGACGCTGCGAAATTAGAACAAGCTGCTTTTGAAATCAGAAACTCAGTAAAAAATATGCCAGTGTAGAAACTTCCACGTGAAGTAAAGGTAGAAAATATTCTGCAGGGAGAGTGTGAAGTTCCGGAGCCTTTGTTTCAATTTATTTGCAATCTTATTCAAGGTCCTAGTTATCGTAGGAAAAATTCTGATTTTGATTACACAAAAATCCATTCTTTGTGCTCGGATATTATGTATATGATAACGAAAGGTAGAGTGAAACCGTCAAAACAATAGACATTGGGCTTAGCGATCAAATCGTTAACAAGCTCCAGAAAAGTTCTCAATATACTTAACCGATATGGGCATACTATTTACTACACTGCCACAGAGGAGCTAGAAACCGAAATGACTTTTTCAGAATACCAGAGTAATGCCACGATTCCAACTGGAATTTCTAATAACCCTGGGCTCTGCACGCACGTGGCGTACGACAATTTTGATCGTTTTGTCGACACCTCCCTCTGGTAAAGACACTTTACACGATACAGTTGCAATCATTTATCAGTTTCGTTCCCCTTCCCTTCCTTCTCACGCAGTTTCTTTGCTCTCTCAAACCGGCACTTCCGCTAATAATCACCTGGATAGACGCTCGTGCGCAAATCATGCAAATTCCAGAAAAAGACGCAAATTTTCGGAAATTCCAAGCGACATAGAGCCCTATTATAAATCACGAAATAACTACGTCTCTTTAATGCCGTACGACACGATCAAAGATCTTTTGCGCGATTTTGAATTCGCTGAAAAAATTGCTGCTTCTAAGGACATGTTGTGGGCATTGTCATTCTCACAACTTCCCAACATTCCAATGTGGATTGGATTTAATTGCATGACTACCGTTGACGAAAGCGAAATGCAAATAGTTGATTATTTGGCGCCCATCAATCGTTCTCCAACGTGCCACGAAGTCGTAAATCAGACCCTGAAAAATGCTTTTCTTATTGCCAGGCACTGCAATCAATCGAAAATAATCGTCACTTACGATTTGGCTATTGCCAAAATGGCATTACTTATCCAGCACAGCGAGAATTCAAAATATAATGATATTTTCATAAACATGGGGAAGTCTATTTACAGATGGCATATTTCAAAGCCGTAGGGAAATTTATCGATTCCTGCGGTATCACAGATATCTTAATTGAGACTGATGTCTTGGCAGGTGGTTCCATCAATTCTTTCATCGACAGTAGGCATTTCAATCGATGTAAAAGATTGCACCCACTATTCTCAGTTGCACTTCAAACTTTGCATTTGGAGCGCTTCTTGTCAGAGAATGAAACGAGTCTCGAGGTTCTGGTTGATGATTTAAATAAAGTCGTAGGAACTTCTGTGGAGCCAAATTATGATTTGAATATGTCTCCTGGTATGCGTCACTTTCTCGAGGAGTACATGAACTTTTGTAGAGCGACGTTGTCTGGTGCACATGGGAGAACTGCGTTTTATTTGACTTATATTGAACTGGTCAACACGTTTTTTCACCTCTCTAGAGCCATTCATACGAGCAATTTCGATTTGTACGTAACAGCAATTTTCGAAATCGCTGATTTGTTTTTCATTTTTAATCAGCCGAACTACGCGAGATGGACACTCAAATACGTGTGTAATTTGTTGATGTTGAAAACTACCAACTCCGATTTTTTAAACGATTTTAAACGAGGAGCGTTTGGTGTGAAACGTACGAGCGGAATCCTGGCGCGAGCTCCCGTCGATTTAACGTTGGAGCAAACAATTAACGGGTATGCAGCGAATTCTTTGACGGGCATTAGTCATTTTACAGACTCGATTGCTGCTAGGCAACGCTGGGCCATGAGCCATAGCATGAGAACGAAAATTATTTCGAAAGTGCTTCAAGAAGTAGGAATAACTCGCGAAGATGACACTTCATATGAATTGTCAAAGAGTAGAATTGAAAAAGATCGTTCAGCTGTTGCCAAGATTGTTGACGCGATGAAGCACAATTTAAATCCATTCGATTGTAACGTGGACCCCAACAGCTTATTTCACATTGGGACGGGAAGAGCTGCAACTCCGGCTGTGGCTGATTTCCTTTTGAACGCCAAAGATTTGGGTAGAGAGAACAAAATTCGGATTCTAAAAGAATGCGAGGACGACGAATCAAGATTTTCGAAATCATTGAAGTGACATACTATTATGAATTTCGCTTCAGAGAGCGTGAAAAAAGTCCAGAAAAGTGCGGACGGAAGTAAGCAGGCTTTGATTAAAATGGAAAGGAACGTATTCGGACGTTTATTGGATATAGGCTTGGAAAAAAAAATAGACATAGCAACCTGCCTTACTTATCCTCTTGCCCCAGCACCCCCAGCTTTTGCCAATGACCGCAGTGATCTATATACAATAGAGAAGGCGGCACTTGCAAGATTGTTGATATCAAAAGTTGACTGTGTACCACCCGAAGTTGTGGACATTTATATTATCGATGGTTTCTATTTATTGCATACCATCGGTGCATCCTTGCACCGATGCAAAGTTTTGGTAGAGTCGCGGAGACTATTCTGTTAAAAATTTGTAACACCAAGGCTTCGGAAATTCACATGGTGTTTGATAGATATTTTTCTCCCTCGATCAAAGATTGTGCGCGTGAAAAACGCAATTCAGAAGATATTTTCTATAGTATCGTAGGACCGAATCAAACTAGACCGACGGATATTTTAAAAAGCTCACGAAACCGAAAGTTCATATAAGCTCTAGTAAACTTTTTATCAAGGCACTGGGAGAATTATAGTGTAGCGACCATCCTTCAAGGTGAGAAGGTTTTCATAACGGTCGAAGATCGCTGTTTTTCATACCAAGTAATCGGTTATCACATCGTCAAGTCAGAAGAAAGTAATTACACGTGCTCTCACGAAGAAGCAGACACGAGAATTATATTTCATCTTTCAAAAACAGCACCGACATCTAGAGTAGTCATAAAAGCGTCGGAGACGGACGTTCTCATCATTCTGTTGGGAAATATATAAACATTTCGAAAAGGAAAACTGCGACCGTATAAAATCCTTGAGAAGAAAGATCGTTTGTTGAATGTTTTCGCGTCCTTAAAGGATTTCATGGATTTGGAGAACGAAAATATAATCAATACGTTGCAAGAGTTCACGTCACACATTTACTCAATAAAAAATTGTAAGCGTGTAGATGCTGCGAGATTTGAGATTTTTCAAAAATTATACTCGGGAAACGAATTAAATGATGTTTTTTTGAAAAAAGTAAGAGGCTTCGACTCAAGCCTTATCCCGCCGTGTTACCGATCACTGAAACAAAAAATCGTACGTACGATATACGTTACTAGCATGTGGCTGAATGCAACGTCCCCAAATTGCGTAATGTTCCGTTTCGAGGAGTACGCTTGGGAGATGCGCGAAAAGCCACAGCCGCTTTCGTATACTGGTCAGCCAACTCCCCTATTCGTGGACGATATATTGGCTATGTCTGTTCAAACCGACGACGATTGTAACGATGATTTCGACTCCCTTTCTTTGGATTCGGATGACGAAAAGTAGAGAACAATAGTTCACTTCATAAGGAGAATAACAATATTTAATTGGAAGTAGTTGTTGAAAATTAGAGAAAGAATAATTGTTATTAGTAATTGTTTTTTACCTAATCTTGAGAACTTGTACACGTATACAACTATGAATATTGTGATACAAAATAAAAATTTAATGAATGATAAAATTATTATTTCTTTATTGTCCTCATCCAAATTTCAGTACCATTCCATTTTATCTTGTATGTCTTTTTATACGAATAAACCGTGAAAATTTTCAGAATCATTTGTTCAAACAATCATCGACCAAAGAAAACCAATTTACTTTGAAAAGTAACGAAATACATGAGAAAATATAAAAAATACAACGAAAGCGGCTGAATAATCGAAAAATATCACATAAAATATGCGATTATATTTGTTTACACGTAGAATTCATTGTTCGTTATAGTGGCAGGCGTATTTCAATAATACAAATCGAAAAAATACCGGCCGATTGCTGATAAAACCGAATTGAAACGTATGAATTCGGTTGCCCGGAGCGCGACTTTCAAACGCTGCTGCCGCCATTTTGTCCACTGTTTGGAAAAGGCAGCAGTGGTTTTTCTTACACAAAAATTGATGATCTTTCAGATAAGCTTTGGTTTTTTGAGTAGGTCGATCATGATAGATATCTCGGTGTGAGGGGTCGCTTATCTCTCGGCAGCAGCTGATATGACTTATTAGGGTATTGGCAGCACTGCCTTTTCGTTTAGTCCTACCCCTTCCCTGTCTCAAGCAACAACCAGAATACGGGAGACTCATCATGTCAGAAACCTAAAAAAATTATTTTTTTTTTCTTTTTTTTTTAGCTTTGACCGGTCTCAGACATGGCAGCAGGGCCATTTCGTGTTCCCCTATGAATGACATGACGAATTATATGTATGATATTTAGGAGACCTATGATGACAGATGTAGTGTCGTGGGCTCTTAGACTACTCTTAGGCCGACCGCACATTTACTACAGTCGGATCCGATTGTCTGAAACGGCTTCAAATCGGACCACTAGCGCACAATTCCTTTTTCTGTACTCCCTGTCAAAAACTGACAGAAATAATCGTATGTTTGCGGTAGACTATGCAAAAACAATACTCGGCTTGCCTTCCGGTAGTCGGATCATACTTTTAATCGGTCCGATTGGTAGGACGCATCCGATATCCGATATCGGATCGTAGGTGTGCGATATGATCGTTTAAAAGTATAAGTATTTGAGCGTCAGATGCCCTGATCCGACAATTGTTTCAGACAATCGGTACCGATTGAAGTAAATGTGCGGCCGGCCTAACAATCGAAAATTAACAGGACCGTCAAATTTTGACGTTTATCAATAACTGTTCAGAAATGAGTCGATTCGGAGATTTTTACTTAATATATCTAACAAATAATCGTATCAAATACAATGCGTACTTCAAAATAAATACGGTTATACATCTCAAACTTCCTGCATAATTACAAATCGTGTCAGTTTGATAGAATAATCCTCCCGCTTCGCGGTCGGATTTAGTCCGGGAATTGAGCTCGCCCGCGCTAGAGAAATTTTTCTCACTCAATTTTTGCACCAACTTGTTCATTTAGGTCACTAGTTAACAAGTCTTCATGTTGCCAGGACCAATTGATGGTCAATAATTTTGTTTAAACAATTTTTTTTTGCAAAATTGCAAAAATCAGTTTTTTGCATCAAAAAAAATGTTTTTAGGTTTTTTGGTTTATTCTGAACAAAAAAGGTTCATTGCATTTTTTCACTTAAATGCATCGTTTCTGAGATATACGCGTTTGAAAGTGCAAGAAACGACGAAAATGGCCATCTTCAGAGCTTTGAAACAGATAGAAAAATAAATAATTTTGATGTTGCTAAACTAATCTTTAGACCTCCCTTAACAAAATCCAGAAGGATTTTGCCCCATTAATTTATGGCAACCCTTTGGTTTTTCAATGTTTATTAGGTGCGCGCAACGCTTTTTAAACGCTAAACAATGTGTCGCGCGGGTTGCAGCCATGCAGGCACTTACGTTTGTACGGTAAGTATATAACACATAACGATCCAATAAAAATTTTAAATACGAAAATTAGTGACTTAATTTTTTACATACGATTTCCACTGATATCTTTTTTATAAAAAAAATAATCTTGTTTATTAGTGTAGCGCATTCCAATAGAATATACTTACTGTATATATAATTTACTTACCGTACAAAAACGTAAGTGCCTGCATGGCTGCAACCCACGCGACACGTTGTTTAGCGTTTAAAAAGCGTTGCGCGCACCTAATATACATTGAAGAATCAAAGGGTTGCCATAAATTAATGGCGTAAAATCCTTCTGAATTTTGTTAAGGGAGGTCTAGAGATTAGTTTGCCATGTTGGCAACATCAAAGTTATTAATTTCTCTATCTGTTTCAAAGCCCTGAAGATGGCCATTTTCGTCGTTCTTGAACTTTCAAACGCGCATATCTCAAAAACGATGCATTTTGGCGAAAAACTGCAAACCACCGTTTTTGTTCAAAATAACCCATATAATCCAAAAACATTTTGTCCGATGCAAAAAACCGATATTTGCAATTTGTTTGAAAAAATTGTTTAAACAATTATTGACAATTAATTGGTCTTGGCAACATGAAGATTTGTTAACTAGGGACCTAAATGAACAAGATGGTGCAAAAAGATTGAGTGAGAAAAATTTCTCTAGCGCGGGCGAGTCCAATTCCCGGACTAATTATTTAAACTGTCTTTGTAATATGCAACAAGTTATCGATGTATAACCTGATTATTTTGAAGTACTTATAGTATAACTACTGATTATTTTCTGAAAAGTCCTCTTCACGCCAACTAAAGGGTTATCCAAATCTTTTCAGCTATTTAGAAAATTATCTCGGACAAACGTACAAAATAATTGACTGTCTGAATATTTTTCTACCTACCAATATTAAGTCGAAATCACTTCTGCAATTTTGAAAATTTGTTGGTGAAACAAAAAGAAAAAGATAATATAGAAAGACAAACAAAAATTTCTGAACTCGTGTTTGGATTTTTGTTACGCAAATAAACATATGAGCTCAGAAAAGAGATTTCATCAAGAATTCACAGACAGATACTTAAATGTTATTTTCATGGCATATATTGAAATTTCAAAATGAGTACAATATTTCGGCAGAAATTTCAACCTTTCTCATATCATAAACTACAATGTACTGTCTAAATGGAACTTTCCATGAATTGATTGCTTACATATTTCAAATATAGAGTGTCAAAGAGCAATTGGCGGAGGTAACGTACTTCACGTATATTCCGCCAAAGAGGACTGTAGTCAGACAGAATGACGACGCTAGAGCACTGTTCTTTCTATTGTCTGGCGAAAGTGCTGTATACCAAACCGTATTTGATAAGGTTCTCAATGAATGGGTGACCAATGAAGTTGGTGTCCTTGAACCAGGAAGCATGTTTGGAGAAGTCTCACTTTTACATGGAGTTAAAAGGACTGCTACTGTCGTAACTACGGGTGAGTTTATATGAGTGGGTGTCATCAAGTTACATTATTTACATAACACTTTATGATTTAGGGATATTCTCATGTATATATATATATATATATATATATATATATATATATATATATATATATATATATATATATATATATATATATATATATATATATATATCCAGTGGCGGCTGGTGAGGGAGGACTCTGGGACTCCGCCCTCCCAAGAATTCTAGAAATAATCTTATTTCTAAATTTTAACGCATAAATATATAATCATATAATATAATTTTGAACTAGTTACTATAAAACTCAAGCAATATTCTAAAAATCTAAACTAATCCATACGCTCCATCGTAACGTAATTTACGAAACTATACCAGTATTTCAATCCAACTGCAACCAACATTACATTTCTTCGATGAGCACGGGGTTTGAGCCACGAGTCCACATATAATAACGGGGTCGGCGGAGAAGACTGCTACGGACTCTGTTTTGTTTTTTTCATTGCCGATTTTAAAAACATGAAGAGGGTACGTGAGTTAAAAAAAGTTGTTTTTAGCAAATTAAGTTTGTAGGAAAAAGTGGATTCGAAAGATAATGGACGTCCGACGCCAGTTTCGAATATAATTCAGGAACAGAAAGGGTGTAAATATCGGCAGGCTCGTCGGCCTGCCTTAAGGCGAAAATTTGATAAATAATTCCTGATTTTAATAAAAAGGTGATAGAGAAGTTCATAGTGGACAAAGAAAAAAATATATATTTTAGCTTCAAAAGATAAGTAGGTGAGTAGAAAAGTACACTAAGAAAATGATTGATTTAGATAAAATGATAAATCCCTTAGAGATACTCTAATGGCTAAAAATTTAACCTAAAACCAAAAACAGATCTATCCTGATGTTGGAAGTATCGATATTTCAATATTTCAATTGAAACACAAATAGGTATGTATATCCCAATATTATTTTTGCGCCCCCCTGAAGACAAACTCACGAGCCGCCACTGTTTATATTCGTTTATAAACATAATCTCAATTTCTCTGTCAACATATATTCCAGTGGATTATATAGAAAAAAACCCTTCAGAATGTAAAAGTTATCATCTCGTAACTTTCCAAGCAACCATGATAGTCACACTTGTCTAAAAGTCGAAAAAACGAAAACAGTAGATGATAGCATATTTTAGTTTTCGCCATTGAATTTTTCTCGAAAAAAGATATCCATTGTTTGTATCTGCTACATTGACCGAGAGACCCCATACAAACTTCGAAATTTGCTCATCCTGTACAACACAAAATATCAGAACTCATAGTCTCTCACTCAACATAAACTATTAAATAATCGTTGGTGACTCGTACTTATTAGTTTCATAATTATAATTATTAGGTATATTCCATATATTATACTTTTTTTTATTTTGATCTATTCCAGATGTTCCAAGAATAAAGCAATCTAGCAATGAATATTATATGGTCTGAAACTAATGAAAATCATTACTGGGTTGAAAATATCAATGCGTTTCATTACTTGTTTTCAGATCATTGCGAGATGCTTGTTCTCTACAAAGAAGATTTTGATGCTGTGCTCAAATCAACTGTTATGGCAGAATGGGATGAAATAAAACACTGCATGTCATTGTTCTCATACTTTAACAGCTGGGATGAAATAGCAGTAAGAGACTGTTGTATTTTATCTAAAGTTAAAAACTACGGAATCGATGATATCGTCCTCAGCGATGACATTGGCAACAAGAAGGTCGTATATTTTCTTGTAGAAGGACAGTGCCACTTGGTGGAATATATGGACCTGGAAGAAACGCAAATTGGTTGTACGAAAAAATATAGGCTTTTGTCTGGAAAAGAATCTACAAATTCAGTAAGAAATCAAAATCCGGAGTCGAATATTGGACCGATGACGGGCTTAGATCAACACATATCGACCGGTTCATTTACTTCCAAACCCGATGTTACGAATACAATGTCCTCCCTATTGTGAGTATTCTGATAAATGTGCAAATATTATAAGAGAAATCGAATATCCGTTCTGTTAATGAAAGTTTATTTCAAAGTAATTTAGTATCAGAAAGTATTCTATCAAGGCCATATATTCTCCTGAACTATACTTCGCCATACCTAGGGATCAATAGCCATTTTCTCCGAAAGATAATTCGTCATTATACAGGTGTCCCAATAATAAAACCTCAGAGTGAGTGGAGGTAGATTGGCTTCAGGTCAATGAGATAACATCAATATGACCTTGGTAAAAGTTTCCTGGTTTTCGAGATATTGCTTTTATGTTTTTTTTTAAATCTGTACTTTTTTAGCAGGTTTTCACTTTGAAACCCTGGTTATCAAAATGGGTGCGATTAGCAAAGTTGGACCTAGGGCCAATATAGCTTTTCGTTTCATGACTTTTTATGATGCTTGGCACCAAAAACTCAAATTCATATATCTCTATATATATATATATATATATTGGGATCTGACATGTCAGCTGGCGAACTCTGGCGGTCAGATGAATGAAGTTTTTATTTCCAATGTCAACATATGTAATTGCATGTCAAGTTTTTGATTTCTTACAAATAAGGTCGCATCGGTTTCTGAAGCCAAACAAATATTTTTTATTGGGAGAAAATCATTTTGGAGGAAAGGAAAAGATTGATTTATTGAAGCTATGGAAAATCAATCTGAAAAAGAATCATACAACTCCGAGAATGAGTGTGTTCTTTGCATTCTACAGAAGAATTGATTGAAACTCAGATTAGTTCCCATTATTAATGAAAATTCCAGATGCTGGAGCCAAAACATTTAAAATTGTTGGATCTATGTTGCCTGAACATTTATTGGTATCATTAGAAGAAATGTTTACAGTTATCGTATGTGATTGTACGATAAATATGTCTTCTCCGATCTTAGAAGATGACAAATTCATGGAAGATTAAGTATGATGGAGTAACAAATTTATGTATATGATTGTTATTAGATTGAAGTTAGTTAGATATAATATGAATACACACGGAATAAAAATGTTTTTTTTGTATATTCACTATTAATACATCTTGACTTACATTATGATTGATGGTGTTTTATTATGAAAACCTCATTTGATTATATGAAACATTATGATTTCTCATTGAATCCATGTATACTACCAAATAAATGTTTTTCGTGAAATTTAAAATATATTTCGTCCAAAGTTAAATGTCGAGTAATAAAAAAAATTCCACAGTTGGATAAAGAATCATCAATAAAAAGTTACGAAATGTGTTTATTGATGATTGCCCATCATATCTGGCCGATTATAAACTTCCTATATGAAAAAGCTCAAATTAATAGTTTCATATCACTTAAACAAATACAGTTGATTTAAACTAGGCCTTTTACAAATCAAATTAAATCAAAATAGATAAACAAAAAGCAGTAAATTTGACGATACCAGGCCTCGAATTCTCTTCATTTTCCCACATTTTATTATGAATTTGGATCTTTCCAGCCTATCACCTTCTCTGTATTTTCGCTGGAGTAAATTTTCACCTACATATAGCTTCACACTTTCACTCGGAACTAACATTGTTATAAGAAAAACTCAAAAAACTTTCAAATCTCATATAACTCGTATTGAAAGTTGGTTTTGAGACGCCATGTTTTGATGTTATCACCTAAGCTCCGCCTCCATGTCAGATCCTAATATATATGCTCATAATTATGTATGTATGTATAAGCTTATGTATTTTAGCGTTGCTTACACGATAAAGGGCGCTATTTTGAAGCAATAGGGTTGAAAGTTTGTAAATAGGTAGTTTCGTATGATATCTTGGATGGGATTGTTTTTGGTTCGAATTGGTTGGTGGGTTAACCCCCCTGAGGGGGAAATAAATCTTGTTTACAGGATAAATGGCGCAATTTTGTAGCATTAGATTTGAGAGTTTGTAAATAGGAAGTTTCGTATGATATCTTGAATGGGATTGGTTTTGGTTCGAATTCGTTGGGGGGTTGACCCCCTGGGGGAAGAAATAAATCTTGTTCACACGATAGAGGGCGCAATTTTGAATCAATAGGGTTGAAAGTTTGTAAATAGGTAGCTCCGTATGATTGGTTTTGGTTTGAATTTAATGGGGGGTTGACCCTCTTGGGGAGGAGTTTTTTGGAGAAATAGGGTTGAAAGTTTGTAAGTAGGAATTTTCGAAAGATATCTCAGTTCTGATTGATTTTGGTTCGAATTGGTTGGGGGGTTGACCCGTTGGGGGAAGAAATGAATGATGTTTACATGATAAAGGGCGTAATTTTGGAGCAATAGTATTGAGAGTTTGTGAATAGGTAGTTTCGTATGATATATTGAATGAGATTGGTTTTGGTGGAAATTTCTTGGGGGGTTGACCCCCCAGGAGAGGAAATAATTCTTGTTCACACGATAGAAGGCGCAATTTTGGGGCCATAAGTTTGAAACTTTGTATGTAGGTAGTTTCGTATGATATCTTGGATGGTATTTATTTCGATATGAATTGGTTGGGGGGTTGACCCCTTGGAGGAAGAAATACATATTGTTTACACAATAGAGGGCGCAATTTTTGTTTTTTAGATTTGGAACAAAAATCCTAATTTAATGAATAGATTTTTTGAACTGAATATGTTTTGAAAACATGGCATGGGGAGCAAAGAGTCCACAAAATTGGTCCTAGCCAGCCAATACTTCTTTTCGGGAATGTTTGATCAAGATGCGCAAGCATATTATTCAGGGCACCCATCATTTTGTAACCACGTCCTTCTTCTCATCCCAACGTGAAATATCTGCTTTTAAGTTTAAGGCGTTTGAAATGACAATTTTCGAAAAGATATGCAGGTTGTGTTCAATAATCGGTAATAGACATTTATGAAATCTATTGTGAAAATAATGATTCAAAATTCTTTATTTGCTTTTAACTATGTAAAAGTCAGTTGAAATATAAAATACAGCCTTATGTTGTGTTAATTATTCACATGCCTACCTACAACAATAAATAAAAAAAAAAGGAAATGAATAGCTGTTATAGACCTTTGCTACAACAACTACCAAGTTGTAATTTGCCGACAAAAGACGCCTGCACCTCTTATTATGTATTATTTTTTATTTGTAGTATTTCGCAAGTAGCACGACTTCAATGACAAAAATTGAAAGTTTTAGACTTTTGCGAAGAAAAAACTACTAATGTTATACCATTTCTGAAAGAACATTAAATAGGCTAGTTTTTATAATTATTTTCTGATTCAGACCGGAACATCATTTTTTCACATTAATTAGTGAAGCATCATCCAAGGTTTTCGCGTTGAGATAAAATGAAACAACTTAGTTTTTTTTAGCATAGCGTGCTAGTTTTCAATGAAATTATGACTCGATTGTCAGAAATATTTACTAATGATAGCCCAGAAAATAAAGTGTAAGTCGGAAGTTATTTGCAGCCAGAACATATGAAAAAAGGACCAGAAAGTAGAGATTAAAAAAAAAACATAAAAGTGGCAATATATCGAAAACCAGGAAACTTTCACTGAGATCATGTTGATGTTATCTGATTTATTTGAAGCCAATCTACCTCTACTATCACTCTGGCGTGTTATTATTGGGACACCCTGTATATATATGAAGGCTCAATTCACGACACGATATGCTGCTCAGAGCATTTCAGTGAATATCCAAAAATATCCACTATGAACTATAATGATACAAATTCATGCATATCTCTAAAATAAATTGATTCAAATCTAGGTACTCCTAGTTAATTCGTTCCTACTTTTCAGTTCAATAGGTACACAGATCAATGTGACAATATGGTGTTAATGTTTCAAATAGTTGATGGAATCCGTTGTTACTACGTGATAATTTAACATGATGAACAAAAATAAATTTGAATTTACTACGTTTATTATCACAATATATATATATATATATATATATATATATATATTTATATATATATATATATATATATATATACATATTTTGTGATAATAAACGTAGTAAATTCAAATTAAGTACTGTTCATCATGTTGATGTTTCAGTTTTGCATGAACAACTGCCGACAAAGACTTTCAGATATTCCATTCTTTCAAATATAGGAACGCAATTCTCAAAATTTAAATGCGTTCTTTATTTTTGAATTTTTCAATGATTAATTCAAATAAAATCAATTATAATGTTCCGTAGAATTTGAAAATACGACATATACATATGCTCCTATTAAAATATTATCAATCGATAGATCACATTTTAGTATGATATTTGCAGTTTTCAGGATACGTATAGATGTTCATATTCTTGGAACAACCTGAATATATATATATATATATATATATATATATATATATATATATATATATATATATATATATATATATATATATATATGTAAATGAATCCTTATTTCCCTTGGTCACGCCATCACGCTTGAACGGCTGGACCGATTTCATTAATTCTTTTTTTGTTGTGTTTTTTATTGTCAGAAGAAGGTTTCTATGAAAAATTAGAAAAATTGCGCGGGAAACTATAAAAATTGAGAATACTTAACCACCATATAAAATTATTTCTAATCTATGTCATTTTCATTTTGTCATGACTTGGAATAGAAAAATTCATATAACTCTCAATTGTTTACCCTTCTACGATCAACCCCCATTTTTGCATCGCGATTTTTTATTTTATCCACGGACCCGCAATCGAAAATAACAATGGTCGGTTCGAGAATAGGTCGTAATATATTTTTCATACTCCCAATGATTAACATTTTTGCCGGGTCAGATAGATTGATAGATAGATAGATAGTTAGTAAGATAGATAGATAGATAGCCCCCCACCCCCCCCCCCCCCCACCCCCCCCCCCCCCCACCCCCCCCCCCCCCCACCCCCCCCCCCCCCCACCCCCCCCCCCCCCCACCCCCCCCCCCCCAATATTACAGAAGAGGCGACAAGCCATAGGGCCGCTCTGTAAGTGGCAACGTCAGTCTCGAAAGCTCAGTGGGAGCGAAAGAGAGAGACGATCGTTAGGGGTTTTCTGCCCTTGTCTTGGCTCTGTACTTTGTGATAGATATTAGAGAGAGACAGGTCCTAACCTTCAGATTCTCTCTCTCCCCTCACCTGAGCTAACAAGTTTCAGGCTAGCTTGTCGCCTCTATCTGTAATATCTCTATGGTTAAAACAGCCAAAAACAACTTTCCAAAATTAACTAAACCAAAATCTTCCAAATTAAACTATGTTACTATACCTATGTGGCAGGTTGTTTAAAAACCTGCATGATACTAAAAAATGAGATATTAATTCACAAGTGAGAATACACATAAATTCACATCAGGATGGGATAAGAATAAACAATGCTAACTGAATGCATATTATAATTTTAATCTCAGTAGAAGTTATAAAATATATAAATACTGATTGATTCAAAAAACACCTGGCAAATTCTTGCACAGAAGAATATAGTGAAGTACCTATTCATATTACAAATTAGAAAAGAAATTAACATTTAATATCAAATTCACATTCTTATCGTAAGTATTAAATATCATCATTCCTTATCAGTATGAAAGAATGGTATCACTCAGATTATTGTACCAAAACACTCAAAGCTTCTTCTGGAGATATAGATAGAATATAATGTATCCAGGTACTATATATTAGATGTCAGAGAAATTAATCATTAATAAGTGAACTTAAAAGTACTATAATTATTATCCTTCATCCTCCTCATCGATTTCCTAGTGTTTCCAAGGGCTTCAAGAATAAAATTGAAGAAATCGGAGGAACGCCTTGCCCATATAATTCCAAATCTTAATTAACAAACAAAATACCATTACACAGTTGACGACGAAATCACTTCGTGTTTATTTATTACTTCAAGATTTCCAAGTTCCAAGCATCAATAACCTCACTTTGAGTCTTTTTCTTGATCATAGAGCTGGTCACTAATTAGTTACCCAATAGAAATCCTCACGAGCTTACAAACTGATATTCAACCAGAAATGCACGCAGATATTCCTTGAAAGTAATATGAATGCTTCAGTAATTTAAGAATTGCTATTCCAATACACGTGTACCATTTCTTAATAATTACTGTTCTCTTGTATATTTCACTATTAAACTGTATTTCTGAAGCGGCAGTTCGTTTTGAAAACCTTCACGATACTAAAAATGAGATAAGAGAAAATACTTTCAAAAAGGGGTAAACTAAAACAAAGAGTTTAATAGCACCCCCAATTTTTTTCAACGAAGAATAAAAAAATATAACGTTTTTTAGATAGGCATTACGACATGCGCATGCGCCGAGGGGTTTTATCATTCCTAGAGCTATGCAGTAGGATGTCCGGATTTTTTATTTCAATTAGTATTCTAGCCCGTTCAAGAATTTGTTCAGTCCCTCTAGAAACCAGTGCTGGTTACGGCCCTAGATATATATATATATATATATATATATATATATATATATATATATATATATATATTATATATATATATATATATATATATATATATATAATAATAATAATAATAATAATATCGTTTATTTTAGCATAAGCTATTACATAAATCTACATCTGCTGAGAAGCCTAGACATTTCGGCTTAACATTTCATATTACTTAAAACAAACATTGCTAACTTACGCTTAAAAACATTAAAACCAGTACTACTTTTTATATCTCTAGGCAATTTATTAAATCTATTAAATTCCTCATAAAATATACTATTTCTAGATTTAGCAAGCCGACAAACCCGCATGTTAAAGCAATTAGCATTTCTAGAGTCGTAGCCGTGTACGTCATTGACACAGGTTATATTATGTGCTCATATTATTTGGAAGCAGTCGGTTTTTAACTTTATAAATGAATATATAAGTGGCGAAGACTATTCTCTGCCTAACAGACATCAGCTCTAGAGTATTCAACATAGTTTTTATTGGAGTATATCTATTACACTTCAAAATTACTCGCATGGCCCTATTCTGCAGTTTTTGTAACTGTTGATTTTTATATATATATATATATATATATATATATATATATATATATATATATATATATATATATATATATATAGATATATACATATATATATATATATATATATATATATATATATATATATATATATATATATATATATATATGTATATATATATATATATATATATATATATATATATATATATATATATATATATATATAAATATATTAATATACAGTGTGGACCACCAGGAACTGCATCTATCGATATCTCAGAAACTGAATTTAGGAAAAATTGGAAATTTAACTGGCTAAATGTCTTAGAGCCTATTCAGCTAAAATAATTTCATTTATTGGGCATTTCCAGTTATATCGGAAATATACCCTAAGTCGCTTATTTTGAATGGGATACCCTATATATTATTATATTTTTGAATTCTACCCAAGATTATAGGCAGATTTTATGCATCATGTCCTATACTTAAATCTAAGCGTTTTTGAGATATTCAGTTTTTATGTCAAAAATGACGATTGCTAGTCCTAATATAATTATCCATTGTTCCTATAAGGACGTCATTATCACTTACTTTGGGTTGGGTTCCTTGTTGAGAAGGATTTCCTTTAATAGATTTTATATAATATTTGGATGACTTATCACACACGGTATTCCAAAATAAGATCTAAATTGAGATTGAGAAAACTGATAAAAATCAATTTTTTCAAATGGAATCCTCCCATTTTTCTTATTTTTCAGTAATTTAATAATTAAGGTAACTTTATATAAGGTTATCTATACCTAAAATCTTCAGTTTTCGAAATATTGCCAATTTAATAATTTTACATGGCGATTACCTATGCATTTAATCATTTAACAATTAGATCTAGGATAGCCACGATCGTATTTGACATTTCAATTCATCGTAATGGCACCCCGGTTATATTATACAAACGAAGATTATTTAATCTTATTTATTATTCATGGACAATGTGATAAAGTCATTTCAAGAACATGTGATACATTCGTGACACCATATCCTCAAAAACATAAACACATGAATTTTGAAGTTGACTATTTAGACAACTTGCCCCTGGCTGATCTAGGAGTACGGTCTTAGACGCGCATCGCGACAGTACAGCAGCTGCAGAAAAGAAGGATTTATGCGACTTCCTACTCACAAAACGAAATGCGCATGCCGTGCTGCCGGACTTCCGTAACTTTCCTGAGCTAGTAAAATGTTCAAATATTTACATTCTTCAGGTTATTATAATTATGATGTTTATGAAAAGGAAAACAACATTTAGAATAGTCAGGAGGAAAAAATTATGTTTTCACAATTTAAATATTAGTAGAACTGATAAGATGGATGGAAACAAATGATAATTAATTTTATGGTTTGTGGAAAATATAAGTCAATATTGGGTGAATTCTGGAAATTATATAAACATAAACCAAAAAGGGAATTCTGTAATGATATGAAAATATCATATAGAACAGTATGGTGGAAAAAATGTAGATGTTATGAGAACCGATGGAATGGATAGTAAAAAATGTTAATTAACTCGATAGTAGTGGCAAATATAAGTCAATATTGGGTGTTAACTTGAAATTATTATATAAACAAAGAAAGAGAATTCTGAATTATCGTGCAAAGATTGAAAAACACTATGTATTGTGAAAGTGAATCGATAAATGCAAGTAGTGTAAACCACACCGAACTTGAATATGTCTTCGAAAAGAAGTAATATTACAATCTCTTCACATACCTAATAAGTTTTTGAAATCTAAAAGATGTTCTTTAGATAAGAAGTGATAGTTCTGAACTTTCATTTAAGTAATCCGTTATATGGAAAACTAAGGGCAAATATTGTTAATGTTGCAAGTGAATAAATAAATGCAAGTAGTTAAAATTACTGAAGCTGTTCTAACTTTCCACTCGTAGAAATTACCACCAAGAATACATATGTAGTAATCTTATATTTTTTTAAAACAAATATTTCAAATTCGGTGAAGAGAATGAGTTTAGAAATGTGTAATGATCCTCCCGAGGTGGTAGAGGCAGCTAGAATAGCTATACAAAACTTGCTGCCGACAAAATCTGCTGCAGTATATGAAGCTGCGTTTTTTAGTTCAACAAATGGTGCAATGGAAAAAAAGTAGTGTAATACTCTGAGAACGTTTTGTTGGCATATTTTACCGAAATGGCACTGAAAATGAAGAGTTCTAGTTTGTGGGCTCATTATTCAATGATAAGGTCTGTGTTGAATTTGAAGCATAATGTGAACATTGAAAAATACAACAATTTGCGTGCATTTTTAAAAAAGCAAGGAGAAGGTTATAAGCCAAAGAAATCGAGAGTCTTGTCAAGGGAACAGTTCAGCAAATTTTTGTCTGAAGCCCCAGATGAAAAGTATTTGGCGATGAAGGTAATAAAATTACATTTTGTTTGTTTCACATTGTGCTAACCAACACTTAATTTTTTAGGTAGTTTTGATATTTGGAATATCTGGGGCATGTCGTTGCGATGAACTAGTGAATATGACAGTTGATGATCTTGAAGATATGAGTTCTTTGCTGCTAATAAACATTCCCAACACTAAAACTAATAAGAGTAGAACCTTCAACGTCCTGGGTGATATATATCTGAGCAAATATAGAAAGTACGTCAATTTGCGCCCTGCCGATTTTAGGGAACGACGTTTTTTTTTTGAAATATCAAAATGGGAAATGTTATAAAGCTGTTATGGGTATCCATAAAATTGGTAGTGTAGCAAAAGACGTGGCATTGTATCTGAAGATTCCAAATTGGAAAGAATATACAGGGCATTGCTTAAGAAGAACTTCCGCAACAATGCTTGTTGATAGTGGGGTGGATATCACTACGCTGAAAAGGCATGGGGGTTGGAAATCTGATGCAGTTGCCGAAGGGTACATCGAAGACTCTGTGCAAAGTAAAACCAAAATTGCTAAGAGAATTCTTCAACCTAGCTCCGCGGAAAATCTCGAACAATCTTCATTTAATGAACCCGATACAAGTAATGGATTTGTAAATGCCGTTCACTCTGGAAAAGTTGTTATGAATAGTACTGATATTGCAAGAAGTGGAGGATTCTTAAATGATGCAAATCTTCATAATTGTACTTTTACTATAAATATTACGAATAAATAATAAATACCATTGTGAATAAATTCATAGTACTATAATGTGTTTATACGAGGAGTATAAGTACTTATACTCCTAGTCATATAAATTACACTTAATGTCATTGAGGAACGTCACAAAAGTTATCACTTATATGACGTTTGAAGAAAAATGAAATTTGACAAATATTACATGACTATAATGAGTAAACGGAAACAAAAATAAATAATCATTCACTAATGTACAATGACCATCCTAGATAATTGGTTAGTACCCCAAAACATATATATACAAGTAAATATACCAATTTTAGTGGAATCAAGCCAACTGTTCTACTGTAGTGGATTTTTAATTTCAAAAGAAGAGGCAGTATCCAGTTCCTACTCAAGTTAAAACCATAGAGATATTACAGATAGAGGCGACAAGCCATAGGCCGCTCTGTAAGTGGCAACGTCAGTCTCGAAACTCAGTGGGAGCGAAAGAGAGAGACGATCGTAGGGGTTTTCTGCCCTTGTCTGCTCTGTACTTTGTGATAGATATTAGAGAGAGACAGCCTAACCTTCAGATTCTCTCTCTCCCTCACCCGAGCTAACAAGTTTCAGGCTAGCTTGTCGCCTCTATCTGTAATATCTCTATGGTTAAAACAGCCAAAAACAACTTTCCAAATTAACTAAACCAAAATCTTCCAAATTAAACTATGTTACTATACTATGTGGCAGGTTGTTTAAAAAACCTGCATGATACTAAAAATGAGATATTAATTCACAAGTGAGAATACACATAAATTTACAACAGGATGGGGATAAGAATAAACAATGCTAACTGGAATGATATTATAATTTTAATCTCAGTAGAAGTTATAAAATATATAAATACTGATTGATTCAAAAAACACCTGGCAAATTCTTGCACAGAAGAATATAGTGAAGTACCTATTCATATTACAAATTAGGATAGAAATTAACATTTAATATCAAATTCACATTCTTATCGTAAGTATTAAATATCATCATTCCTTATCAGTATGAAAGAATGGTATCACTCAGATTATTGTATCAAAACACTCAAAGCTTCTTCTGGAGATATAGATAGAATATAATGTATCCAGGTACTATATCTTGGATGTCAGAGAATTTGATCATTAATAAGTGAACTTAAAAGTACTATAATTATTATCCTTCATCCTCCTCATCGATGTCCTAGTGTTTCCAAGGGCTTCAAGAATAAAATTGAAGAAATTGGAGGAACGCCTTGCCCATATAATTCCAAATCTTAATTTACAAACAATATACCATTACACAGTTGACGACTAAATCACTTCGTGTTTATTTATTACTTCAAGATTTCCAAGTTCCAAGCATCAATAACCTCACTTTGAGTCTTTTTCTTGATCATAGAGCTGGTCACTAATTAGTTACCCAATAGAAATCCTCACGAGCTTACAAACTGATATTTAACCAGAAATGCACGCAGATATTCCTTGAAAGTAATATGAATGCTTCAGTAATTTAAGAATTGCTATTCCAATACACGTGTACAATTTCTTAATAATTACTGTTCTCTTGTATATTTCACTATTAAACTGTATTTCTGAAGTGGCAGTTCGTTTTGAAAACCTTCACGATACTAAAAATGAGATAAGAGAAAATACTTTCAAAAAGGGGTAAACTAAAACAAAGAGTTTAATAGCACGATTTTTAATTTCAAAATAGATATGACTGAGGTCAACTGACTCAGTGGGTTAAGACAGATAAGAGGCTGTGCCCAGTTCTTACTCTTGTATTAATGAAATAGTGGCATGTTAATTCACATATTAGTCGAGTTTATTGTACAGGAAGTATTGCGACAGTTATTGCCGGAATTCACAGGTCATCGCATTACTTCTAGTCCTATGAACTCGAATTGTTATTGTTCCATATATTCGTTATATATCATACATTAAAGTGCTGACTCGGCTGAGACGAGCTTACGTTCAACATTGTCGTGGATCATATAGGGAGTACTACGAGAGTCTTCAAGGAGTGATGAGTATGAACCTCCGAATAAAGAAGTTCAAAGAGTAAAACTTGTGTTTTATTGAAAGGACCTACGACCATTCTCACATGGTGATCCTGCCAGTGCCGTTATGAGAGGCAACTGAAGAAACAAAAAAAGTTATGCTGAAAGTGTCGCGATGTCGACTGCGTTTTCAGTGAAAGTGAATATTCAAAATGGGGGGAAAAATAGTGTCTAGAAAACAGAAGAGATCATAGTGGAAGCAGCCGGATCAGGACACAACAATGCAGTACAAACAACACAGCAGAGCCAAGAAATAAACCGAACCGAATGGCTATTAATCATTGTATTAATAATATTAACGACAGTCATTCCTACTACATGATTAAAAAGTCAAGAAGCGCAATACGATCAATAGTTCAACAGGAAGCCAATCTCATTGAATTGGAAGATCGCAGCCACAACTTAACCGTGTTTGAAACAAACAAACAAAAAAACTAAGTGCCTTATATGAAAAAGTGAAAAAGTACAACTAAAGTGAATAGTGACGATTACGACTGCCGAAGGATTACTAAGGGATGACAGATACGGAACCATTCCAGGAGCTGAACGATAATTTGGGAACATTCCTAAGCAACCTAAGAAAGGACAACACAGAAAGGCGAAAAGACGAAGTTGTTACGTCCTATAAGATTAGTGAACGCTCTAAATTTGAAAACTATTTTGAAACTTCAGTTGAACAATTTTATGTAAAAATACAAAAAAATGAATTACATAAAGAAATTATTACTTCAATCAATGATTTAATTAGTAGAATCAAATCCAAAATCAAAGAGTCAAGTTCAATATTGCAACTACGTTTCAAAGATATTAATAAAGGAAATGCCGAAATTTTAGGATTAAATTGCATCTCTAAATTTGAAAAATATTTTGAAACTTTAGTTGAATAATTTTATTTAAAAATACAAAAAAAAAGAATTACATAAAGAAATTATTACTTCAATCAATGATTTAATTAGTAGAATCAAATCCAAAATCAGAGAGTCAAGTTCAATATTGCAACTACGTTTCAAAGATATTAATAAAGAAAATGCCGACATTTTAGGATTAAATTTGAATAGAAATTTAGATACTGACGCTGATCGTAATTATAGTAATCCTAATACAATTAGCAATATCCAAAAAATTGAACATTTTAGTTTCAAAACAGCAACCAGCTTGCTTCCAAAACTTAACGGTACCACCGATAGGGTACACCAATTAATTGACGACATTGAGTTATATGAGCCATCTTTAAATGAGACTAGCAAATCATTACTCTTAAATTTCGATTGAAAGCGTGCATCTCACATAGAGATAAAATACGTATGAAAAGTACCTATCAGAATTCAAATGATCTAATTAGGGATTTAAAAAATCGATTTCTGCCTAAGCAATCGGCCCCTGCACTTTCAGCTCGACTGCAGGCTTTAAAACAAGGGAATTCGAGCATAAATGATTACGGACGATCGATAGAAGCATTGGTGTCTGATCTTACCATATCTCAGGCAAGCGATAATGTCGGTGCAGTGGATATTTTTCAAAAAGTAAATGAAAAGTTAGCCATCGACGTATTTGCAAATGGTATACATGATAGCGAAATTCGTACAATAATTAAAGCACGCAATTACGATAACTTAGGTGATGCTATTAATGCAGCCAAAGACGAGTCAACAAGTAGTCAGCAGAATCAAACAGTATTCCATATGCAAGGTCAAGAACAAATACACTATGATAACAAGCGGCTCCCATATAATTCTTATAGAGGTCGTTATAACAATACGCATGGTAATCAGAATTTTCAACGGAGAGAATCTAGATTTCAGTATACTAATAGCAATCGAAGATCGTCTAACAGAAACGGAGCTAACAATTCTGATTCAACTAGAGCAAGTTACAATAACCAGAATACTTCAGATAACCCAAATTACCAACGCAGTAGATTTAATAACTACCAGCGACGTAATAATAATTACCGAGGGCGAAGTCAAAATATGTACGTTTCTTCGGAGCCAACGCAACAATTAGTGCCTGAAACAAATGAGCCCGAAACATTTTTTCGTTCCTCCAATTAAACAGCATACTCCGAAAATTCTACCAGTTATGATCAATATAAATAGTCTGAATTTAATTCGTTTACCATATGGCAATAAATTAATGAACTTTTTATTAGATACTGGAGCTATAATAAGTTCAATTTTTTCGAAATACGTCAATAAACATCTTCAAAAAATTAATTATTCTGACTCTATTAAAATTAATGGTATAGTTGGGTCGACGACATCACGTGGCTCAGCTGATATCTCAGTAAAAGTTGACGATATTAGTCTCGTGCATAACTTTTGGCTTATAGATGCATTCGATAATGAAATGCGCGGAGTTCTCGGATCAGATTTCTTTGAAAAACACTCGGCTATAAAAAATTATGAAACATTTCACATTTCACTTTTAATTGAAAATAAAAGAATAAACATCCCAATGGAATCTGAATTTAATAATAGCTTTAATATTCCCCCACGTTGTGAAATTATAAAATTTTTTACGATTGATCAAAAAATCGACTGCGTAGTACTTCCAGAAGAAGTAGGACAAGGTGTGTTCTTTGCAGGAATAATAACTCGTCCATTAGAAAATTCAATACCAGTAAGAATTTTAAACACTCGAGATGAACAAGTAACAGTAAAAAACTTTCATCCAAAATTGTCGGATTTAAACAACTACCGAATAGCATCATTTAAAGATAATAAAACTTTATCAGTAAGTCGTGTGGAAGATTTACTTGAATCAGTTAGAGCAAACGACATGAATAAAGAAGAGAAGATTGCACTAGATCATATTATAGCAAAATTTGCTGATGTTTTTCAATTACCAGGTGACCCAGTAACAGTTACAAATGTTTACAAACAGAACATTCAACTCGAGGAGAACGTATCGCCAGCATATATGAAACCATATAGGCTACCGCACGCACAGAAAACCGAAATTCAAAGTCAGGTGAGTGAAATTGTAAAGAATGGTATTATAGAACCAGCACAAGTTTCTCCATAGACTGCGAAAAGTCAATTTAAAATTAAATCCGAGTAAGTGTAACTTCCTACGTAAAGAAATTTTATATCTAGGGCACGTCATTTCAGCAGATGGGGTGTCCCCAGATCCGGAAAAAATAAGTGCAATCAAAAATTTTTCTACACCACATGATGCACAGGCGACTAAATGATTTATAGCATTCGCAAATTATTATAGACAATTTATTGCTAATTCTGCCTACATAGCAGTTCCTTTAAACAACTTGACAAGAAAAAATGTACCTTTCGTTTGGAATGAAGACTGCCTAAAAGCATTCGAAAATTAAATTCAAAAACAAGGGAATTTATTTTGAAAACCGATGCGTCAGGTTTTGCTATGGGAGCGGTACTCTGTAATAATAATGATAAACCCTTAGCGCCCTGTAAACGATCAAACTTGTTTGTCAAATTTTAGGTGTTTGTCAAATTATTTGATAGTCTATGGCTTTGTTTGATGCGTTTGTCAAACAATTCACGTGTTTGAAGTGTTTGATGAAAAATTGGATTGACGGCATTTTTGACAACTAAATTCAAAACCGTACTGCTCATTTTTCATGGAACGCGTCACGTCATGTCAACGAGAAAACCGTAACTAAGGAAGAATTTGTCAAATTTGTTTGATCTTTGGTTTGATCGTTTATGCCATTGCTTGAAGAACAAGTGAAGTTTGTCAAACAAGTTTGTCAAACAAATTTGATCGTTTACAGGGCCCTTACAAGTCGACCACTCAATAAAGCAGAAAGAAATTATTGTACCAACGAGAAAGAACTTTTGGGCATTTTATGGGCGGTAAAGCATTTCAGACCTTATTTGTATGGGCGAAAATTTATCATACAAACAGACCATCGTCCATTAGTTTATTTGTTCGGAATGACAAATCCATCAAGTCGTCTAGCAAAATTTAGGTTAACTTTAGAAGAATACGATTTCGTTATACACTACATTAAAGGTACGGCAAAAAAAACAGCTGACGCACTATCACGGATAGAAATTCCAATAACAAACTAACGTGACATAGCTAGTCACATTGAGGGAACTCTAAATGTTCTAACGAGGTCTCGAGCTAAGGAATTTGAAACGAATAATGACGATAACAAAAATTTCGATAAATCAACCAGGACTGATCACCCCGGACTAGTGGAATTATTAAAAAAAACCTAAAAATTCAACTAAATTAAAATCAATCAAGCTTGATATATATAATAAATTAATGAACAGTGAGAAGAAATTTAAACTTGTTAATGATAGCCTTATCTATGATGATATATCACAAATAATTTATTTTTGAATGTACAGATTCTTGCTCAGCATCTAAGCTTCGCGCGTCGCTGAAAGACTGTAAAATATTTGCGCACAAAATAATATATTTGAATTTATAATTATAAAAGATACATTGAATATAATTGAAGAAATACTTCAGCTATCCGATTTATTTAAGAAGGCTAATATAAAAATTTCTTTCTTGAAAAATGTTCGAACTATTAGCGATTTACCAACAAGAAAACTAATACTAAACGATTTCCATATGTTACCCATCGGTGGACATTCAGGAATAAACCGAATGTTTAATAATATAAAGAAATACTATTTTTGGAACGGTCTTCATAAAGATGTCGAATCTTTCGTACGACGATGTGATGATTGTCAAAGATATAAACATTCACGACCTCACATTGCACCGCTCCCCATAACAACTACAGCATCCTAAGCTTTCCAAAAAATATTTCTAGATCTTGTTGGTCCAATTGAAACGGATGTAAAAGAAAATGAGTATATTTTGACCATCCAATGTGACTTATCTAAATTTGTAGAGGCTTATCCGCTACCCAACAAGGAAGCTGTTACTGTAGCCAGGTCATTTGTAAATAATTTTATTTTAAGATACCCCATACCAGCTGAAATTGTAACTGACCAAGGGAAAGAATTTAAACGAAAAGAAACGTGTAAATTTTGAACGTAAAACATCTAAATTCAACAGCCTACCATCACGAAACTTTAGGACCACTAGAAAACTCACATAAGCATCTAGGCGCGTATTTGAGAATACAAGTTGCGAACGACTATACCGCATGGAGCGATTGGTTACCTTTTTGGTGTTTCTCTTATAATACACACGTTCATACAAAGACAAAATACACTCCATATGAATTAGTGTATGGACGAACTGCACGATTACCTTCAAACATCAAGGAAATTGTCGATCCTCTGTATTCATTTGATAATTACCCTTTGGAACTTAAATTCAGACTACAACAAGCGAGCGCTGATGCACGTCAAAATTTAATTCAAGCAAAATGTAAAAGTAAATTTTTTAACGATCAGCGCAGTACACCTACTATTAGTTTTAAGAAAAAGAACTTGGTAATTGTAAAAAATAGTGTACTTAATTTACTCGACGAACCTTATAGTGTAGTGCGGGACGAACACCCTAATTTAGTGGTAAAAGTGGACATTAAGGGTGTTACAATACACAAAAATAGAGCTAAACCTTATTATCAATAATATAAATAGAATTTATGTGATAGAAGAAGAAAATAAATATTATTAAGATAGAAAAAAAATGAAAATTCATATTTAAATATTTTTCTTTTTTCTACTCTACCAGGGGAGGTGTAGTAATGAAATAGGCATGTTTACATAATAGTCGAGTTTATTGTACAGGAAGTATTGCGACAGTTATTGCCGGAATTCACACGTCATCGCATTACTTCTAGTCCAATAAACTCGAATTGTTATTGTTCCATATAGTCGTTATATATTATACATTAAAGTGCTGACTCGGCTGAGACGATCTTACGTTCAACATTGTCGTGTATCATATAGGGAGTCCGACGAGAGTGATGAGTATGAACCCCGAATAAAGAAGTTTAAAGACTGAAACTTGTGTTTTATTAAAAGGACCTACGACGATGTATATATATATATATATATATATATATATATATATATATATATATATATATATATATATATATATATATATATATATATATATATATATATATACCAGTCGTTCACACGAGCTGGAACTTACCACAGCACAAGAAAATAAAACAAAACGATCCGTAGTGAGGTACATTTTTAATATCATCCTTTTTATTGTGAACTAGTTTTAAATTATATTTTATCTTACAGACTCTTGATGAAACTCTTGTAAAAGGCTCCAAAAAATAGAGCCGAAACATCGAGTAAATTAAAACAAATTTTATTAGTCATTTAATATCTGTTATACCACGAAAAATCCCAACACACTATATATATATATATATATATATATATATATATATTTATATATAATATATATAATATAATAATATATAATATATATATATATATATATATATATATATATATATATAAATATAATAATATTTAAATGAATATATATATATATATATATATATATATATATATATATATATATGTATATATACATACATATGTATGTATACTTCACATAGCAGAAATTAACCAGATATATCTGAATGCTTCATTTGAAAATGTGCAAATTAGTTTTTATTTATTTCAAATAATCAGTGTTTCACACCTTGAAGAACTTACTTCTTGGTATTCAAATTATGGTGTCAGAAGTGAATATAAAGTTTGACAAACTGTAGGTCCACTTAGCTGCATGTGGACAATGAAGAAATGGGATTTAAGTTCATTTATAAACGCTTAATCACAAAATAGTTTTTTGTTTCAAATGTTCTGTGCACTACAGTGAACAATAAATGAAATTTGACAAATATTACATGACTATAATGTGTAAACGGAAACAAAAATAAATTATCATTCACAAATGTACAATGACCATAGTAAACTTAAATCCCATTTCTTCATTTTCCACATGCAGCTAAGTGGACCTGCAGTTTTTAAACTTTATATTCACTTCTGACACCATAATTTTAATACCAAGAAGTAAGTTCTTCAAGGTGTGAAACACTGATTATTTGAAATAAATAAAAACTAATTTGCACATTTTCAAATGAAACATTCAGATATATCTGTTTCATTTCTGCTATGTGAAGTATACATACATATGTATGTATGTATATATTTATATATATATATATATATATATATATATATATATATATATATATATATATATATATTTATATATATATATATATAATATATATATATATATATATATATATATATATATATATATATATACATTCTGCTCTATTTGTTTAGTATTTGAGGATGTTACAATAATTATTGAGTAATAGAAATTAATTATATATCAGACATTCATACATGTAGTAATATGAAGCTGTATAACTATATGCAGCTGTAGGTACAAGTAAAAACTTTCTCACAATGTAAATACTCTCAAACATTTTATAACAAATATTCTCCAAAGTAATTTTCAAATTTTACTCGCACTATTATCCAGTTAAATATATCTCTTTCATATAATAATATTAAATATTAGTTATACAATTAGCAGATTGAAGAAATTAATATGGTACCTACTATTAAACACTTCTTATTTCATATTTCGATAAACTGAATAGTTTATATATTTATATACCTTTATGATTGATTCTATGTTTCAAGAAGGCATTTATAATGCTACAAAAAATATTAGATTACCACTTATGTATTTTTGGTAGTGATTCCTAAGAGTGGGGAGTTGGAACAGTTTCAGTAATTTAAACTTGGTACTTGCTTTTATTCTTTCACTCTATTGCAACAATACATCCGGTAGATAATTCTTGTACAATATTACTTAAGAATTGTCCTTTGATTATATTAAAAATGGTAATTTCCAGTCAAGAGTATTGGCTTTAAGTTCCCATCTAACTTTTAACTGAATATTTAGATCATAGTTTAAAACTATGAATTCAATTAACACATATTTTAATTCCGTGATTTACACTACTTGCTTTTATTCATTCCAATACTGAAAATTTCATTATGCTTGTTTGAGTTTATAAGGTAACTTCCAGTTAACAATAGGGAATTATTGAACACCGTCCTTTAAGGTAATGCCTTAATAAAGTTAAGCCTTATTTAAATAAAGTCAAACCTTAAATGTCAGGGTAGAAATTGAGTTATTGAAACTCACTCCTTAAATTGACAGTTCTTAGGACAGCGATAGTTTCATTTCTAACCTAAAAAAAATTCTACTTTTACTTGTGTCTTGTCTTTTGTTGTTAAAAAAAAATTTCAAATTTCAGTGATATTTAATTGTAATTTTGATAGCGGTTTAGAACAGTATGAAAAATATTTTGGAAGCCGTAATTTTAGAAGGTGGGGCCGGTGTTGCTTGAGGCCTTGCCAGTCGAAATTTGAATGTTATTTGGCCTTATCACCTCCCATCCTTCGGGATTTGATAGGGGATTTTGTCCTAAAAACTCTCTTAATAGGACCAAATCATCATTATAAGTAAACCTTAATCTGTTTTTTTTATTATGCTGCATTCTTGACCAAGGCCTCGTATTGGCCCACTCATATTTCATAATTCAAACTTGAACATTTATTTTAAAAAAACAGACAATTGCAGCACTAAACCGATCCAAAACAAAATTCAAACCGAAAATACAGACGGATTACTTGAGTTGAGAAACATTTTTTGGGAGGTTACTAGGTTAGGTTTGGTGAATTAGGGAAATAAGGAAACCTTAAATATTTACGGTATCTAGTCGTAAATAAGGGAAAGCAGTATTTTATTATGGTTCCCTTATTAAATTTTTTCTAGTGCGCATGAGTACCCCTTATTTTCGGAACGACCATAATAAGGCATGTACCTTATAGCGTTTCCAATAATTCCCTAATATTGGCTTCTGGTTTCCATTATAAGATTTAATTTATATGTTCCTTCATATTTCAATTACTTATTACATTGTTCATTCATTCTATTCATTATGTGGACAACAATACATGGTGTTTTTCATCAGGATTACTTGAAAGTTGTTAAATTTATATTGTTACGAAAATATCTAAAGCTGACTCTGTGTGCTCTGGAATATTCGATGAACGTTGAAGTAAAGTAACCGCCCTCTTAATTCGAAGACTAGAACATTCTGGAAGCTTCTTGAAGGAATGACAAGACATATAAATGCGACCATAGAAGAGACGCGGGACAGTCTACAGTGAATTACCGTGTGAAAAAAAGTTTTACAGTGAACTACCGTGTTATAAAAGAAGTGCGAAGCCTGTGTTTTGAAGTAGTGACAGTTATTGAAAAGTGTGGTTATTGTCAGAATTACTGTTGTGTAAATAAATACTGATTTGTTTTGTTTATTAATTAAATTTAGTTAGTTATTGGAAATCACCCTAGCGAACCCGAATTCGTAACAACTGGTGTCAGAAGTGTGGGATGCCAATAACCAGAAAAATGGAATCGATGATGGAAAAACTAATGCAAAAACTCGCCTAACAAGAGGAACAACGTCAACGGGAGCAGAAATGTCGAGAACAGGAGAAATTGGAAGAGCAGAAATGTCGAGAACGGGAGAAATTAGAAAAACAGAAACGTCGAGAGCAAGAAAAACTAGATGAACAGAAACGTCGGGAGCAAGAATTACAAGGACTACAGAAAATCCTGGAAGGTCTCGACAGAGGTAGGAAGGAGGATAATGAGAAATTGAGAGGTGAAATAGTACATGTGAAGAAAGACCTGGAGGAGCAATTGCATAATTTAGAAGAACGCGAATCACAGGTATTGAAAGATTTAGAAAAGCGAATATCAACCATGGAAAACAATGAATCAAAAGTAACGTGTAATCAAGTCCCCAGACTGAAAGTTTCAAAGCCACCTACTTTTGATGGAAATTCTTCCTGGCCAATATTCAAACGATAGTTTGAAGCAGCAGCCCAAGCTATTGGTTGGACAGATAAAATGAAAGCAGTAGAACTGGTTTTGTCCCTCAGAGGTAAAGCTGCAGAACTTTCACGAAAATTGTCGGTGAAAGAGCAGGAAAATTATATAACTCTAATAAAGACCCTAGAGTTGAGATATGGAGATGATCATAAAGAAATGTTGTACCAGGCCCAATTAGAAGGTAGGCATCAGTTGGCAAAAGAATCACTACAAGAATTTCAGGCCCAAGTAGAAAAGTTGACTCAGTTAGCCTACCCAATGGCTCCAGATGATATCCTTGAGCAATTGAGTGTCAAATCTTTTGTTAATGGGTTAAAAGACACCGACCTGATTCAACATCTGAAAATTTTGAGACCTAGAACAGGAAATGATGCTTTAGTGGGGGCTCTGGAATTTGAAACAGCAAAACTAACATCTTGTAATAACCGAGCAACAGACAGAGATCGAAAAGTGGAAGTAGAGGAAAATAAAACACTTGGAGTAGTATTGGAACGGTTAGACAAACTTATTTCTTGCTTTGAAAAGAACCAAGTATCTTTTAAGGGTGAATGTTACTCGTGTGGAAAATATGGACACACTAGTAGAGAATGTCGTTCCAGAACGAACAGAGGCAGAGATAATAACAGAAACAAAGAAATAATCAATTTAAGGAGAACTACCATTAATTTGAATAACCGAGCAACACTCAGAGCTCGAAAAGTGAGAGTAGAGAGAAACAAAACACCTGAAGTAGATATATTGGAACGGTTAGACAAACTTATTCCTTCCTTCGAAAAGAACCGAGTATCTTTTAAGGGTTAATGTTACTCGTTTGGAAAATATGGACATACTAGTAGAGAATGTCTTTCAGAATGAAACGAGGCAGAAATACTAACAGAAACAGAGGAATAATCGATTTAAAGAGAACTACCATCGATTTGAAACAGGGATGGACGACCGAAGAATTAATTGAGGCACAGGAACAAGATCCTGACATAAAGCATCTCAGAGAATGGAAAAAACTCAACCGTAGACCCACCTGGAAAGATATTTCAACAATGAGCGCTAAAACGAAGGCACTCTGGGCGCAATGGGATTCCTTAATATTTGAAAATGGGTTACTCAAGAGGAAATGGGAAAATCCGGATGGTAAAGAAACCAAAACCCTCTTAGTGGTACCAACCAGCAAAGTGCAAGAACTTCTACAGGAAATTCCCGGTGGAAGCTCAGGAGCCCATTTTGGCGTTAATAAGACAATTGCCAGGATAAGGGAATAATTTTATTGGGTCTACTGCCGTGATGACGTAGAAGCTTGGTGCAGAAAATGTCCAACATGTGCAGCCACTAAGGGACCCTCAAAGAGAACTCATGGAAAAATTGAGAAATACAATGTAGGGCTTCCATTTGAGAGGATCGCTATTGATGTTGCCGGGCCTTTTCCAACTTCTAACGATGGAAATAAATACATACTGGTTGTCATGGATTAATTCAGCAAGTGGCCTGAAGCCTATGCTCTTCCGAACCAAGAGACTGTCGCACGTGTACTGGTAGATCAGTTCATATCCCGATACGGAGTTCCACTGGAATTGCACTCAGACCAGGGACGAAACTTCGAAAGCGAAGTTTTTAAGAAATTGATGGAGATATTGAACATCCGAAAGACCAGAACCACTCCATTACATCCACAGTCTGATGGAATGGGGGAAAGATTCAATCGCACCATGAAACAATATCTGTCGAAGGTTGTGGCTGATCACCAAAAGGATTGGGACAGGCATTTGCTAGTACTGCTGATGGCTTATCAAGGATCGGTTCATGATTCCACAGGTCATACTCCAGCAAAGATACTCTTTGGTAGAAAATTACGTTTACCATGTGATTTGCTGTTCGGTACTCCCGAAGATACACCATTGGAAGTAAAGACTTATGCAGATGAATTGAGACTGCACCTAAGGAAGATCCATGAGCACGTCCGGGATAAGATAGATGCTAGTACTGACAGAATGAAGACCAGATATGATTTGAGGGCGAACTCAGCCGGATTTAAAGAAGGAGATTTAGTATGGTTGTACAATCCCCAGCGGAAGAAA
Organism: Cynegetis impunctata; assembly: GCA_030704885.1. Lineage (NCBI taxonomy): Eukaryota > Metazoa > Arthropoda > Insecta > Coleoptera > Coccinellidae > Cynegetis > Cynegetis impunctata. The sequence goes on from JARQZK010003622.1 coordinate 149,427, forward strand.
GGGTTACCACCTAAATTGAGCCAGAATTGGGAAGGGGCCTATAAAGTCACAAAGACGATAAATGATGTTGTCTACCGAATCCAACGCACTCCTAGGACGAAGCCTAAAGTTGTACATTTAGATAGGCTAGCAAAGTATCACGGTGGAGGTGTATCAGAAGATTTTGATCGGGACGATCAAACTTAAGAGGGGGGCAGTGTTACGAAAATGTCTAAAGCCGACTCTGTTTGCTCTGGAATATTCGATGAACGTTGATGTAACCGCCCTCTTAATTCGAAGACGAACATTCTGGAAGCTTCTCGAAGGAATGACAAGACATATAAATGCGACCATAGAAGAGACGGAGGATAGTCTACAGTTTTACAGTGAACTACCGTGTTATAAAAGAAGTGCGAAGCCTGTGTTTTGAAGTAGTGACAGTTATTGAAAAGTGTGGTCCTAGCGAACCCGAATTCGTAACAATATGGTGATTTTCTGTTAACGATATCAGCTTCCAGTTTCCATTATATGATTGAATTTATGTTTTCTGTCATATTTCAATTACTTATAATATGAAAAGATTTTAATACCCCATTATTTGAACACATTCTGGTTCCAGACTACTTGCTTTTACTCATTCTGTTCATTGTTTTTCATCAGCATTACTTGAAAGTTGTAAAGTTTATAAGGTAATTTCGAATTAACAATATCAGGTTTTAATTTCCATTATATGATTGAATTTATGTTTTCTTTCATATTTCAATTACTTTAAAAGATTGTAATACCCCATTTTTTGAACACATATTCTGGTTCTGTGCTTCACACTACTTGTTTTTAATTAGGTGTGTATATATCGTGCTTTTAATCACTGTTTATTATGTGGACAACAAAACATCGTGTTTCTCATCAGGAGGACCTGAAAGTTTTTAGGCCCATTGTTACATTTATCTGTATTAGTCATTGGCGATGATTTTCCATGAATTAGGGTTTTTATTTCCATACTATTTTTCACAGTTGTATCTTATTTAGTAGGTACATGGTACAGCAATTCGCATATAGAAATCGTTGCTCGGACGTTTTATGAGAATCAATAATATAACCTTATGTTATGTCAAATCAAACTTCTTGCTTTATGACAGAGACACATAAATACACGACCGCATTTTTTAAGCATGCGCATAAGCCACACTATTATGCGTTATTTTAAAAATTTAAATTAAGGCGAGAAAGTTCGTGAGTTAAAATAGCGTAGGAATGCAAACCATGCCTAAGATTTTCTCAATTATTATTTAACATCAATATGATACAGATAGCAATTCTAGGAGGAAACTCTTAATGCAATTAAAATTTGATTAGCCAAAATATTTTGGAGTTATAAGACAAAAGACCAATGATTATTTTTTTTAAATTATTAATGAGCACCTGAGCAGGTGTATCGAACTGAGACCATTGCCCGAGCTAGGATTCTTGTCGAGAGGGCAATAGAAGGATGAAGAAGTCCAAGTTTTAGATTTTATTCCACACACCCTTCAACAACGTGCTATTTGCTGTGCATGTGATTGAGGCCCTAAAAAATTTGCAACCACCACTTATCAGAGAAGTTGAGAAATCATACATTTCAACTGAACGTGTCTAGTTTTGTTAAGAAAAATTTTATGACAATTTTAGAATTTCATTGAAAATTTATTCATTTAGTTGTTAACCGTTTTGGTTATTTTCATACTCGTAATCTGTAAGATTTAAAATCAATACATAAAATTACAAAATTATTTGCTACTGAATTTCCTTTTTAATTCACCCTATTAAGAAAGTGTAGCTTTCTTCTAAATATTTTATGTAACTGTGTGCCTATATGTTTTCACAGAGTAGGCATAACAATATATATAAAGTATCTTTCATTCCAAGTAGTGTACCTACTTATATTTAATCATCTCTACCCAAAATTAAAAAAAAATAGTAAATTCTAGTCTACTTTGGTATGTTAAAATATTTATTTCAATTATAATGTCTGAACAGAAGTACATACTGAAACGGTTTGAAGAAACAGGTTCAAAGCAAATAGATAATTTTAAAATGTTTTACATGTTAACGAAACAATAACATATAGGTAGAAGGTAGATCGAAACTCATCCTAACATAACTAATATGAGTGAAAAAAAATGGTTGACAATAACAAGTAATATATTTAACAGAATTTATAAGTAATAAATGGAATAAAATTGGTTAAATAAAAATTTGGAATGACTACAATATTTGCTTCCCAATCTCCGGCCTTCAAGATTTCCACAACACGTTAGGGGTCCAGGCTACCAGATCACATTTTTCCCTCTTTGTTATGTGTAGCTTTCCCTGTATTTGATTTCAGTATTTGTGATTTTTATTTGCCTTATTTATATTAAGTAGCTTCAACTGAAGGAATTAAATTCAGCACTACAGCTTCAGGCTTTTTTTGAAATAGCCAAGTGAATCCAACCAAGATTAAATTGAAATTTTTTGGAAGGCTCTGAATTTCTGTGGGATTTGCAGGTCATGCAGTGGCTGTGGGTTCAGGATTTTACAAAGGAAACATTTGTATCAAACTTCTTGTTTCTTCACTCCCCCTTTAGCTTGTTTCGGAGCATTCCATGAACAAGCCTTCTCTGTTACACTAATATTGTGGTGTGCATGAATACATACTGCAGCCATGTGGTGACTTGTTCTCTTGGCAATCCCATTATCTGGATCAATGGACAACTGTAAGAAAAAGTATATTGTATATTATACAAGTAAATACTACAATAGTTTATTAAATGTAATTAATGAATTAAATCAATAGCATAGGTACAAATAAAAATCATATATGTTCGAATTTTACACGTTATTATGAATAAGCTATTGAGTATATAAAAATAACTATTAACATAGAAAAAATCCCAGTGTCCGCAAAGGTTCTTGCATATTGAAATTTATAATCTTAAAATATTCGTTAAATAACATCTACCGGTTATATTTAACTCTAGGTACCTTGCCCTAGTATTCATACATAAGATACTTAGGTACTGGTATTCTCTTTAGAAACATATTTTAAATTGAATATTCACAAAAATTAATTCACTTATACAGAAATCAAGCACAACAAAAGTTTTTTTGGATAATGCATCGGGCGGGCCGGGCATTGCCGGGCATAACCCTATAAATTTGACAGCAACAGCAACTTGCTGTCAAAATGTAGAGAAATTCCATTGCACTGCGCATGCTTGAAAAATGCGGTCGTGTATTCATGTGTCGTCTTATACGGCTCTCCACGTTGGCCAACATTGTGGCCAACTTGATGGCCAATACCTATCGCCGACATGTAAAGCGGGTGTTTGTGCTACATTGGTTTGTATTTTGTATTGGAATGATGGCCGACAAGTTGACGCGAGATCCGTGTAGTGTCGTTTTTTTACAAAAGATCAAAGGGTTGTGGCAGAGTTATGGCCGTTGCGTCCACACGTTGGTCACGCAGTCACGCTTTTAGTTTACTACGAGCTCTCAGAGTGATCACACGCAAATGATTTAAATATTATATTTACGCTTCGTCAGTGGCGTAGCGTGCCTTGGAGGGGCCCTGTATCAAAATTAGTTGGAGGCCCAAATTAAGGATTTCTCACCAAAAAAAATGCTTACGTTAAATTAAAATAAATGTTTATTGATCATAAGTTATCATTTCCTTCTAGAAATTGAGCTAGGAAACAATTCAAATTGAATATACACTTTTCTTGCTTTTTTTTTCGGCAAATTGATTTATTAAATCATCTATAACTGAAGACGATTTCAGTTTTTCTAACATTTCTGCCTCTATAGACAATAGTGACAAGTCGGATATCCGTTCCTGTCCCATCGAAGTCCTTAGGTAATTTTTTATCAGTTTCAATTTAGAAAAACTTCTTTCAGCTGTTTTCATGGTCAAATATACTTTGCGTATAATTGCTTCTAACGGAAACAACGTTAACCCATGCAGAGGAGTACGATTTGCTTTGACGATCTGCCAATAATCAACAAAAGTGGCAATACGGCTTGTTTAAAATATTAGAACAACATAGCCACAGTCTTGGAATTTTTATGCCAGCTTTATTTTAATATTAATAATGATAGGCAGAAAAACATCGCTTTGTTTCCGAATCGTTTGGAAACGGTCCTCGTGGTTTAAATGGACCCATTTTAAAAATTATTTTTCGCTCGTATTCATTTGTACTATCACCAAAATTTCTTTTATCTGACGAAATTATAGTATGAAATTCTTCAGACTTCTTATAATCATCGATTTGGGTTTGTTCTATTTCTGGATGGACATCTAATGGAAAATGTGCCTCAGAAGAATCTGAATAAACTTGATAAAGTAAAGATATTCGAAACTAGAGGACTAAAACTAATGTTTAGATAAAATTAAAAAATATATGTTGAATAACGTACGATACGTAAGGTTACGAATATTTGGTCAAAAATTCGAAATTTAAATTTTTTTGTGGGCGGCATAACTGAAAAATCTTAAAGTGCTAAATTAGTAAATTATCTATTCTCCCAGCTGTATGAGAAAAATGGCCTTTAGAGTAGGTAATAATCAACTACTAAAGAAGAATATCAAAACAAAATTCTTATTATTGCTCTGTACAATACGTGATTAGGTATTTTCATATATTGAAGATTGCCATTGTTCTTTCAAAAAACCAAATTCACCCTTCGCTAGTGGTAGATAAATAAGTAGTACTTACCATTGCAATCTATATCACCCACAGAAGCTGATGGCTGAAAAAATTAAGAAATTTTGGGCATTTTTCTCATAACCTCCTTTTTCTGTTTACATTTTCTTTTCATAGCTCCACTGGGATGATCTCATTCTTTTCACAAATCAAACTAAGTAACCAACAAATAATCAGAAGAGCAAGACTGTATTGTATTACAATGTAATAATAATAACGTTTCAACCGGGATGAAAAAAAACGCTAGAATATAATTGCTCTCCGTGGTTTGTCATTGTACATCTCGGTTAATGCGAGGGAATAACTTAAACGGAGAAATCCCGCAATAACCGATGTACGATGTTGCCAACTTTTGGTAGCACGCTTAAATCGGGAAAAAAAGAGATTGCTTTTTTCGACTTTTCTCATTTCTGAAGTGAAAACTCTGTAGGAACGTTAGGGGCCCCTGTAGACCTGGGGCCCCGTATCATTGATACGGCGGTAGCTACGCCCCTGTGCTTCGTAATTAGTGTTCACAAAATATCAGTAGTTGCGGTATGCTGTGAATAAATAAACCGCTGCCGTTAGCGCCTCAATATCCATTTTAATAAATTGATCCGAATTTTGGCCTGTATCGAAGCAAACTGAACGACCTTCCAACAGTTCCAACGTGTGGATGCCACCACGAACTCTTGGCGAATATCTTTGCCACAACATTCGCCACAATGTTGGCCAACGTGAAGAGCCGGCATTATATTCAGTACGGCATTTATATTCATATTACAACGTGGCAACACCGACCTTGCTGCTGTACTGTCGTGTGACGATGTAATCGAAACCTTTTCTATCAACATTATGGAGGACACCTTCACATAATGCCCATTTAGTAAATGATTATCTGGAAAATTTATTTTATGATCAATGGATAGCCAACAATGGAACAAAGTTTTGACCACCTCGCTCCCCAGAACTTTCAGTACTCGATTGTTATTTATGGAGAACATTGAAAAATAACGTGTATAACACTGCAGTGACCACCATGGAATACTGCATGAGGCGCGTAAGTACAGCATTTGAAGTCAATAAGAAGAGATACCCATAGTAGATAAAGAATGGGTGTGCACCGTACATAATGACCTTGACGTTGAAAAGGCGGTTAACCTTGAGTCGATATTTAGGAGTATGGGTAACTTAGTTGAGGAGCGTGCACTATACACAATGACCTTGAATATTTATCAGGAGTGGGATGGTTTATTTTTCAATTGGTTTACCTTGAAAATAGAACAGACCTTGAGCATAATGACCTTGAATATTCATCAGGAGTGGGGATAGTTTATTTTTCGATTGGTTTACCTTGAAAATAGAACAGACCTTGAGCATAATGACCTTGAATATTCATCAGGAGTGGGGATAGTTTATTTTTCGATTGGTTAGCTTGAAAATAGAACAGACCTTGAGCATAATGACCTTGAATATTTATCAGGAGTGGGTATAGCTTATTTTTCGATTGATTGACCTTGAAAATAGACCAGACCTTGAGAGCATTAACCTTGAATGTACCAGAAGTGGGCTCAACTTTGATTTCAATTGGTCAATAGCGACCTTGACATTTTTCATCCCTACCCATTTTTTCTCAGTATATATTTTGCTTTCAGTGAATTCAAAGGTAGTTAGTGCGATGTATTTCAGATTTCCGGTGGTATAATTTTTACCGAAATAACGTACCAGAATCAGTTAGGTCATTATAATATTGGTTCTGATGAGTTCATCAGATTCGTTTCACATAAAGTTTTGTGTGCTCCATGTTTTGAAGCAAAGAAAGCTAAATGTATAATCGATGAAGAAACAATTGTGAGTTCGCATAATATCGACACCATAGTTGACAAAGAAACTTTAGTCCATTATATCAAGCTTTATGGACAAGAGTGTGCTAAGTGTGAAAAGCCATTTATGCGTGTAACTGAAATAGATCCAAGAGACTGCACTGGCTATAGTATGAAAACTGTGTGATCATGGAGCATACTGAGATTGTCTGGAAAATAAATTCACTGAAATACCAGTTGGAATATCATATTGAAAAGATGGATGGAAAAAATGAAAATCATTATCCTAGTATGGATTTCGAATTAACTGATAGGGATACAGTAAATGATGCAAAAAGTATTTGTGATGCATTTCTCAGTGATAAATTTTCAGTGAGTGTTTGCTGTGAAGATTTAGCACGTTTAAGTGAAGAGCTGAAAAAATGGATCTTTAATAATATATCATTATCAGAAGAAATTATGTTTAACTTATTTCCAAAGTCTAAGCTAGTTGTGTTGGAGCATGCATATATTGGTAAAAAAATTGAAGACTTTAGTGAAGAAGATTTGAAATTTTTTCCTGTTGACTACGTAGTTAAGAAACTGAATTGCTATGAGCTTCTTAACATTTATCATAGGCTTTCTAGACCATTGATCGAAACCTTCAAATTACAGACCCATTTACCCTGCTTCATACATCATAATCGACCTGATGAAAATACGCATATAGATGGGCCACCTGTGAGTCAAGCAAATTGCTTTCGATGCAATCAAGTATTGCACCTACTTATGTTTTCAAGGTGAGGATACAGTACAGTACAGTAATTATGTAATGAAGAATATTGGTTCCAACATAATCAAGTATTTACCCCCACCTTCTTATAAATTCAAGGTTATTGTGTATGGTACACGCCCCATAACTAAGTTACCCCCACTCGTACAGTTTTTCAAGGACAAACCACAGTACTTAAAGGCAGGAGCCAAGTTATTTCGATAGTTCCAAAGTTTGAGAGTGAATCAAGAAACATGAGTGCAGAAACAGTGAGTGTATTCGAACCATACATTTTGTGCTCAAAAGTATTCTTTCTCAACAAATCGAAAACTAAGTATGTAGCTGTTGGACTATCACACCATCTGAAAGAAGTTATAAGAATCAGTGGGCCATCTCTGAGGGGTCATCACATTGATTTCACTTCTGAAGAGTTTCGTGAATAAGTCAACTGTGAAGAGTTTATCCATATGAATTTGGAGAAATCATCATCATCAGAATTCAAGAAATTGAATAACTGTACGTTATTCTTCATAAATATCAATAATAAGTCTATTCTTGGATTGAGAAATGATAATTGTCAAGTGCATATTGGTCGAGACACTATGTGTGAATTATTTTCACTACAGAAATTAATAAGTGACTATATTGAGTTCCTAGAATATCATGGATTTCCAGAGTTCTACAGAATGGTTACCCGGTCCGTGTCAAAAATGAGTGGTGATTTCTTAGTGAATATAAAAGATTTATTAGATAAGTCATATAAATATTTATTTAATTCACTGATTTTCAAAGAATTAATAAAATTTGATCCATATACTGTAATGAATGAAGTGCATCAGATATCATATTGATATGAAGAAAGTTACATTTAACCATATAGATACTATTCATCATATGTGTGTTTGGACTTTTGCATATCGAGAATCTCGAAAATATTACTGGGAGATGTTTATCCTTGATAGAATAAGATTCAATAGTAGAATAAGAAATTGTGAATACATTCTAGCTCCTATTTTAGATATGGAGCACTGAAATAATATTTTTTATAGTAGATTTTCTCAGCTGTAATCTCACTTTGTGAACTTAAGACAAAATTGTGAAAAAAAAATAATTTATTTCCCAATATCTTCACATAATACCCCTTTCACATTCTGCACCTAATAGTTCACTATGTCTTATAAATTTCTTCTCGGGTTGACAATAATCATGGTTCGTTATGGGTAGAGTATTCTGTTGCTCTATCAATTGCATTGTCAAGACTCAATACTACACTAAATATTGAAGTTGTATTCAATATTTTATATATGGAAAAAATAAAACAATAATCCTATATATAGTTTATTCACACAACTTATACACTTGTAGTAAGGATATTGATATTCGAAAAAAATTAAAACGAAAACCATATAAATATATAGTTTAATCATACATCAAAGACAAATAAAATAAAAAATACAATAAAATAACTTAAAACAAGAAGAATTATGACTAGTGTGTTTGGTTTATTGATTTACTAGAATATTTGAAAATTATGAAAACAAGATAATGAAAATCAACATTAATGATACTGAATAAAAGATTATAAAATGTTGGTCAACAATATTTCAGAAGTTCTGCCAAAAGTGTATCAATATTTTCATGCCAATCAGCATCATAATGACCCCATGCCAAAGTCCTGACAGAATTTTTCAGTAGAAAGCGTTTATCATCAAAGGCCACTTCATTGCGCATTTCAGTATACATTTCATGTAAACATGATCTGAATATTGACATCACACACAATAAAGATTCATTTTTAGTGATGACATTTTTATAGTCAGATAAATGAACTTTTTTTCCAACTATATGTTTACTGATACCTTTTGCTTTTTTATCAACCTTATCCAATAGTTCAACACAGTAAGCTTTAGCCCCGGTCCCATAAAAACTTTTGATGATTTTTCCTGCATACTCGTCTTTCATTTTCCCTATTATTGACTCATTAGGTATAATGTTATGCACATTATTAGCTGGATAATTGGAAAAAACAAAATATTCCGCGCTTTGTTTGATGTCGTCATAAACATTTTCTGTTAATATTTCCACAAGAAGTGAATCAGTATCTGTATATAATAAAGAAACCTTGCTACCATATTTTTGCTTCAGAAAATTATAAAAATAATTATAGATTACTGTTTTCGAAATTTCTAAAACACAAAATCCCACATATATAGGCTTATCATATGTAACACGTACTTTGTTCATTTCTATCGCTATTAAATTTTCACTGAATATTTCACGGTCCTTGAAATTCGGTTTAGCAATCCATGTTTCCGCCCGAAACTTTTTTCCAACCTTTTCCCAATGAGTGACTAATTTAATATCCCTCCGGTTTTCAACATTTTCCATTGTTTTGCCAAAAATGCTATTTATTAGTAATTTGAATAATGATTTCTCAAAATTGTTCTTTGATTTATTTCTCAAATCAGTGTTGAGATCTATATATGATTTTAACCATGGAGATTGTTGAATTTTGAGAACTCTATGAATTTTCGTGAGAATCAACCCGTTTTCTGAACACTGTTTCAAGCATTCGTAGTGAATAATGTAATTTTTTTTATTTTGTAAATTAGGTATCAGCTTAGGAGATTTTCCTCCTGGGGGTATGAAATTTTCAGGGAGAAACGGCAAGTCGTTATGTATAGTATGTAGTTTTTCAGGATAAGTAATATCCACTTCAAAAATATATCCTTCAGGTGAGGTATTATGTAAATTTTCAATATCTAAATTTTCAATTTCATCTTCATTCAACCAAGAAAAGCCGCCTGTTGGTAAATTTTGACTCATTGAATAGCCATATAAATTTTTAGCATCTAAATACATGATATAAGATGACTCTTTACTAGGATTATGATTTGGTAAAAATTTATTATTAGCCTCGGCGAATCGTTTAACACATGTACTGACCCCTCCACGTATACCTTTCTGAATGAAATGTATCATTACCATCATGACCAAACACGATGGGCTCTCAGATATTTTCGTATTGTAATATGTTCATCCCTTAAATTATCATAAAATTTTTCTTTACTAGGTAATTTTGGATAGTCAAGTTTTGACAAATTATCTAAAAATGAGTAGGGAAATACACCTTTCTCTCTAATCTTACTGAATTCAATAGGGTCCGAAAAATATTTCTTTACTGTTTCACACTGCTCATTATCTAAGGTACTGGATAATTTATCTAAAGAAGAAGCTAAAAACTTGAATGAATCTACGAATCTAATCTCTATGAATTTCTGCTTCGTCTCTGCGGAATTATCTTCAATAGAAACATATTTAGAAAATGTGATACACTTTTCTTTAGTTTGACCTAAAACTTTTACCTCTTCCCCATTAAGTGAAAGTTTTTTAATAAATAAATGCGAATCATAATTAGAGAGGTTGTGTATGACGCAAGGGATGAATTTTGGAATGTTATAATTTAAATTACAATTTTCATGTGCTGGCCCCCTATAAAAACCTGTCAAATGATCATGATCCCTAACCTTGATAGATTCATCAACAAATTCTCTGGTACAAATATGACAGGTTGTGGCCATTTGAAATTCGTTTTCTTGAATATCTGTTAAAGTATCCATTGGGGCGATTTTGCTCCAATATCTCGAATAAATATCCCGAATATATGTTTCCAAAGATATAATGAACTTCTCAAAACAATCAACTCCCCTGAAGGATACATAATTCGATAGTGAATCATCAAAGGAACATTTCATGTAGTATCCACAAGAATATGGCTCGTGTAAAAATGTTTTCATTGTGTATGAACTATCTGGATTTGGTTGAGCTGTATCAAGTGGCTTTAGTAAACTTCCGAAATCGGCATAAAAGACAAATGGAACTTTCATTTGTTTTTGATAATTTGTAAATCGTAAAATATTTTCAGGAAGAAACCGTTTTAATTTATTCTGAATAATTCTCGTTGATGGAATTTTTGCATATAGTTGCCCACAATCTATTTCGCAATATTTAGATAAACTCTCCACCGATGGAAAATATTGTAAACAGCCATCGCAAAAATGTTTTTTCGAATTATGTCGTGAAATTTGTGAGGAAACCAGCCCTGATAAATTATTAATCGTACAGTAATGTAAATTTCCCTCATCATCGTCGATAAGTAGTAAATTGACATGTATGGGTTTTTTACCACTACTGAAATATAGTGATACAACTATTTCATATTTTCTTTTTCCGTTTTCAAATAATGACTCTAAACCATAAACATTAATTGATAGATTTTCATTTAAACTTAAAAATTTTGGAATATGATCTAACTTTACAGGAAATTCTATATCATTAAAATTGAAATATTGCGAGAAATGAGGGTATGACTGTGGTAGATAGTTGGGACCTTCCGGCTCAAAAATACCTGCCATAAGCGCCCATCCGAAGCAGTGAAGGTCGGTGTTCTTAACATTGACAACGGAGTTCTTCTTACTGATACATGCCGGTAGTTCAACGTATGATGAAGCTCTCAATGGATTATATCCGTTGATGTTAATCTCCAAATTCAATATCTTAACGAGTGCCCAATCTATAAAAGTTAGTTGATAAAATACAATTTTACCTACCAGAATCTCTACTGAAATTCAGACATCTTCTGAATAATAACGTTCATAAATTTGTTGACGACATCAGCCAAATTTGTCCCCAGCGTGATAACATTTTGAGTATTGAAGGATTTGATATCGAAAATTTCCTTAGTTTCAATTGTGAATAATCCAAACAATTCAAAATTAATTTTTAGTGTAGTCATATATGAAAGACTATTTTGAATAAGTTCCACAATTTTATCCATAATTTTTGAAAAAAAATCATCGATGCTGATTGTATGGTTGTCAGCATCAATCCTGTAGGATACAACCCTATTTTTGAAGGCTTACCCTATTGTCGAAACACCTTCACTGATTGGGATGACTACTTTGTCCTTATGTGCTCTGGACTTTAGATGGGCGTTGTGGAGATTGGATACAATGTCAACGTTGCATACTTCGCAGCGCACCATTTTTGGCTCCTGTGTTCTCGCTTTCTTCGCACTATGACAGTATTTTTTTAAATGCCTGTTCATGGACGATGATGTCGTAAATAGCGCATTGCAGAACGAACATTGGAAGAATTTCACAGTTTTCTTGAAAGAAAAATAAAAAAATCAATAAACCAAACACTGTCGCCATTAGTTACCATAAGTGTTTAATGTAAATAAAAGCAAAAATCAATCAATTTTAACACTTATGGATATCCGACAAGACCACGAGGAGGAGCGACATGCTTGTCATATGTTGTTGTGTTGTACGGTGAATTATACATTTTGAAAATTTCCTCGAATAAGTTTGAAACGCTTATTAAGAATCAGGAATGTGTGATTTGAATTCTTGCCAGATTTGCCCTCTTAAGTTTTCTGTGAATGATTTCATTCTGAAATTCTTTCTCCTCCTGAAAACAGGACTCATCGGTCGCTCAAACTCATCTCCTGAGGAGTAATGTGATGAGTCCACGGTTTTAATAATTTCTGCCTCTTGTTGAGGTTGTTGGGTAAACCCCCCCTCAAACATTAATTTTCTTTTCTCAATTGGTTTTTCAATAACCCTACCATGTCTTTTACCGCAGAAATAAATAATCTTGTCATCATTACATGCAACGTCACAGGGGGGGAGTTGGGTAGCAGTAATCTTGAGATCCTCGACACTCAGAGGTAAGCCCTCCATTAGTGATATTATCACTAATATCAGGATAGTTTCTTTCACTTGAGTGTGATTCAACACTTGACAGATTGTTTTTTCTGCGTTGGAAGACTTTTGTACAAGAGGCAGATTTTATAGAACCTTTGAAAAACCTAGGAGGTTCGGAATTTTTATTCGAAACGGTAGCCCTCGAAAATTTTGGATTATTTTCACATTCCCTGATTATTTGCGTTGTACTTATCTCTAACCCATCATCCTGCGAAATTTCCAAGGGCTCATTAATTGAAAACAATGAAATGTCTGTATCGGATAAATAATTGTTCAAAAATTTATCAATGGACGATGTTGCAGTACAGTCTGAAATATTATTTGTTAATTCAACCGGTAAATCAATCGCACAAGTACTCAAGTGTTCTTGACTCTTGAAACTATCGACTACTGGTTGAGGATCGACAAATAAAACTTCAGAAGTATTCGCACCATCATCCTTATTTGTTTTAATTTCATTTAAAAATTGAGAAATATATAAATCCGCTGAATACGTATCAAATAATTTTTCTGCGTTCGGAGAATCGTCTAAAAGAACATCTGTAAATCCTACCGATGAATCAACGATACAATTTTCCAATTGTTTTTGGGAGTTGTCACTATTGATTGTTAGTTTAGGATAGACAAATGCACCTTTAGAAGTACTTGCGCAATCAAAATTATTATTTTCTATCGAGGGTTGTTTACCGAAAAAGAAATATCTAAATCATTCAGATACGTACCAATTAAATTCTCATTGGCTGATGTCATAGAACACTCTAAGAGATCATCTGTGAAACCTACCGATGGATCAATAGTGGAAATTGGGTAATTTTCACTATTGATTATTGGTTGCGGATCGGTTGATGAATCTTTAGAGGTACTTACACAATCAACGTTTGGTGAAAAAGGTTTTGAAAATTCAGATACAAGAATATCATCTAAATAAAACAGTTGATCAGGTGATGGGTGTACAGAGAGCTTACTATCAATGTTGTCGTAAGAGTCTACACAAGAACTTTTGGACTTACTAGTTATTTTATGACTAGATAATTTGATTTTTGGCTCAACCTGCAATATCGATTCATTCTTCTTTGCTCTGTAAATTTTGAAAGGTTTAACTTCTTCAAAATCGTCCGCAGAATCATAATCAGATTTAAAAGGAAATCTAGATTTTTTAGAATATTTTACCTTGCCTGAAGTTGTTTCTTTTTTCGATTTATTATTCGATTTAAATTTTTTGGAAGAGGTTGTCTTCACAGAAGTTGTTTTAACTTCTGTGGCACGCTGTTTGTCATAAAAGTCTGCTAATTTAAACATCTCAACTTCTGCGGCACGCTCATTTTCATAAAATTCGGCTAATTCAACCATCTCATGATGCGATGAAATATCCTGCACATTCCAATTACTGCAATGTGCAGTATTTCTCAAATTAAAAGGAAGAACATTTTGATTACTGCGGAGAGATTTTGATGAAGTACAAATTTTATTAATGCTGGAGAATGAATCAAGTTTTGCAGGCTTAAGTACAACGTTTGATAAAATTTTGATACTTTTACAAGGTTTTATGCCTAAAAGAGCGTTTCTCAATAAACTTACTCGAGGAATTTGTTGCTGTTCAGAGCTTAACACTGGTTCACTCACAGAATCACCAACTGCTAATTCTGACTCAGAATTTTGACTAGCAAGAAAATCACCAAAAAACTTCGCGGCCATTTCGTTACTTTACTGCACTAGTACTTTCACCACTGAGAACACAACAACAAATGACTGTTACTGCACAGTGCGTGTGTATATATTAATAAAAAGTGGAAGGAAAATGGTGGGAAATAATGGGTGGGGGTGGAGTGGGGGTGGAAGAAGGCCTGTTTGAAGGCATTTTCATCCTGCTCAAGGTCAGAATTTGTCTATTTCGAGGTCAAATATTGAAATTCGGCACCTGAAAGCACCAAGGATAAGTCCACTCGCCTATGAATGCACTTATCCTTGGTTATATCATTCACATTATCAAGATTGTAAAAATTTGGACAGTTTATCTTTTAAAAAATTTATTAATTATTGAAAAAATTACAAATCAATAAAATGTATCTATGCTTTTTTCTTCAATCCATTCCATACTGGAATCGTTAATGAAATCGGTAAAAGTTCGTTGGAGAAACTTCACATTTTTCAAAGAGTAATAGCAAATGCTGTTCTCATGGAAAATACAATCGGGTTCATCTCGTTCTAAAGCTGGATGTTCTGGTAATTCGAAAATTTTCTTGGACGGGATATATTTTTCAATTATTTCTGCTTTTTCTCGTCCTTTCACATATATTTTAAGAACATCCTCCGTCAGAGCAGTTAATATTGACTTCAATTTCCAAGGTTGAATGAATCCTGTTTGCCATTGTATGCAATGATGGTGATGCGTTAACCAATTCACCTGTTTTTCATATTCTTCAGGAAGATCTTTAAATGGAAACGGTTCTTTGAAAATAAAATGTGCTATTTTACCATTCTTCAAAATTGCAAGTTCTTTGGTGTAGAATATTTTTTATTTATAATGAATCCTTGTATATCTACTATAGCATATGATATATTATTTCACTGATTTGGTTAGCGGATTATATGTGAACACACGATCACTTATTACTAATACATGAGCAGTAGTGTTATTAGGTATTGGAGTATTAGTTTCAAACTCAACTCTAAGAGCAACTGATTGGGTTTGAAACCCAGTTTTTTGTTTAGCGCAATCGACAATGATTAGTGGGTAAGATGCCGCAAACTGCGATTGTGTTATGTCAGTTTCGGATTTATAATCATATTAATATGATGATCTGAATTGTGTGAACATTTCATACAATGAGGCAAACTGATTATTCTTAAATGAAATATTCAAGTTTTCATACGGGTAACGTTCATTATTCAAAAATAGTCGAATATTACTGAAATCGCACATATCAAATTTGCTACTGTCAGCTTCCAATCGATCCCTATCAGTTTGAAATCCCATAATAATATATCTTGGCGATTCTAATTTCGTTGATGTCTTCACATTCCATGTATGCCTTGTTGTATTTGGTAACGATGGAAAACTATGTAGTTCCCAGGTTCTGTATGGAACTACGATGTCTTTACCTTTTTCTATGAATTTAGTTAAACTCACTTCTTCACGCAACCCTGGTACTATGTGTGGCACTTCCCACATTATTTCATCAATTATAACTTTAGCCTTGTCATCTGCGAGACATTTTGTTCCATCTGTACTGAGTTTACATTTCAATGACAATTCATCGCTATTACTACAAATTAAAATTAATTCTTGGAATATGTTAACCATAACTTTTTTATAATCTTCGGCGAAACCTAATAACATTTTCAATGGAATACAAACACTAAATCGGCCATCTTTAATAATACTACTCTCCTTTCCTGGGAACCACCCTGCATTCTCGTATTTCGCAGCTTCGCTCTCGTTAAATGATGCTAATCCTTTCATTGTACTTGTTAATCCTGGTTTCGTATTTACATCAACAACGAAACCATTCACCACATACCTTATTTCACTGAACAAGAATGCAATTCCATTATTGGTGAAATAAGTGTCCTGAATCAGTTCCATCTGCTTTTCGTAATAGACCTTCAACATAGAGATAGCTCTCACTTGGTAACGTACATAAATCTTCCTGCAGTGGTATTCTTATTTCGTCGTTATTATTGTATCGTGATATATATGACTCATGAGTGTGATATTTGTGTGAGATAACTGATTCGTCAGTAGGTATTCCTTCGTTTATGGTGAACATTTCACTGATATACTGTATATCCTAGAGATTTCAAGAATTGCTTATTCTCAGACGTTAATAGTTGAGTGATTTTTTTCCTACTGGACACTTTTCGACATATTTTCCCATTTTTATACTTGGAAAGCATATACATTTTTTTTTAATTTATACTCATACTATATTTCTTTTCGGAGATGTGAACCTACTGTGATGGTTTCTTGTTGGAAATTAACTTGTTCATCATTTTGGTCAACTATTTTAATAACTATATTCCTTATTGTGGTAACACTAATAGGTAAATAAATCACGTGTTCAGGGGATTCAACTATTTTGAAGCCTGGGGGTGCGCTGGGTGAAAACTGATGTATTATATGTTGAGTCTTCCCATTTTTGAAACTGCTAACTGTTATATTACACTCAACAGATATGGAATTTACTGTAATGATATCGGCAATATTGTCTGAAGTTTCTTTCACGTTTCTTGATAGTTTTCTCCAGTAGAATCCGATCAATGGTGCAATACTATTTTCACTAGATAGATCCAACTCTTCTGTACACTTAATATGAGAGTGCAATGTATTGTGGTTAGCAGACAACTCGAAAAATACATGGTTAAAATTGTATTCGACGCTCATAATATAAATAAAAATATTCATGCTGAATATATTTATTTATGTCCTTGATATGTAGTTGATAACATCCTGTTGGAATTTCTATTTCTTTTGAACCAATCTTTATTGTATTACGCCCTTTATCAATATTTGGGATGGAATTGTAAACTTCGAAAGATGTTAGACCTAACACGTATGTTCCATCTTTAACTTCAATTAGAGGGTTGAATTCCGAAATTAAAATTGATGATTTGCCAGTAAGCACGAAGAACATTTTTCTTCTAAAGATTTCCTTTAACTAAAATTCTATTGGTGTGACCAACTATATAAGAATTTCAGAACTAATTGTCCACAATTATATGTATTGAAAGATTAATATCTTTTTCTATTGTACATTATACTGTTTCTCATATTATCGCTTCTGAAATATGTCCTTGCCTCTATAGGTGGACTCAAATTCCCAACACTATCAAAGTAATATATATTCCTACCGATTTTTATATATGCCGTCCAATGTGTACCTTTTCCACTACTTTCATCTAAATTAATAATACCAGTTCCATTATTCCGTATTTTTTGTGGTAGTTGATTTCTCATGAATACTCCTCTAAAATTCGGGATCTTCAACTTCTTTACTAAATTCTCAAGTTCTACATTTGTAAGTGCATGTCGTGGTAACTTTATTGGTAATTTTTTTGATACCATTGATATGGACCTATGTATAAACCCTTTCTCTTACGATTCTTTCTTCGTACTAAACCTTTCCCCTTGAATTCCATTTCCTTATTATGTCTCATAGTCTCTTCCAACATTTGTTTATTTGTTTTCGCTTTATTAACTGCTGATGCTATAGAAGCCGCACCTCATCCTAAAGCACCTAGAGCCCCAAGAAGTGGTAATAAAAATGGCAAGAAACCTCCACGTTTAGGCACTACCAAAATTCTACCTTTGCGTGATTTCTTTTTAGATATTCGCTTAGGTCCCATACCTATTTTTGTTTTTGCTTTCATGAGCATGAGTACAATAAATGCAGCAGCTTTTTCTTTTTTACTTGCGTCTTTTGATCTCAATCGCTCTATTGCCTTTTGAATTAAAATATTATCAGCTTCTCTCCTCTTATCAAAATCAGATGATTGGTCATATGCTATGTCGTGTTCTCTGCACGCTTGATCTAATAAATTTATTCCGATATCCCCCCGAGCTATTCTCTTCTCTAGATTAGTTCCTGGACCACAATATTGATATGTCGGTACATGTAACTCAAACGGTAATTTATCAATCAACTTATTTATAAAGGAACCACCTTTCTTCACGTTGTGCCGTGATTTTCTGATACTTGTCATTTTATGATTCACCTTATATCTCCCCATTTTCAAGTTACACTCAGTGTAAATGAAATCAGAATACTAAATAATATTCATTCATTTACAAACTATATACTACATTTACAAATTATTTCCTACTCTACATCACTGATTCCTGAATCCGAACTATCGGATTCGAAATCAGCGTTGTAAACAACAACCTCTCCGACCATCATTGGCCGCCGTTCATCATCCCAATCAGCGAATATTAGATGGCATGCTATGTAGGTGCAATCCTCCTGGTTCCCCAACGGATGTGCCAATTGACTGCCACACATATTACATAGCATCTCATTTAATTGCATCCACGGCCGATGAATATGTTCCATGGTAAATGCTTCGTTGATATCCTTGATGCACGGTGGGCACAATAATGGTCCTTCCTCACCATCTTCTTCTACCAAACGGAGGAGGTTGTAGCAGATATTGGCTGAAATTCAATTATATAATGTTAATATGTAATATACATAATGTATAGAAACTTACCCATTCTACAATCTGTAAATTAGATACCTACTGCTCGAAATATTGTATGGTATGGTATGGTGTGGTATCACTTTCTCATATTACGGAATTTATAATGTAGATGGTAGAGTAGGGATAAAAATGTCAAGGCCACTATTGACCAATTGAAATCAAACTTGAGCCCACCTGGTACTTTCAAGGTTAATGCTCCCAAGGTCAGTCCTATTTTCAAGGTCAATCAATTGAAAAATAAACTATCCCCACTCCTGATAAATATTCAAGGTCATTATGCTCAAGATCTGTTCTATTTTCAAGGTAAACCAATCGGAAAATAAGCTATCCCCACTCCTGATAAATATTCAAGGTCATTGTGTATGGTGCACGCCCCTCAACTAAGTTACCCCACTCCTAAATATCGACTCAAGGTTAACCGCCTTTTCAAGGTCAAGGTCATTGTGTACGGTGCACACCCATTCACTCATGAAGAATTGTTGCTTAGATGTGCAAAATGTCTAGAAGTTAAAAAACACCAATTCGACCAATGACTTAAATAATTTTTTTAACGTTTCTATTTCCAGTTTACGATATCAAAATTTTCATTGTTAATAACTGGTTTATTTCTGTACATTTTTCCTTTACGGTTCCAAAGTTCTTCAAGTTTTCTATAATTCGTCTTAAAGTATTTGGTGATTGTTTCTGTTTTTAAGGATATCGTGTCATAATTGTATCACCTGTTCTTGAAATAACTTTATCACATTGTCCATAAATAATATAAATAAGATTAAATAATCTTCGTTTGTAAAATATAACCGGGTGCCATTAAGATGATTTGAAATGTCAAATACGATAGTGGCTATCCTAGATCTAATTATTGTTAAATGATTAAATACAAAATCGCCATGTAAAAATATTAAATTGGCAATATTTTGAAAACTAAAAATTTTAGGTATAGATAACCTTATACAAAGTTACCTCAATTTTTGATGTTAAATACTACAAAATAAGAAAAATGGGAAGTTTCCAATTGAAAAATTTTTTATCAGTTTTCTCAATCTCATTTTAGATTTTTGAATGCCCTGTATGATTAGTTATCCAAATATTATACAAAATCTATTAAAGGAAATCCTTCTCAAAAAGGAATCCAACCCAAAGTAAATAACAATGTCTTCCTTATAGGAACAATTGATAATTATATTAGGACTTGCAATCGTCATTTTTGACATAAAAACTTAAATATGTCAAAAACGCTTAGACTTAAGTATGGGACATGATACATCAAATCTGTCTAGAATCTTAGGTAAAATTCAAAAATATAATAATATATGCGGTGTCCTATCTTAAATAAACGACTTAGGATCTATTTCCGGTATAAACGAAAATGCCCAATAGATGAAAATATTTTAGCTGAGTAGGCCCTAAGACATCTAGCAAGTTTCCAAAATTTCAAATTCTTCCCAAATTCAGTTTCAGAGATAGCGATCGATGCAGTTCTTGTGTATATATATATATATATTTAAATATATATATAAATATATATATATATATATATATATATATATATATATATATATATATATATATATATATATATATATATATATATATATATATATATATATATATATATATATATATATAATCTTTTGATAATTATTAGCAATAACAGGCTGGTTGAATCTTAAAAATCTCGATTTTATTAAGAACTTGACGTTTCACTACGATATTCGTAATTGAAATTTCTCTGACATTTATTGATTTGAAAAAATTGAATAAACAGGGCTGCTTTGTATATTCCATCTGGTGATAGCAGTTTTGAATGTTAATATTGGACTGAATGGCATATACAAAGCAGCCCTGTTTATTCAATTTTTTCAAATCAATAAATGTCAGAGAAATTTCAATTACGAATATCGTAGTGAAACGTCAAGTTCTTAATAAAATCGAGATTTTTAAGATTCAACCAGCCTGTTATTGCTAATAATTATCAAAAGATTAAAAATAGATCACAGGCAACAACAATTCGAATAAATAATTATATATATATATATATATATATATATATATATATATATATATATATATATATATATATATATACATGTAAAGAAAATCACGACACATATAAAATTTGCCAGAGTTTCTTCAATTAGATTTCAAATTCTACCGCGTTATCGACGACGGGTCGCCTGATTACCAGCACCAGAAGAGACGTAACTGAATCAACAAAGAGAGAGAGAGAGAGAGAAGATAGAACGAAAGGGGACTTTTGCCACGTGCAAGTGAAATGAAATCATTAAATTTAATAGACTATGATTAAAGTGATGTATACCACACACCTGAAATAAAGGCTTTTATTGTATTCTTCTCTATTTTCAGGTATGAATAATGAATGTAAATAATGTAATATAATTATACTAAAATATAATCTCTATTTTCAGAGAAAACACATGGTCTTATTTCAAGAAGATTAGTTAATACTATCAGAGTATAAATAAATTTATAACATACATAATTATATGAAATTTTTTTTGAGTTGAACTACCACAGTTAGTGGAAAAAAAACTGCGAATGAAACTTTTGTGGTTTTCAAATAAAAATTATTAAATAGAAATTTAACAATAGTAGTTTTGATATAAACAAAGTTATAAATGTGTCAGTACTGGTACTTTAATTTTTAACATAATTGCATTATTATCTAATTGTTAAGTACTTTTTTTTTCATTTTCAGGACCAAAGATTTACTGAGAAGTAAATCAGCGCATCAAGCTGTAAAAAAATCAGTGAAAACACATTTTATAAGGGTAATTCAATTTTCTTGATTTCTTGAGGGAGTTCTGCAAGTTTAAAATTCAATTTTGCAGATCGGTACCTTCAATCCACAGGCTGCCTTCAATATTGGTGAAAAGTTTGAAAGGCGTTTTGTCATCACTTCAAAGAAAACTAAAATATTGCTTATTCCTCGCTACTGGTTGGTACAAAAAAATAAGGAAATTTGGAGTTACATCAAGCACTTTTTAAATCAACGTTTGCCTGACACTGAATCAGTATTCAGAGATTTTCTGCAACAGAAAAAATGGCACGAGTACAAAATGAAACTGGTGCAGGAAATTCTCACCAACTCTAAGAAAGTCAATTTAAACAATATTCATAACGTACCTTATAGTATAAGAATGCAAGAGGATATGAGTTCATATGAATGTAGAATGGATGCTTAGCGCAGCATAAAATAAAGTGGAGTTCAATTTTTTTTTAATATTCATCTCTATACTGCTATACTTTTGCAATAATTCACAAATTTCAATGAAACAACAGAACTGTTGTTGAGACGAATGATCTGAAAAATGTCGTAAGGAAGAGAGGAAATAGAATAATAATAAACCATTCAGATGTGATGAGCTGTATGATGTTCCTGAGTTAAGTCAAATTATTATGTCGGGATACTCCGTGACGTAGCGGTAGTGTGCTGTCTCCGGTGCGGAGTTGGTGGGTACGATTCCCATCGTGCCCTTGGGTATTGTATACGGTTGAGTTTTAGTGGTAAAATAATATTTATATAATACCACCACTATGAAATATCGAATGCATATTCTACGATTTAGGAACTTATATCAACTGCTTAAAAAGTTGAAGTTATTCAGGATTTTTGAAATGTCAATTGAACTTTACGATTCAAATTACTCAAGTATCATCGACTTCCGTCAACAAATAAATTTGAAAGTTTAATTCAGTCCAGTTTTCATTCCAATGGAAAAATAAGTTGCTTCAAAATAGCAAATAGTGATGTTTTCTTCCTATATGCCGTAGAGATAATAGGAATCCAGTTATTCAATCTAATAAATATCAGGATCAAAACATTCATAACCTGTCACCATTGCAATACGATTCTGTGTCTGGTTACCAAAGACCTTATTTGTATCATGTTACTAGGAAATCTGGAACGATATTTATTCTGAATTTATGTTCAGTACAATAGAGTCCGGGTGCCAGATAAAAATTAGGTTAATTAATTCCTCTCGAACGATAAATGGTGAGACGCACCAGGGAAAAATATTATTGAGCCTCGTGAACATCAGCAACAAAGAACGAATAGAATAAGGAAAACACAGAACAAAGATCTGAGCGCAGAGCACAAAACAAAATTGCGTATATTAGTTGAAAACACTAGATTTTCATTGAGAATACTAGGCTACTAAATTGAATCGAAAAGTACTAAATTGATTAGGGTTCTACTCAATATTACTACCCTATAACACAATATGGACTTTGTAGCCAGATCATCGGTATAACTTAGTCCCTCCAAGCGTATTTTGATAAGGAGGTAATGATTGAATTAAAAGTGACGTTCACTAAGCTTTATGATATACAACTCTCTGATGCATTCCACTAATTATTGCTTGAGATGAACTTGGTCATGTAAATTTGTTACTGGCTACCGGTCTAATACTTTGGGATATATGATATTTTTAGGTGTAACCATAGTTTTACCAATATACCCCATAAAATATATCAGCTAAAATTAAAATATCAACTATTATGTTTATAATCAAAATATAAAGCAGAATGTGCTTAAGTTTCACTATTAAATTAAAATCTCCTCAGTTGTTTCTGGTTGAGAAAGAATTATCAAGCTATATTCGTTCTTCCTTTCAAATATTCAAGAAGAAGGAGATTACATGTTAAAATAATGGTGAATAACAACAATTTACACGTTTATTAGACAAAATACCTATAACGCACGTTTCAGTGAAACGTGACCTTCAGATGCAGAGTACAAAATGATTACATTTCTCGGAAATATGTAATATAAGAAATAAATAAATAATAAATTGGGTGGAAACAAACACAGTTACAAATAATTAGTAAGAGTGGGAATTCCATGCTAAATTGCTAGTATAAAATTAATTGGGGTGATTGTGATAAGGTTTAAATTGTTAGAACTTTCAGAAGCTTTCAGGCCAAAATTTCAGAACACAAACGTATCTTTCTTAAACGAAAGACAGATTCATATTATGTAAACCATTCAATCCAAGAAAATCACATATTCAATTGTGACTTAAAACTATTAAATTCTAGTGGAAAGGGAATTAAACTAAATTTTCTAGAATCATTATAGGTTAATGAATACAAACATTAAGGTCTACTATTGAATGGCGAAATTTATTACATAGTCTAAGACAGGCCGGTCCGTGCCGACGGTGCAAGGAGTGCATGGCACCCGGGCGGCATTCTACAGGGGCGGCTATTCGAAGGCGGCTATGGAGGCTAAGCCGCCTCCTCAATAATATTCCGTGTATCACTACTATATTATATTGAATAGTCAGCATTCAGCATATTCATATTAATCAAAATCATATTATTTTATGCACCTACCTTCCTTTCAACCTACATTATATAATATAATTTATTAATTACGATAGAAGGTATTTACATTTACTGCTTACTGCATTTCATTCATTTCAAGATTTCATATCAACAGTGGCAATTCTGCAGAGGCTTAATAAGGTATAGACGCTTTCATTATTCCATATGTCATGCCAGAGAGAAAAGGAAACGCTGCGAATGAATATACCTTATTCACTTCATTGTTTATAGAAAACACGGGTAAAAGCAACACCGATTGAAGCTAGCTGCTAGATTCAAAAAGGATACATTAATTCTCACACAATGTCGACCAATCACAACTATAGTCTTTCGGGTAAAATCGAGTGAATTCGTTGGAAAGCATTAATTGTAGTCACTAGTGGACGAAAACAGTTTGTTTTGGTTTGATTTAATTTATTTTGCTCGCGTATTGTTTTTAAAATGAGTTCGGTTACTGAAGTTAATTTTAAAAATTTCAATGGTGACTGAGTGGAATATTTGTTATCCTATAACTTCAGTGCACTAAGTTATGACGATAAAGTTTTGATAAAAACATTGCGACCTACCCCGGAATTAAACAATTTGGTGCAGCGTTACAATCAACAGAATCGCGGTTTTAATATCAGAAATTATGAGAGACATCCTTGGCTAACCGGATCAACCGGTAAAAAATAAATTATTTTGTTGGCAGTATTTACTTTTTACTAGGGAAAATGTCTCTGTTTGTTTTATTTTAATCTTTTTTTGAGGGGGTCCTATTTTATTTTTGGCAAGAAAAAACTCTCACCTCCCCGTTGGTTCTTGCTGGGCAACAATTGATTAATTCCTCGAATAGGTAACAAATTCGTTAAGTGGGTAGGTAGGTACCTATTTTGTGAAAGAAAAAAAAATTTGATGAATAGATGAATTGATTAATTGGCTCAAAAGAGTTTTTGTGAATATTGTAAATAGGAGTTGTAGGTCTCAAGGTAGACACTCGAAAGTGAAAACAATTTTTTTCGCAAAGAAATTAATATTTTAGGGTGCTTGTTTTACTTTGATTTTCTTTAATTTATAAGGCGGTTGACCTTGAAATCCTAAAAATTTTCGCATATGGTTTATTTTTCAACACCTCTTGTATAGCCTCCTTAAACGTACACCTCACGAGCTGCCACTGCATTCTACAAAGGGGCGGCGAAACATATATTTTTATTTTATTCATAAACACATTCAAACAGATGCCGATCGCTATAAAAATATTACTTTGTCCACGAATGTACTATAAAACATTCATTATACATGTGCTTCTTAAAGTGTAACACTACCTATTATTCACTAGTGAATAATGGTTCATTATTCACTGAATGACGTCACACTTAGGACATATATCTAAACTAGAGAACATCATTTACATTGTTATGATATTATCATTGTTGGATTTTTTTTATTTACAAAAAATTCGCATCAACCATAAAAGGTTATTAGCGACGGTACAGTAAGTTATTACACAGAATTAAAAACATTAATCAATTTCAAGTATGTGATTAGCTTATGACAATTTTCATTCCGAAATATGACTTCGAATTTATCAGGTAGTTGACAATTTTGTCGTTGAGCTTGATATTCAGGACATTCTATGAGGATATGTTTTTGGATTCTCTTCACGTTTCATTATGTAACTATGAGTTAATTTAGTATGACCTAACCGTAGACGCGAAATAACCACCTGTTCTTGTCTGTTTTTTTGAAGCGGGATTCCACTTTCGATACAGAGGCCTAACTTCGCGGAGTTTTGACTCACTTTTAGTCCACTGAGACTGCCACAAAGATATCGTTTTTTGGTTTACCACACTTTTTATATCCTTAACCACTTCTGAAATCGAAACTGTACTGTTATCTGTAATAGCCTTACGAGCACACTTCTCTTCTTCGTTCCCACTAATGCCAATATGAGATGGGATCCAAATAAAGATGATGTCTTTATCTCGTTATCCGGCCACGAAGAGTTCTTCTTTAATATGTTGAACCACACTGCGTTTGGAGTATATCTGTTGAATGGAGTATAGGTAGCTGAGGGAGTCTGTAAGGAGAAGGAAATTGTTTTGGAGCGAACAGTTCTGCCGAGAGGATATTTGTGCAGGATGGAAGTTTGTACAAGAAATTCTGCGAATCAGTTACCACAGCTACTCTTACGCCTAAAGAGGTTTTGGAGGCATCTGTGTTATTGTTTTGGTAGTTGCGGTAAGTTTCCAGAATTTCAGTTAGCTTGACTTTTATGATGGTGGGGTTTGTATTTTGTTTATCATAGTTATTTAGGCTCAAGTTGCATTTAGGTATCTTTACCAGCCAGGGTTCTATGTTGCTGACGGCAACTGGGTAAACTGTTGGTATACAGAAGTCGATTTTTTGAAAGTGCGCCCTTATTCTTTCGTAGAATGGTCTCGGTGTCCTAGGTTTACTATCAAAATATCCTATTAGTTTATTGGAGTGTGTGTATTGAAATGTTGGATTTGTCTTATTTGCAAGGATAGCTGCGTAGTATCTACTCGAAAGTTTTCGTCTCAGACTTAAACTGGGTTCCCCCAATTCCCACTGTAAACTTTTTACCGGCGTAGTTCTAAAGGCTCCAAGAATAATCCTAAAAGCCGAGTTTTGAATAATTTCAAGAAAGCTGGTAGTGGATTTGCTTGCTGAATCGCATGCTATAGCACCGTAGTCTAATACTGATCTTATAAGGAATTTATATAGTAATACTAAAGTTGGTCCGTCAGCACCCTATTTCTGGTTAGCCACCACTTTCAAAATATTAAGTCTTTTTCGACATTCTAACACTAGATTTTTTATGTGTATTTTCCAATTTAATCTACTATCTAAGTGCATGCCTAGAAATTTAGCGGAGGCTAGTAACTCTAGGCGATAACCATGCAGTATCAGATTAGGTTGAAATACTTCACTTTTTTTGCTGAATAAGATGCAGTGTGTTTTGGAGGCTGACAAACGAAATCCTGTTTGCGAACACCATATCTCTAGGTTTGAAAGGAAATCTTGGAGAAATTTGTTGATCGTGTTCAAATTTGTTCCTTTTAAGAAAACAACTAAATCGTTGGCGTATATTCTTGCTTTCAAACTTTCAGCGGAGCTTTTATACTTTTTAGGATACTATTTGGGGTATAATAAATAATGTTGGGCTTATGACGGAACCTTGCGGCGTCCCGTTTTCTTGCATTTTGTTTTCAGAGATCTCCGTATTTATTCTCACAGCGAAAGTTCTTCTTTTAAGGAAGTTTTTCATGAAAGCAGTGCCCCTGTATATTCCATTCACTCAACATCTTCAATATATAAAATCTCCAAACTGTGTCGAATGCTCTGTTAATATCAAAAAATATGGCCAGACTTTTCTGATTCAATGCGAAGGCTACCACCGAATAATCAATAAGGTGGCGCTGACCGACCCTCCAATCTAAGGTGTTATGCGATCCGTGCCTATGGATGCATGGCGGTGGGGGAGCACCGTCGTTAACGGAGCCTCGAGGATACTGGGCGACCTCCTCGAGTAATAGCCTTGCCACGCCGTGCGGGGCTCCGGCGTGGTCGACTATTTAATTCCCTTGCTTTTCGTGGGAACAAGATGGAAGATTTTAAGAAAAAAACAAAATCGCGGGAAGTCACCGCAACCCAGGATGCTCAAGGGCGTCCTGGCACCTCTCGCACTCCGAGCCCACCTCGGGAAGCAGAGAGGGAAAAACAAGTAAGAGAAGGAAAACTTTCGGAGCAAGCATCCGATAAAGGTTCTTCCTCGAAGAAACCCTCCAAAAACAACCGGAGGAAACAAGATCTGCCACCCCCAGGCAAGCCTGGTGGTATCGATGATCCGTTGAGAAAGGGCCTCAGCGGAGCAGGAGTAAGATGGTACCTCCGCTTTCTTAAACAGGGCTTGTCACCTGAGGAAGCGAGAAGGAGCTCCATCGAGAGGAAGAAGCCTCAAGAGCAACCTCCACAACAGATGGAGAAAAGGGGCCCCAAAACCCAAACTCCCCCTCAACGTCCCGATGTTAAGAGGAGGAAGACAGAAGCGGGGAGTCGCACCGCCACTGCTAGGCAAACTGGGCAAACCACCAGTTATGCCGAAGCAGCAAACACAACAAGAGTTGCAGTGCTCTCCAAAAACTACCCAGGGGAGACGCTGAGTGCTGAGCAACTAACAGCACTTGAAGACGCCATCGTACAGGAGATGGCGCGGGGCGCAGAGTGTAAACTCCAGTTTGGAGGAATTCACTTTCGTCCAAGCATGCTCGTGGCAGACTGCGTCACCAAACAGACAGCAGACTGGCTGAGGGCAAATGCCCCCAGTCTGAGCACCTGGGGGGGAGCGGAGCTGATGGTGTGCCTGTGAGAGGATATCCCAAGGGCGCACACCATCACTGTGTTCTTCCCCAGAAGCTCGGACTTCGAAACAGAGATGGTGCTAGCCCTGGTAAGTACACAGAACATGGGGCTTCACACCCATCTATGGAAAGTGCTAGGGAGCAAGAAGGAGGGCAATGGCCAGCTTCTTAATATAGGGATCGATGACGAGTCCTGCGAGGCCATCAAGAAAATGAGACACACCATTTTCTTTAGGTTCGGGAAAATCCCTGTTCATGGCCTCCGCAAGGACTCAAGTAAAGAGAAGGAGGAAGAAGAGACGGGCAAGAAACCAGCCCCTGAAGCTGTAGAAAATATAGCCAAAGAAGCCGAATCGACTGGGAGTATGGACCAGGAAATCACGGCGACTCCCAGCGAAGAAGAACAAATGCTGCAGGACGATGAGGAGGCAAGCACTCCAACTCTCCAGTAGTGATGGCTACCCCAACAAAAGTTGCCCAGGTGAACACTCATCACGCTAAGGGGGCATCAGCCGCCTTATCAAGGGTGTTCTCCAGGGAAAACTTGGGAGTAGTGTTGATCCAAGAACCTTGGGTCAACAGGGGGCAGATCAGAGGACTGCCGAACAGAGAAGGTAAGGTAATCTGGGATGTCAGATGTGACAACCCCAGAGCTTGCATTCTTATCAGAAACGATATTAATTATATCTGTCTTTCAGAATTTATGACGAGGGACCTAGTGCCGGTTCGGGCCAAGATCCGCACAGGGCACTCACCCCTCGACATAGTAATAGCCTCAGGATACTTTGCTGGAGATGGGCAAGCACCACCAGAGGAAGTACAGAGGCTATCCGACTATTGCAGCAGGAGCAATCTACCCCTCCTGCTAGGCTGCGATGCAAACGCGCACAACACCATCTGGGGCAGCACGGACACCAATCAAAGAGGTGAGCAACTGCTAGAATTTATACTCGCAGCTTAATGTGGGATGTGTCCCCACCTTTGTAATTAGGGCTAGACAAGAAGTATTAGATTTAACGCTCGGCAGCCCGAGCATTAGTAGATTGGTAAGGAAATGGAGGGTTTCAGACGAACCATCTCTCTCCGACCATAGAATCATTATGTTCAACGTGGAAAGGCTTGTAACACAAACATCCTTCACTAGAAATCCTAGAAACACAGATTGGGAAAAATACACCACCAATCTAAAATGTAACCTAGAACAGATCAAGTTCGACAGCAACAGTCATATCGAATTTGAGCAGACCCTAGAGGAAGTTAATGGGGCAATCATGGATGCATACGAATCCAGCTGCCCGATAAAAGAAAATAAATCACACAGTAGCACCATTTGGTGAAACAACCACCTGTCAAATCTAAGATCCAAAGTCCGCCGGCTATTCAACAAGGCGAAGCGGCACGGAGACTGGCAGGGATACACCGAAAGGCTGACAGAATATAATAAAGAAATAAGGAAAGCCAAAAGAAACAGCTTCAGGAGCTTCTGTGAGACAATCGCATCAAGCCCCACAGCAGCCAGATTGCACAAAACCATGGCAAGAGGCAGAGAGCAAGGACCAATGTCACTCAGAAGAACAAATGGTAGCTACACAGAGAATGAAGAGCAACGAGCTCTAATCTTACTGGAGACGCACTTTCCAGGTAGCATACCATGTGAACCCGGAAGATCACGGGAAGAACCAGGCAGGGCCAAACGAGAAGACTGGGAAGTAGCAAAAACCATATGCAGATCCCAGAGGCTGACAAGTCACCGGGAATTGACGGCATATTTCCGGCTCTTTTGCAAAAAGGGCAGACGGAATTACTGCCGTTCATTATTAAAGCAGCCAGATTTAGTCTGGCGCTCGGGTACATACCGAGCACCTGGAGAAGAGCACGGGTAACCTTCATTCCCAAAGCAGGAAGGAAGGACCCCACCCTCCCGAAGTCATTCAGACCAATCTGTCTCACATCCTTCCTACTGAAGACACTGGAGAAGATGGTAGATAACTACATTAGAACCAAGATACTGGAGAGGGTGCCATTGCACCCCAGGCAGCATGCATACAGGGCGGGCAGATCAACGGAAACCTCTCTTTATGTGCTCACCGAAAACATCCAGAAATCACTTGAGTATAAAGAAATGGCCATTTGCGCCTTCCTAGACATAGAGGGGGCATTCGACAACACCTCTCACGAAGCAATAAAAAGGGCCCTAATGAACAAGGGAGTGGACAGAACCACATCCAGATGGATGTGCCAAATGCTGGCTACAAGAACAGCCAAAACGAAGGTGGGCGAGAACACCTTTCGGATCAGTATAAACAGGGGATGCCCACAAGGAGGGGTACTATCACCTCCGATGTGGAGTCTTGTAGTGGACGAATTACTCGAAACACTGACCGGGAACGGAGTCACTTGCCTCGGCTATGCTGACGACATAGTCATCATGGCCAAAGGTAAATTCGAAGGAACCCTCTGCGACCTCATAGAAAGGGAGCTAGAGACTACCAGAAGGTGGTGCCTCTCGGTGGGATTGCGAATTAACGCATCAAAAACCACAGTGGTACCCTTCACTAGAAGAACAAAGCTTCAGCACTTAAGGACTATTCGTCTCGACGGAGCAGACTTAGAATGGCAGCAACTTGTGGAGTATCTAGGGCTCACCCTAGACTCAAAACTACTCTGGAACATGCACGTAGAAAAGATCGTTAACAAGGCAAAATCATCACTGATGGTGTGCAGAAACATCGCAGGAAAAACGTGGGGCTGTAACCCATCAATACTGCGATGGATGTACACCATGATAGTGAGACCTATGATCACCTACGGAGCAGTAGTGTGGTATGGCAGAACCGAACTCACCACAGCAAAGAAAACCTTGGAGAAAGTGCAAAGACTAGCATGTCTTTGTATAACAGGAGCAATGAGATCGACTCCAACAGCAGCACTAGAGGTCATTCTGGACCCCACTCCTCTCCACATCACGGTGAGGAGAACTGCTTGGGGAGCAAACCTCAGGTTGGCTAAAGTCGGACTCAAAGGTGCTGCATACGGTACAAGGGACTCAACCCTTATCGGAAGTGCACACCTTGCTGACCTCGCAACTGACGAAATTACCAGAAAATTTAGTTTCAAGAAATTATTTCGAACGGAACTAAATACCAAGAAGGAATGGAGCATAGAATCCATTCGAGCACTGGAGAAGAATACCATAATATGGTATACGGACGGGTCTAAAACTCCCGAAGGAACTGGAGCAGGAGTCGTTGGGCCTCGTACCAAATATTCAGTTCAACCTCGATAGGAAATATCGGAACAAGGAAATTGCGATCCTCTCCGATAGCCAAGCAGCCATCAAAGCGTTGAGCTCTTATAACATCAACTCAAAGATGGTTTGTGAATGCCTAGACAAACTAAACGATCTGGGCAGGAACAACAAAGTGATACTCCTCTGGGTGCGGGGGCACGCCGGAGTGAAAGGTAATGAACAAGCAGACACCCTGGCACGAAAGGGTGCGTCAACGCCACTGATCGGGCCAGAACCTTTCTGCGGACTTGGAAAATCTTACTTCCAAGAAGAACTCAATAAAGCTCAAGAAGCAATGAGAGCAACATACTGGCAAAGACTTCCAGGACTGAGGCAGGCCAAAGATCTTCTCGGAAAGTTCAACCGAGCAAGATCGAAGACACTGATTAACCTCAGCAAAACTAGTCTAAAGACAATAACAGGATTTCTTACGGGGCATTGCAGACTCAAAGAACACCTAAGGAAGCTAGGTTTAGAGGGGGACAGCACCTGCAGATTCTGCAAGGAACGTCCAGAAACACCCCACCATATACTGATGGAGTGCTATGCTGTGCACCATGAAAGACTTAACACACTGGGATCATACCAGCTGACTGTAGAAGAAATACCACGAATAGACCCCCTTAAAATCCTCAAATTCCTGAAGGTATTGAGGCTTGAGGGGCTGCTGTAAAACGAGAACACATCGAGAAGCAGAAGAAGATGGGGCACAATAGATCTAATAAGGTTGCAGCGCATCGGTCACCATCCGCACTCACCAATACCAATACCAATCATCTGGTCCTCCGCACGTATCTTTTGAGTAATTTAATGCTTCATTCAATTCAGATTCAGTTATTATGTTATTTAATGAGTCTTGTCTATTTAAAATTTCAATTTCATTTGCTTCCTTCAAAACTTTTTCTGCAATGAAGTCATTATCATAATTGTTGTTGTTGGAGTGGCTAGCATATGTATCGGAAGGGATATTTGCAATTTGTTTATCATATGTTACAGTAATTCCATTATGATTCAATGACGTTATTTTTTGAAAAGAGTTTTTACCAGAAATCTTTTTGATTTTTTTCCATATATCTCATATTCGGGTGGAAGTATTTATTGAAGACACAAATTCCTTCCAAGATTCCTTTTTTGCGGTTTTTATTATGTACCTGGAGATTTCCCTCAATCGTTTAAATTCAACTAGGTTTTCTGTGGTCTTATGCCTCTTGTATACATCAAAGGCATGTTTGCTAGCTTTAATAGTATCTTCGCATGTTTTATTCCACAACGGGACTGGAGTTCTGCCTGTTATCATCTTTTTTTTTTACCAATACTGTGTTCTGCTGCGGATATATTAATAATTTCTCAATGTCTTGAATCCTCATCGATTGTCTCCTTCATAGTGAGGTTTTCTATTTTGTTCTGGATATTTTCAGAAAAAGCAATTCAGTTTGCACTTTTTAATCTCCAGATGTAAGATGGTAACGTAGGATTAGATATGTAGTTGCCATTACGTATAATAATTGGGTAGTGATCACTATCATATAAATATGAATCTACTTCCCAGGACAAAGATAATGAAATCATTGGATCGTAAAAGGACAGATCAATTGCAGACGATTCTCCTGTTGCTGAGTTTAAGCGAGTTTTGGAGCCATCATTTAATAGGTTGAAATTAAAATGGTCAATAACATCTGCAACTATTCGCCCTCGGTTATCGCTATCCTCAGAACCCCTAAATATGTGGTGACCATTAAAATCGCCTAAAATTAATCTCGGTGTTGGTATTTGATCAATGACATCACAAATGTCGCATGTCTAATGGACCTGCCGGTAGGTAAAAATTACATATGTGTATTGGGTGCGAGCTCTCAATTTTGGCTGCAATGACTTCAATGTTGGAATTAATTGGAATATTTTTCGCTTCTAATATGTTCGATACGTAAATAGCAACTCCACCACTGGCATGTTCTCGATTAGTTCTGTTTTTGAAGAAGCATTGATAATTTTTTAGTGAATGATAATGATCTTGTTTAAAATATGTCTCTTGAAGGCATAAAATATCAGGAGAATGTTCTGATAAAATTTTTGTAGCATAGCTAGACGTCCATAGTAACCTTTTAGATTCCACTGAATTATTGATTCAAACAGCATTGCTTTGAG
The DNA here is from genome assembly GCA_030704885.1 of Cynegetis impunctata. Taxonomy (NCBI): domain Eukaryota; kingdom Metazoa; phylum Arthropoda; class Insecta; order Coleoptera; family Coccinellidae; genus Cynegetis; species Cynegetis impunctata. Next base: position 183,796 of record JARQZK010003622.1, read on the forward strand.
ATTAAGTAAAATAAAATAAAAATAAAATAAACAAATAATAGTAAAATTCTATTCTTGAGAGGATGAGTCACTTTCCGTAGCTGTCATGTGGTTGTCGTTATTCAGTTGGCTTCCTAGATGTGAATATATTTTTTGTTTAAGTTTAGTGATTCTACTTTTTATTCGTCGTTCTGTAAGTAGGGGGTAAATTGTGCCCAACATATTCGCTAGAGAAGCATAATCTGTCGTGGAGTCCTTAACTATTTCCAGTGTGTTATGAGAGCCTAGGGTGTTTTCAAACAGGTCTACTCGCTGTTCATAAGTTAAGAGTTGTTCTTGAGAGTTTTCTGCAATATATGCTATATGCTTTAGCTGGTTGAAGCAAAGTTGTTATAGGAATGGGTTGTCCGATTGCTGTGGTTGTTTTTATTTTCTTCGACGGTTTTTTAAATAAATTAGGTTTTTGGAAAAGTGGCTCTGACACTTTTCCTTCTAAGACAGGACTTGATTCTTCCGACATGGGTCTTTTTGCAGTATTAGTTGCTAATGGAATTAGTGTATCAGCAGGGTTGATCTTTGCAATAAGTGAGGATTTTGTGATCTCAGGAGAGGGACTAGGCGCATTTATTGTAGTATTATTGTTTGATGATGTGGTAAGTGATTGAGTGGTGTCCATCTGTAGTTGATTTGAGTTCGCTGGGGTTGAAACTGTCTTGCGACATTTAAAACAAGCCATCCCATCTTGTGTTATAAAAATTCTATATGATGTATTATCATAATTAATCAATATAGAATCAGGAACTTGAATATTGTGAGGTGTAATGAAAATTTGTCTTCTAAAACTAAGAATATGACTAAATTCTGGAAGTACTGTGCTAATTCTTAGGAGCGTCATGGGTGAGATTAGGTTTAAACCCATATTTTGTAGTTCATTTATTAAAAGATCACTTGGTATGCTGGGGCATACATTAGATAGTATTAGTCGTTCAGCCGATGTAACAAGTTTCCTGGCTTTAAGTATTTCACCATTTACCATTATTTCACCAATATCTTCAAAGAATTTTTTTACTATGTCTTTATTAGCTAGGTACACGCAGATTCTATTATTAGTCATTTTAGAGACATGTGTAATATGTTCAGGTTGTATAACAGTTCCTAAAGGAATTAAGTAGTCTTGAATAGGAACCCCCTCTAAGGCGTTAAAAATGATAGCCTGCTCTTTGTTTGGATATCTTGTTTGATTCGCAACGTTGGAATAAGTTTTGTTCTGGCTAGGTAGGATTGAAGAAGAGGAAGGTGATGATGTGTTATTGATGGTCATAGTGTTGTTGGTGGAGGTGTTTTGTGTAGTGTTGGAAGTTGTTAGTGTATCAGTAACGGAGCTCCTGTAGTCAGAAGTGGTCTGCGATGGATTTAACGATGACATATGTTGAAGAAATTTTAGTACGTCGAATTGGGCAGGTTTGACCCTGTCCATTCAAGTACCTAGGTTTCAGGTGACTTTGTAATTATACCGTGTTCAAGTCGTAAATTGTTTATTTTCTTTGAGAATAGCTTAAATTTTGTCTACATACAGATACGCACTGTAAGGTAACTATATATGAACACTATGGTGATAAAATTAATTCAAACTGCACTTTGTTATCAATAGAATATTAATAAAATATAAGAGCGAGGTTAGGACAACTTGTTCTAGTGTTTGCCAGAACCGGACTCTGTTAGATTTTAAAACATTGATTTATCTATAAATTCAATGCCTTCGTTTGTTTTCAATAATTGTTCTGTTAATATTAATAAAGATAAATAAAGGCAAAATTATCTATTTCATTTTCATCAGAGTGAAAGAAAGTGAAATAGTTGACGTTTACGTGAGTATGCAGTTTTCAGTGAACACAGAAAATGTTATGTCACCGCTTTTGATATATATTTTTATTGTTGAAAATGCAGATTACAGTGGCGTAGCCAGGATTTTTTTGGGGGGGCCAGCGACTGTTATATAATATATACATATATATATATATATATATATATATATATATATATATATATATATATGTATATATATATATATATATATATATATATATATATATATATATATATATATATGTAATACAGGGAAAATCGAAAATTTCGAATTTCTGCCTATATCTTTTTATTTTACGAAGTTGTTTTATTATTTTGCCCCTTTTCCATAGCAACTTTTTGTAGCCTTCTAAATATCTGAATAAAATGTATATACAGGGTATCGTACACATTGGGCCCCCTCTACTTTTAATTTTCAAATACGGGCCTGTATTTTTTATTGCATTTTTCCAAATCCCAAGAGTCATGTTTCATATTGGCGTTTTATTTTTACCTAGATCATAAAGTGTTTTGAAAATATTGAACTAATGTGAGACATTCTATACCTTATTCTAGGTTTTTTTTTTTTAATGACAGCTGAAATTAAAAAAGAATTGAAATTTTACTGGTAATAGTTCAACGTTTTCAAAACACTCTATAATTCAGATGAAAATACTACAACAATATGAAACATCACTCTTGGCATTCAAAACAATGAAATAAAAAATACAGGTCCGTATTTGAAAATTAAAAGTTGAGAGTGGGCTAATTTATATTTAGATACGAATTTGAATAGCCCTATATATATATATATATAGGGCTATTCAACAAAACGCAACAAATTAATATTTGGTAAAATTTGAGGTGTCATAGTTTTTTCATTTTTAGTTCAACATATTTTTAGCAAACTGTAAATAAAATTATTAATTTCAACTTGCCCATTCAGTCTATTTTTAAATGCTGGCTTATCAGTCATTATACAGAGTTAATTGGAAGTTTGATGTTAAACCCTATTTTTAGAACATCTTGTGGAATAATATCGTAGTGAAATTCTTTCAACATACCAATTTTTGTTGAAAATCATTTCTTTTCAACATTTTGTTTTTTGATTTATGCCCTCAAATGCACTAGTTCATTCTTAAGAGATATATTAATTCCAAACAACAGTTTACCAAATTTCAAGAAATGTTCGTTTTTGACGAGATGGCTTTGCTCATTGTGCCATAACATCAGTTTGCCAGCTCAGTTTATGAGTATAGCAATGAGAAGGCAACAAAATTTTGGTCAGTTATAGTAACAAGCAATTATCGTAAAATTTATTTATGCAAACTTATTCAATTCAAATTAAAAATCAAACTTAAAAACAAACTAACTCAACTGTTATTCAAATAACCTGAAGGGACGTACTTTTTACAACAAATTCAGCTCAATATTTTGTATTACCACCTATATAAACTCTTATTACTGACTGCATACGTCAGTTCATACTGTCAATTAGGTAACGAATAGGATTTTAGGCAAAATTTTGCCATTCCTCCTGAATTGCTGAACTAAGCTCATTTATCGTAGCCGGAGCTATTTTGCGATCTCTGACTCACCTACAAAGCATGCCCCACACATGCTTTATGGTGTTGAGATCAGGCGAACAGAATGGCCAGTTCATTTTGTTAATACCTACATACTTCCACGAGGTATTGTGTGACACAAATTGTATGTGGCCGAGCATTATCTTGCATCAGGATGAATCGCCGATAAATCCATTAAAAGGTACAAAGTACTTGCTTAATATCTTAATATCTACTAAATATATTCATTATTACGTCCATCTTCAACAAGATCAACAGCTTTTGCGTAATTTTCCGCAATTACAGCCATGGTTGAAGATCTTTTAGGTCTCTCACTGCCAAACTGACACTAGGGCAACAACGAGAAAAGCCACCTCTTCAATCAACAATTAGATTTCTTAAAGTAAACCGTTGATGACAAGTTCATTTGGTTCTTAAAAATGAACTAGTGCACTTAAAGGCATGAACCAAAAAACAAAATGTTGGAAAAGAATGGTCTTTAACAAAAATTGATCAGAAATTATTCCACTGGATATCTTAAAATTAGGGATTAACAACTAACTTTTAATTAACCTTCTTTAATGACTAATAAGCCAGCATTTAACAAAATACTGAATGTGCAAGTTGAAATTATAATGAATTTATCTACAGTTTTCAGCGCAATGCTTATTACATATTAAAGGTATCTCCATTTGTTCAATCCTGCTATTGCTATTGGCAAGTACAATTTTTCTACGTCCCGAAACGTCTGGGGGGGCCAGGCCCCCTTCGCTGGCTACGCCCCTGGCAGATTATTACTAATTTTTTCGAGGAAAAGGACAAAGTATAGCATTCTACTCGCACAAAATTACAATTTTTCACTCGGGTGTATTGCGACACTCACCTGCGGCTCGTGTCGCAAGCTTCACCCTCGTGAAAAATAGCAATCATTTTGTGCTCGTTGAATAATATACTATTGTACACCGTCAATATGCCAACACACGAGTTACCGCTATGTGAATATAGGTCATCAGGACGGCAGCAAAACAGTAGATTTTGGGAAATCAGCTAGACTTAGGCGGTACTCTATTGAGACAAAATATTGTGTTTTTTGTGGTTTTTTTGGATAATCCTTTATGTATGCCGCCGGCATGGCAGCATATATAGGGGACAATTTTGAAACCTGTGTTGTATTATTTTAGTTGGTGATTTAATACAAAATACAAGTATGAAGTGAGAGTGAACTAAAACTGAAATAATAGTTAATATAGTCAACGTGAATATTTTCGTTTGATTATTTTAAAATTCAAGCTCTCATTTTTATTAAATTATTTTGAAGAATTACATATTTTTATCAAAGATATGAGAGGGCAGGCATATGACAGTAGTTCCAACATGCAAACATAATTTAATCAATATTTTTCACAACTTATGTGTAGCTTTACCAGTTTTTTTTACGATGCCTGTTACTGTTGCTCATGGTGAGAGATATTTTTCAAAATTAAAAATAATTAAAAACTATCTGAGATTGGCTATGAGCCAGAATAGGCTTAAAAGTTTGGCTATGATAAGTATGGAGAAAAATATATGCGAAGAGTTAGATATGACTGATTTAACTAAATAATTTGCAATCAAAAGAGCAGGAAAAGTTGCTTTCATTAATTAAAATGTATGTACCTCAGTATAGTTCACTAGTTGAATTTATATTTATAACTTATAAAGCATCTAAGTTCAAAGTACTGATAGAGAAAAAAAGATCAATACCTACAAAATCATGTATACCTATAGGTAAGGTATTTTTTTGTTATAACTAAGGATTATATGAAAGTGCAATCTTTTTTATGTGGGTTTAAAATATATTTTTTTTTGAAATTATACGAAGTAATGAAGTTTATAAAAGTTAGCTTTATCATTTTTATTTTAAATTGTTTTATTTCTCAAACAGATTAACAGTAGTGGAATAATTAAAATCAAAATTTTAAATCAACGCCCAGTTATTATTATTTTTGACGGAATATAACATTGATGAGAAAGGGCAACAAATTATATCTTGCACCTGGGCGGCACATACCCTTGGGTCGGCCCTGATCTAAGATCATAAGTAAGATCGACTTTCACTATTTTGTTTACCGCATACACCCAGAGGGTTGCATTTAAAAAAAATCATGGCTATAATTAATTAAAATTACAAAAAAATTTTATTTTCAAAATTCACGAACGTTCTTGCAAAACTAACTAAACTCCGAAGCAAAGCATATAATATGCACAATATGCAACAGCTTGGTTGCCCACCTTTTTCTGGTGCCTATTACCTAGTTGCTGTTTATAAACAGGTGAGTTAATATTGGTAATTGCGGTTAAATTTGAGGTAATTTAATAATACAGCAGTATAGGGTTGTTTATGAAATCCGTTTATAAATAAAGGTTGCCAGGATTTTAAATTAAGAAATTGGAGCGAGCAAACATGTCCGACAGAGAGGCATTGCGCGTACTGTTACGAGAAGGACGCAGCACAACAGCTGTGCTCCACGAAGCCATAAAATGTAAGAGTGCGCATACTTTCTACTATCCTACTCATAGTATAGAAAAGGAACAAGCTAGTATGCTATTGAGACCTAATTTGGAGCGACCAAAACGATTTTCTTATTAATTTTAATAAAAAAGCTTTGAAAAACTTAATCAAAGTATTGGGATCTGACATGGAGGCGGAGCTTAGGTGATAACGTCAAAACATGGCGTCTCAAAACCAACTTTCAACAGGAATTATATGAGAGATTTGAAAGTTTTTTAAGTTTCTTCTATAGCAATGTTAGTTTCGAGTGAAAGTGTGAAGCTTCATGTAGGTGAAAATTTACTCCAGCGAAAATATAGGCTATAGAGATCAAAATTCATAAAACAATGTGGGAAAAATGAAGAGAATTCGAGGCCTGGTATCGTGAACTTTACTGCTTTTTGCTTATCTATTTGGATTTGATTTAATTTGAAGTGTAAAATACCTAGTCTGAATCAACTGTATTCGTTTAAGTGATATGAAACTATTAATTCGAGCTTTCTTATGCAGGAAGTTTATAATCGGCCAGATATGATGGGCAATTATAAATGAACAAATTTCAAAACTTTTTATTGATGATTCTTTATCACACTCTAAAAATTAATTATTTCTGGAGAACTTTGGGCAAAGTATATTCGAAATTTCACGAGAAACATTCATTTAGTAGTATAGGTACATGGATTAAATGAGAAATCATAATGTTTCATATAATCAAATGTGGTTTTCCTAATAAAACACCATCAACCATAATGCAACTCAAGATGTACCTATTAGGTAATAAGGAAGATACAAAGAAAACCTTTTTTATTCCGTGTGTATTCTTCTTATAACTAACTTCAATCTAATAAGCATCATATATATAAATTTGTTACTCCATCACTTCACTTAATCTTCCATGAATTTGTCATCTTCTAAGATCGGAAAAGACATACATATCGTACCACATCTCACTGTAAAAATTGCATCTAATAATACCTACCAATAAATTTCCAGACAACACAGATCCAACAATTTTAAATGTTTTGGCTGCAGCATCTGGAATTTTTATTAATAACGGGAACTAATCTGAGTTTCAATCATATAGGAATTAATTACCTGAAAGAATTTAATTTTCTTTTGTAAAATGCAAAGAACACACCGTCATTCTAGGAGTTGTGTGATTCTTTTTCAGATTGATTTTCCATACCTTCAATAAATCAATCATTTCCTTTTCTCCAAAATTATTTTCTCTCAATACAAAATATTTGTTTGGCTTCGAAAACCAATGAAAGCTAATACTTGCATTTGTATATGCTTCAGAATTACAAGTTTTCACGAAACAACACACTCTAGACTTGCTGATACCACGTTTTGGAAAATTAACACTTTCCATTAGACACCTTTTTCGACCTCATTTGTAAGAAATCAAAAACTTGTAATGCAATTGCATAATGTTGACGTTGGAAATGAAAAATTCATCCATCTGGCCGCCAGAGTTCGCCAGCTGACATGTCAGATCCCAATAGCAAAGAAAAACATCCTTAAAACAGAAAGAAAGGAAAAACATTCTTCAAAAGTTAATTTATTAACTCATTTTTAGTGAGAAAATTATAAATATTTAATCTTAAAAAATAAATACATAGAAAGAGTAATAAAAAAACAAATTATTAATCGAACATTATTCGGGATCAGAATCGCCAGAAGTTGGGTCATAAAAATTTTTGTGATAACAATCACAAACGTAATTGATAATATACTCACTCCAAGATTTTTAACAAATGCATGAAAATCGTCATTGTATATTTTTTTAAACAGTCACTTTCTTATAACACGAGGAGTGATAACGTATAAACTATATTAAATCTTTGTTTAACTATACGTCACTATATTTAAAACCGTTAGATTGTCAAAACGTTAACTTTAAATAACAATTGAATCAAGTTTTTTCATTCAAACCAATAACATAATCATTTAATTTTAAAAGCCTGGCAACCGTTATTTATTAACGGATTTTTGCAAGCAACCCTATACTACTGCATTCGAAATAAAATAACCTAAATTTTAATACATCTTTCAAGGGGTTAGCAGATGAGCGCAATTGATAATATTAACTTACCTGTTAATATATCAAGTAAGTTGAATAGGTAGTATTATCTGAACAAAGTTAAATTTTTCTAACCGAAGAGAAGCATGATTTCTACTTTTTCTGTAAAATACATATCACTTCAAAGTTGAGTGATATTCAAGACAATTTTTCAAAAAGATCTTCAAAATCTTCATTGATTGAAAAGTCACTGATTTCCTGCAAACTGTTTTTCACAGCTCATTACATTCAACATTCAGTCATTATTCACTATTATATTATTAGTACTATTATTCATCCCATTGTATGAGCGAATTACGCTTACAAGGGCCAACTTAAAAACTAAAAATTCTTCGAGGCAATGAGAATATTTATAAAATTTTTTATGTAGACTATTAATTCGAAAAATTCTGCCATAAATAATCCCACAAATAGATCTTCCTTTCGCATTGATCATACTTACAATACATTTAGGGTAAACGTATAATACTATCGTACTACTTTTCAGCTGAAATATTCTGGAGAAAACATTTACCTAATGAAAAAAATTTCAATTACCTACTGATTATTCCGCCCAAGTCTTCAAACACAGTTCTTCACTAAACGGTTCCTAATAAAAGTTCAGCGAATCTAGACTATTTCATTAAAATTAAACAAACATTAAGGTCGAATAATTTAAAAACGGTTGAGGAATGCACATATAATCAAAAAATAAATAAATAACTTATCTAAATAAGGCCTGACTTCTTTCCATATCTGTTTAAAACTATTTACTCAACTTTTGTTATATTCATCTACATACATTACACCATTTTAATTGTTCTTCTTCAAGTGTTTTTTTCTGTAATTTGTAGAAAATTTCTTGTATAATTTTCATACCTATTCGTCATCTTAATCATGACGTGAATAACTTTTCCATAGTACAAAGATATTTACAATGCATTCATTAAAAAAAGCATTCATCATCATCATCCATCCTGTTGAGTCCACTGCTGAACATAGTCCTTTTCCAAACGTTTCCATTCCTCTTGGTCTTGAACTGCTCGGGTCCAGTATCCCGCTATCTAGGCCAGTCAGTTTAGACATTGAATATCGAAAATTTAACAATAATTCCAGAAGTTTTTGAACTTTGGTCAAGTGAATGCTACATAGAGAAAGGAACAAATTTGCAACCTTTTCCGAAGATCGGAACATTGTTAAAATTGCAATAATATTGAAATTTGCCTTAAGCTTGTGAAAAAAATTCAAAAAGTTCTGCTAACCTGGAGTAGTATTAAATATATTATTTCATATCACGTATCAAATTTGCAACAATTTATAATTAACGTTTTTTTTTTGATAAGCTGGCCAAAAAAGTTCCAAAAGGTCTGCAAACTTGACAGATACTTCGTAAAAATATACCGAACAGTTGTATGAATTTGCAACCTTTTACGTTGACCGGAACATGTTTATTTATAATTTTATTAATTCGTGGTAATTTTTTCGGGCAAGATAGTCTCGAAATAATTACAAAAGTTTTGAAACTTGGTTGCAAATTTAGAAAACATCTATTCTCATGCATTTGCAAATTTGCAACCTTGTACGCGGTCCGGAACATTATGCAATTTGCAAAAATATAAAAATCCAAAAATCATATTTTTGCAAGTTGCATAAAGTTCCGGACCGCGTACAAGGTTGCAAATGCATCAGAATAGATATTTTATGAATTTGCAACCAAGTTTCAAAACGTTTGCAATTATTTTGAGGCCATCTTGCCCGAAAAAAAGACCACGAATAAAAAAAAAATTATAAATAAACATATTCCGGTCAACGTAAAAGATTGCAAATTTATACAACTATTCGGTATATTTTTCCTAAGTATCTGTCAAGTTTGCAGCACATTTGGAATTGTTTTGGTCAGTTTATCAAAGAAAAAAGTTAATTTTGAATAAAAAAAAATGTTCCGTAACCTTAAATTGGTTGCAAATTTGATACGTGACATGAAATAATATATTTACCCCGACTCCAAGTTTGCAGAACTTTTGGAATTTTTTTCACAAGCATAAAGCAAAATTCAATATTATTGCAATTTTAACAATGTTCCGGACTTCGGAAAAGGTTGCAAAATTTCATAGTTTGTTTTTATTTCTTTCCCGACCCTAAATTAAAGTTTGAAAACGTTTGGAATTATTGTCCATTGATTATCTAAACTGACTGGCCTAATCCTTTTGATGTCGTCGCTCCAGCGCTTTGGAGGCCTTCCCAGTGGCGGATTTAGATACTTTTCGCTATTAGGCTATTCCAATTTTGCCGCCCCTACCCCTACCGACCTCTACAATTCGATAACCTATGTCACAATCTATTAATTACAATTTTTTTGTCAGTGAAAATTTAACTCACATAAATTGAACAAGAAAAATTCTTCAATTATCTGAAAAATTATCAAACAACTTTCCAAGGGAGCTGGTTATATGTATTCCGCTATAAGAATTCTACATTCACAATCCAACAGTGAATAATAGAAATCGTCAAGTCAGCCCGACTCAAAATCTGCAAACGGCTGCTTCGATCTTATTTAATCTCATCAGTGTAGCTTATTTGACTCGGAGTGAATTAACAAATTTCTTATTGTTTCCCAGTTCCCCAATACAAATCGCGGTCGGGACCAACAATTCACCGCTTAGATCGAAAATGTAGAATCCCGTCGCGAGAATACATATTTCCTAACATGAAATGTCTACTCTACAAATGTGGGGTATGTGTACCAAGATATCTGGAGAACTGACGCTGCAGACCATCGGAACTTACCACTATTTGCAATCTTTAATGATCAAAAGTATACATATTTGCAAGTATTTGAGCTCTTCGAGCTCAAAAATATAGTTCGTCATTCAGTCATAATCTGATAATTATCTAAAAAAACTCTCCTATTTAATTCATGGATGCGATACCCTTGGAACAAATCAACCGATTTTGTTATGGTTTGCGGGCATTCAGCGTAGTTTTGAACTGCAAATGAATGTTCAAAAAATCGATTAGTAATTAAGAAGTTATTTTGACAAAACAGTTTTTAACTTCCCACTATGAAATCAATGATTTTCAAAAATAGGGAATTATTTTTTTTTCACACCGACTTTCGAAAATCGAGTTTTCATCAGATCCCGACGTTTTGAGGTCTTAGGAAGCTATTCTAACTATTTTAACGGTGATATAGGGTATGGCTGTATGTATGTGTACGCGTGTGTGTGTAAACCTCTCATAACTTTTGAACTTGTGAACCGATCGCAGATTTTTCAGCTGAAAAATGTACGCTGGTGATATTTTGAGCTCAAAGAGCTTCAAAATAGTATTAAAATTCACATTTTTGATCTCAAAAATTAACTACCAGGTAAATTTGCAAGCGCTTTCAGCTCAACAATAGCTGGTAGTTACAGGGACGGCCGGCAGGGTCGACCGTTCTGCAGATTTTTTGAAAATTTTTCTACAACGATATCTCCGGAATGGATCAACCAGTTTTAATGCTCTTTGGGTCAATCGACGCAGTTCCATGAAGAAGAGAGCTGAGTAGATTTTGAAATTCTTCGGTTTGGTAGTCTAAAAGGTATTCCAAAATACCATTTTCTCAAAATCGACTGAGCTGCAAATCGGTTGCAATTCTCAGGAGATCTAAGTTTGTTGAAACTCTTTCAAATGCCGTTGCATTGCGATCGGTTGACCTGTTCAAAAGTTATAACAGGTTTACATAGAAAAACATACATACAGCCATACAGATATTATTTTTAAAATAGTTATAATGGCTTCCTAGTAGCTCAAAACGTCGAGATCTGTTACATTCTATCGTTTTTTTCTATTAGTACTTTATTTAGTTATTTAGTTACTTTGCAAGTAGGTGATCGTTCGTTACGTAGCCTGATCTAAACCCCGCTTGCTCTACAGGTTGGCAGAAGTCTAGTTTGTTTTCCAATCGTTGCACAGCAGGCTTATGGGTCTGTAATTTTCATCTTTTGCTGGATCCCCTTTTTTGAATAGTAATATGATTAATATATTCCAGTTCATTCGTACAGAACTATTAAAAAAGCAGAGATTGAAAAGTTACTTTATTTTATTCAATACGGCTCTTTCTCCATGTTTCACTGCTTCGATCATTATCTAGTCTTCTCCCGGTGCTTTGTTATTTTTCATACACCTAAGGGACATTTCTATGTCTTCCGCAGTGATCCTAGGTAGTTCATCCGATCCTTGATTCATGACGCCAGTGCTCTTCTTCATTTCCTTCGGTTCTTCTTCTAATTTTGGCTGTTCTGATATAGTCTGGTATAAAACTCCTTAACGATCCGAAGCGGTTCTTTCATTTTTACTGGTATTCAGCTTCCTCTTTAGGACTTTCAAACTTTTGTTCTCCTCTATGGTATTCTTAATTTGGTCAGTACTATATTTTCTTATGTCTTGTCTGACTCTTTTATATATGTCCTTGTTCAATTGACGCATTTCCGTTGTGATGACATCTTCTTCTTGTAAATTTCTTCTGTTGTTCATTAATGATCTTGTATGTTCAGAGAGTTTTTTTCTTTTTGTGGCTTCAAGGATAGAGTTTGTTGATATAATTCTTCAGTATTTATGTTTTCGGGTGTTTTCGCAAGAATGTTGGTTATTGTATATTGTAATTCTTCCATGTTTGTAGGGTTTTGCCACTAGATTGTTGCTTCAGTCTTAGTCATTTTATATCTTTCTTTTCCTAAGTTAATCTTTGCACTTACTAGCTCTAACCATTCGGTGATCATTTCCAACCGATACACGGTTTAATACTGTAACATCTTGCATTATTGATTTTTTGTCAGTGATGATGAAATCGATCTCGTTCTTAGTATTTCCGTCCGAGCTATGCCATGTCCACCTCCTGTTGGGCTTTTTGTGGAAAAAACTTTTCATTAAAAATAAGTTCTTCTCCAGCAAAAAATTTAGAAGTGCCTCTCCTCGATGGTTTCTTACACCACTACCAAAATTTGCCAGCGATACATCGGCTTCGTCTGCTTTAAGGCCCATTTTGGCGTTGAAGTCTCCACACACAATGGTGAAATGGGTTCATTTCTCATCAAAAGCAATTCCAAGGTCGCTGTAGAACAAGTCAGCCTCTTCGTCAGAGCAAGCCAATGTAGGGGCGTAAGCTTGAATGATCTTGATATTAAGAGTTCAATCTTAGCACTAGGTAGGCAACTTGTGCTGAGCCTAGTTGTTGCCTTTGAGGTTGACGATGTTATCTGTTTGTTTCTTGTTTATTAGGAATCCAACACCACCGATCACCATTTCGCGTTCACCCACATAGTAAAGCGCATGGCCAGATTTAAGTGTTTTCCAGTCCTCGCCTATCTGTCTTACTTCTTCACATAGGCCCAGTATGTCCTAGTTGACGCTTTGCAGCGTCAATTTGAGTTGTTTGCATTCCGAGGATAATGTGCTAACATTATATGTTGCGATTTTCAGGGGTACCTATAGTCTTAGTTTTGTTTGTGCGCTCTTTCAATATAAGTACAAGAAATTTATATGAAAACTTGGATCCACAAAAGCGCAAACATTGTTGCTACATCTCCAGTTCTTACTAATTACCTATTACATCAGATTGTGGACAATCCTTATCAATTCATGATATAATGCTTTTTGTTATTACATTATCATCTATTCATCATGTTGACAGAAACATTAGCAAAAATAAATAACCAAAACTGTAATATTTCAGCATTAATCAATTGCTACTTGAAACAGAACTAAGTAAGCCGAGTTAAACAGACATATTATGTCAGTCAATTTGTCAAAAGTGAATATGAATTTAGAGTCAGTCTTAGGTACTTTAGAGAGCTTAGGCTATGTGGGTCATACTATAAGCACAGAAGAAGGAATGATATTGCACAATTCTCTTCTCATCTTACAGAACGAAAATCATTTCAGAAATACATTTTTCTGGGGACGAATATTTGGCGTAGAAAAGGATTATTACATTGCATTTGGCTACGTGAAAGATGCACTGAAAGGGAGGGTGTTTTATTACAGTACGGATTGTGTAAATTGGGGATTACTTCCAAATCCAACAGCACAAGGCAAAAAAGTTACCCCGTTCTGCAATACAAGATTTCAAGGTGATCCTTCGTTAGTGATCGATGTACTTATTGAAAAGGAGGAAATATCGTGGGATGTCCCACTGATAAAACCGTTAATGGAGAGGTTGAAAGAAGAGGATAGATTATCAGTTACTGTTCATACTATAACTTATGAGGCCAGTGTAGTACCGCGTGGAGGGCTATTTATGAGACCGGACGGCATAGCTGTTGAAAATTTAAGTTTCGAGGGCTTAACTTTACTAGATGCTAGAGAATTGACTTCGTATCAGCATTACCGCTTACCGATCCAAAAATGGAACACAAATTTATTGACCAGGGATGATTATAACTATGCGACTGACTTTTTGGATCCTTTGGACATAGATATACCGGAAGGATGTTGGCAAGTTCAAATTCTTGCTGGAGACACTATAGCTATTGTTAAATCATTGTATTGGCCTGGCTTGTATTTCTATCATGCAGTAGAAACGCCTAAATATGGTTTCATTTATTTTGGAAGTGGAAAGAAATGCTTAGATACTACATTCATGTTGTTACCTTCCACATAAAAAATCATAAATGGATAATACTTAATAAAATACAATTTGATAGTCATAAAATCGTGTTTGCAAAAACTTTCGAAAAAAGATTATACAGCATTATCTTCCTGATTTGTGTCAATAATTTGATAATATATTCGAAAATGTTTCAAACGACTTCACTCATTACAGGAATTTCCAAATTATGTAATGAATTACTATAATTTGATATAATTATAAACATATTCATTGAAAATACAATAGTTGGATAGTTCAACATTATTTAATTGTGAGTACCTACGATATAGGTATAGGTATATATATATATATATATATATATATATAAATATATATATATATATATTAATATATATATATATTTATATATTATATATATATATATTATATATATATATATATATATATATATATATATATATATAAATATATATATATATATATATATATATATACATATATATATATATATATATTATATATATATATATATATATATATATATATATATATATATATATATATACATATATATATATATATATATATATACATATACATATATATATATATATATATAATATATATATATATATATTATATATATATATATATATGTATATATATATTTTATATATATATATATATATATATATATATATATATATATATATATATATATATATATATTATATATATATATATATATATATATATTATATATATATATATATATATATATATATATATATATATATATATATATATATAGATATATATATATATATATATATATATATATAACAACGGGGGAAGGAAGTAGAGAAGAAAAGGATTGAGGAGGGATTTGAGGAGGTATACATAATATGTTTAAAAATACATAGAGATTTGTGAAAATATAGTTCTACTATCCAAAAACTTGAATTTTTCATATTTTGGGAAATTTTACCTTTATTTAACCGCATTTATTTTCGTTATTATTAGGTAAACAATACTGTTGACAAATCAAATTAATTTTAACGGAAATTTAGTGTTCTTTCAAGTGGTGTTTCCTGATTTTCGCTAAACTATATGGTTTAGAAGATATAGAAAAAAACAATAACGGTCCGTCAAAAGCTCCAGGTCCTCGTGTTCGAAAACTCAGCAAAGACACCCTCTATCATCCTGAAACAATCCCTCAAATTTTCGTTAACTTTGAAATTGAATTCAGCTCACCCAAATTTTTTTACAAGGCTCCTGGACTAAACATTTTTTTTGTCGAATGTTGTTGAATATTTTCCTCAGAAAAACTAATTCTATCGGAATTTCGCATTGCTCTTGAATAATATAAATTGCTTCAAATTCGAAAACAATTTCTACTTATTCCGAATTCTAAGGGAACTATATTCTTTGGATTGTCTTAAGAATTTATTTTCATTCATAATTTTTACTGCAAGGAATTCCATTAATTCTCGAACATCTAGAGATTATGGTCGAAATACTCTTTTTGATGCTTCTTCTTTAGACATTTGTCACTTGGTAACTGTCAAAGATACATTATAAGACTAAACAATGTATATTTTTTCACATTTAATTTTATCTGAATTTTCAATATTTTGTTCATTGTGTTTCAATATATCCGTTAGTGTTTTTTCTTAATAAATTTTTGAACACGTAATTTCTTCTAATTTATAGATAAGTTCGTATAATTCTCAACTTATAAATCTCATAAACTGTTGTAGATTTTTTAAGATAATGGAAGTCCCAAAATCGAAACTGAAAGGATTATTCAAACCTTATTACAGGATTAATCAATTTTCATAACATTAAGGATATACAGAAATAATGTTAATTTTATTTTTTATAAGTTTGGGGTAACCTAATTGTTTGCTCGTTTCCATATCATCCTCATTCAAATAGCGCGCTTCAAATTAGTTTAGCCATTGCCGTAAAGATGGCGCATAGTTGACGTTATCTAGCAGAACTTGTCCTGCAAACTAGGAAGCAGGTAGAAGTACGTACACATACAATCAACTTGACATTTCCATTTTTTATCAGAACAACGTAGGTGAATGTTGCAGAATAAGTTGAAAGGTGTTTTCAATCGAAAAACTCATCTATATAATTAGTAATAGTTCAGTTTAAAAAAGTGTTGGCAATGATGATTTGAATCAGTAAGGTGAGAACTAGAGATCATTATGGTATGTCCGTATTGTTGATTTCGACATGGTGAATAAAATGTGCTTTCTAAATCTTAAGACGACTTTGTGAATCATGTGTTGTGTTTCGTGTATCTTCACATTCTCGATTTCGTTTTCTTTGTTTTGTTGCGGTAAATAACATGGTGTGGGCGTACCTATCTTTAAACCCTCTGTCCATTTATATTGATTTGCCTTTCCACAAATATTCAATTGTGGATTAAGTCAAAATTTGTTGTTACCTCAGTGTATGTTCTTTGTAGAAACGAGTACCAACTCTACGAGTGTTCGAAACTCGTGCAGGATAAGTGGAAATAGAAGGTGAGTCAATTTTTTATTAAAAATTCCATTTTTTGTGTGTTCATGTTGACGATTGACAATTAATCTCTTTTACAATCACAACACAAATATGACCTAAAAACTGTTCTTAGTAACTTGGTGGTTTTCAGTTTCAATCCTATGCACTGTAGTTGATCTAAATGACATTAAACTTAATTCTGAATTGATCAATCCATAGTAATGGAGTTGAGCTAAATTCTTTGTCCAATTTATTAACTCAAACGTCATTTTGTCATTTTCATGTTGGTTCAAATAATTACAAGAATTCGTAACTTTCCAACATATCTCACAATATCATGTAAGTGATTTTCAGTTTTATCATTCTGCAGTTTGAATCATTAGAATATTTCAGTCTGTTTGGTTATTTCATTCTGATCATTATTTACCTAATTCTCCTAACCTAAAAATGATGTCATTTTCTTTAAACCAGCTGAAATGAAAGTATTTTTTTTACTGAATCCAATAATATATTTCAGTCAAATGCATGCCTGGACAAATGGATAAAGTAGACATAATTTTCAGATGAAACAATTAATTCAAGTCAATTTATTTTATAAAGCTTTAAAGATGGGGTAAATTAGTTCTACCAAACAGTAAACTGTAAAGTCAGAAGAAAAGTACTGTATAACATAAATGCTTTAGCTAATATCCTTTCCCATTAAAATAAGGATTTTGTGTTGCTAAAATGATAATATAAAGCAAAAACGTAAAATACATTCTCAAAAGTGAATTTATTCCTGTCGATTTCGTAGAATAAGTATGACCCTCAGATCAATTAAATTGTTCTATTGGAATGAGGTGGGATATACCTAATTTTGTTAAATTCTATTATCTTCTGAAACTACCACTTTATTTTCACTGTATCACAACTGCTTGAAGGCTCGCTGGAAGTTCATAATGATGTTCTTCATAAACCTGTTTTTGGTCTAAAACAAATTTTGAATCAAATATGAAACACTCGATGAAACATTCTGCCTATTTGATTTACATTTAAAAAATTGTTATTCATTAAAATATCAACAAAGAGTTTTGAATCATTTTGGATATTGATAGACAGATTCACTCGTGTGTAAGGTTGACATATCTCTTTATGTTGTCTTCTGTCATGGCTTTAATAATTTTTAAATGTGATAATTAAAATTGACTATCCTATTGATAAAATAGAGAGGTAGGTACCTGGTTATATATTACTTAAGATATTGCAGATATATTTTGTTCAGTTGTAACATGCTGACTGCTACCAAACCATTATATAAAGATTAAAATATCGATAAACTAAATGCAATTATAAAATTATGACAGTGTAAATCAATACACAAAATCTTGTATGGTAATCAAAAAAACAAATACAAATTTTACATACTTATACAAATGAAATACATAGGTACTTACAGTATCAGAACACAAAATAATCTCTATTTACAATCTAGTAGAACCGATGTAAGTTTATTTAGTCCTATGCATTGTGCAATTAGATCTTTTAATTATTTGCCAAACAATTCAGAACTTTGAGCTATTTCTTAGGAATCTAAAATTGTACTTAAAAAATAAATTTTACTTTAAATTTAATTCAATAGCATATACCTGTCTCGACTGAAGTACCTGCTGATTACTGATGTAGACTGTTCATATTTTGTTATAACTGTGGATCTTCTATTTGTGTGTGAATACCTCTCGGAATACCTCTACAGGCTTGAGGCCAGTTTATTTTTGTTGGCATTTAAACTTAAATTTAAATATATTTATCATCTCGGGGCCAGTATTATACACTGTTTAGAGGTGTTAAGTTAAGAATAAGGAATATTGTAATAAAATCAAAGAGTTTTAAAAAAAAATTGCAGTGAATAACCAAAATCTTCAATCAATCAAGTTTATTGGTAACAATATGTTCCACATTTTTAAAAGTCAAATCCTAGCTAACTAAAAACTTAATGTTAAATATTAAAACAATATTATGCAATTTAAAAGCCACATTCACTAAACTGTCATTAAAATGGTAAAACACAAACCAAAAGTAAGAGAACACAAACACAAACTAAAGGTATTTTAAAACTTATAAATTACCGAAACCTGAAACAAAGTACTCCTCAAAAGTATAAAAAGCACTGTTAATTAGGAATGTTTTGATTTTAGTTTCATATTATTTGATGTCAAGTGTTTTAATTTGTGGACGTAGTTTATTAAAGAAGCTTATTCCAATCTAGTGCTATTTCTGGTCCTCTCAAGGCGGCCAAAGTCAGGTACCAAACCCTCATTATTCCTTGTAGGATAATCATGAAAATGTCCTGATGGGGATTCCAGTATATATATATATATATATATATATATATATATATATATATATATATATATATATATATATATATATATAAATATATATATATATATATTGGCAGGGTAAGGATTCCCAGGGATATGGAGCTCTGATGACAGTCGTCTCTATAACCCAGTCCACACATAATGCAAACACATTTGCGTTGCTGTCCAAAGACTTTTTCCACATGACAGGAATGCCCCCATGACTAAATGGCATATGATATATTTGAGTGGAAGTATCCATGATAAGCCATCAGAACAGTCCGCCTCGAAGTCACCTTCACAAGATTTCGAAACAAAAAGAGGTATTGACAGAGCTTTTCAGACATATGGATGGCATAATTTTCCCAGGTGAGCCCTGGATCCAGATAGACCCCAAGAAGCCTAACTCCCCCAGCACAGCTCGCCAAAAGTGGATGATCACTTGGTGTCTTCCTAAGTGTAAAGTTCATGATCTGTGATTTTGAGCTATTGAGGGATAATTGATTGCACAAGAACCACTGAAGTATGTCCCTTTCTATGTATTCGATACCAATGCCATATATCTCAGATGGATGATAGCTCTGGTAGTATGTGGTGTCATCAGCGAATAAAATAGAGAGAAGATTATTAGACTCAAAATGTTCAACCATCTGACTTTTCATAAGGCATTCAAACACCTTTGATACAATTGGCAAAAGGGATATAGGGCAATAGTTGGTATAGTCATCTGAAGAGCCTTTTCCTTTATAAAGGGGTATAACTTTTGCAACTTTAAGGACTGCTGGAAACACACTAAAGGACATGGATTGATTTACTATTTTTGTCAGGGGTACAACAATTACATTCTGGATGGTCTTTATTACTTTTGTATTAATATCATTGCAGTCCCTACTTTTACTATTTTTCATTGATGAAATAGCATCCCTAACTGCATTGCAACTAACCTCCTTAAATATAAACTGAGGAATATTATTGACTTGTTTTATTTAAGTGTACACTAAAAGTGGTGTGTGGATGATCAAGACTATTTATCACATTTTCAGCAACTGAGCAGAAAAATTTATTGAAGCTGTTAGCACTAAGTAAGGTATTTGCCTTGACTTGATTTTTGCATTTATTTTGAATTAAGTCCCACATTGCCCTTTGGGGATTATTTGACCTACTGATAAAGTTGTCATTGGTCTGAATTTTTGCTGCTGAAATTGCCTTATAATAATTTCATTTTTGTTCTGACAATTGTTTTTTTAGTCATTAAATTCGGATACGACTTACTTCAAGAAATTAAAAAATTTAACATCTCACGTTTTTCTTTTAAGTCATTATTAAACCAGCTTATTTTTGATTCCTTTTGGTATGTAAGTACTAATAAGTTTACATTTTAGTGGAAAACTACTTTCCATAGTCTCTGATCTGAAATCAACAAACATTTTAAATTTTTCTTCAATATTAAGGGAATTATTGCTTACAAAGTCAAAATTACTGGACTCCAGTTTATTGTAAAGAGTGAAAAGACCAAAGTCTGTAGTTTATTCTGAGTTTAGATTTTTTACTGTATTGTTTGCATTTGAATAGTATGCCAATGTGATCAGAGACATGTGTGAAATCAATTGGCTCCGATGAGGTTAAGCTGCAATGAATATTTGTAAAAACATTGTCAAGACATTTGTTTAGACGTTTATTGAATTTGACAGTCTTTGTTAAGTTAAACGATCTAAAAAAGTTACAAAGACTTAAGGCCCTAACATCCCTCTCACCAAAATGTACACTAAAATCAACTGTTACAATAATTGGACCCGAGGCACTCAACTTAGCCACAGCCACTGAAAGAATGTCGAGGAATCGGTCAAAGCTGCCTTTTGGCGAGCGATATAACAATCTGGACACCAAACCTTTCCAACACTATACCAGACACTTCACAGTGCTGTTGTTCTGAGATATTCTCTTACCCTAAAGAGGAAGATATTAATTTATTATTCACATAAATACATGTGCCGCCTCCAGACTTTTCCGACCTGCAAAAACCAGAAATGGCTGTATAATTTATAAGAGGAATTTTTTCCAATTCTCCAGGCACTAGCCAGTGTTCATTTGAGTAAAGGCAGTCTGCTAATGATTCATTGATGAGTACTTCAAAATCTAAAAACATATTCCTAAAAGACAACATTAAAATGGATAATTTTCAAAACATCATCGCCAACGGGCGAGCTAACAGGTTTTATTGATTTATTAACACATGGATTTATACTCCCTGATTTCCGGAGGGGATCCTCTGGCGTTGAACACGGAGAAAATGGTTAATTCTTGTTTCCGGTGGCCATAAGTCTGCTGACATGACAGTACCCTCATTTTTCTAGGGACTCCAAGTTTGAAAGAGCTCTATTGGCTGTCATTTTTGGTAACCATTTTTTCACAGAGGCAGTCCTCTCCAAGATTGTATTTCTTAAGTTACCTAATTGGTCACATCTTCTGTCTTTGTTTCAGGGGTAAATCCAGAAACAAAAATCCAGGATTTGTCAATCTTTTTCACCACCTTTAGTAGGTCATCAGTATCAGTATTTATATCTTTCCTTGGCATTTGCCTATTTCCTAAAAGTTTTTTTTTGTGGGAAACTATTTGAAAACCATCATTGTTTTCATTTTTAATTGAGCTTATTTTACTAATGATAATGTTCTCATCAGAATTCTCCTCGAATTTTGAGGAGTTTGTTTTTGTTTTGGCATGGACTGTTTTTACTGTCACTGTCAAGATTTTTGACGTTGACATTTCTCTTCTTCTGTTTGCTCACACTGGCCACAGGAGAGGGAAGAAGAAGGGAATTTGTTGCTGATTGTTTTGACTTTGACGGACTTGTTGCTGACGGCGATGGCACAGGCGTCGGCGTAACAGCTGGTTTTGGCGGGGGTATTGACAGTTTCCCCAACCTCTAATTCTAATTTCCTATTCTTTTCTTGGAGAAATACCTGGTTTTCCTTTAAGAGGTGGCTGTTTTCCATCAGAATTTGATTCTTTTCCTTTAAACTTTTGATGATCATTTGATAGAGACACTTCTCACTTTCCCAAAAATCTTCACATGCATAGGAAGGCACATGCCGACAGGAGGCCGATTTTTGTGTTGCAGCCTGTATTAGGCATGATGGATGGAAATGTTTTGAATATTTTCCACATTGTACGGCAGTGTACACGTTGATTTAGACTTTTCGTCGCGTTTTTCGCGTAATTTATCGGAGCAACTTTCACTGACACCCGCTACCCGCATTTGCGGCCATCTTGTAGCTCTTCAACAGAGTTTTTGATAGTACATAATATCAAATTGAAAAATTATCATACCTTTCATAGAAAACCACCCAAATAGAAGTCAACCTCGCATACATAGATTAAGTTTTTATCAATATTTAAATTTACCTATTTTCTCAAATGCAATTTAATAGTTTCATTTTGTGTTGGCAACAATTAAAAGCAGATTTTGTGTATCGCAAAACCGAAATACTACGGATTGGGTTGTTTGCTCACCAACATTTATATGCTAAACAGGTAGGATATTTGATAATCTTCTTTCAAAATTTGGAAACTCATGCACAAAACAAATAAAACACCTTTAAATATTCTGCAGTCTTGTAACAAGAACTAGCGTAAGAAATCAAATTTACAGTACGTACATATGAAAAAGTTCGAAGATTTTGAAATAAAAATAATTCGAAAGTGTTGAATAACGTTCTAACTCTCTAACTAATGTTTTAATTGTCATCAGGAGTCCGTTTTGAGAAACCTCTTCCTTTGGGATCCTCATAGGAATCGAAATAATTGACAAGATTCGTCGTAGTCGTAGAAAGTGAGATAGCCTGGAGCCTGTTCTTAACAATCGATGTAACTTCTAAACTAAACCTCTTGACAAATTGAGAAATAATTTTGAAACCTTATTTTTCGATGGTCAATTCAATGTCGCAGCCATAGTAGAGGAGATAACCTTGGGCCGGTATTTAACTTCTAAAATAAGAGGGAAAATCATTCAAAAGCTAAATTGTATACTTTTAGATGATATATCATTTTCCAATGTCCCAGCTAAGTATAGGAGAGGAGGTATATTGGGGGAAGTAATTAAAATTAATGTATCAGGTGGTTATGTGGATTCGGATCGTTGCCCACTCGGTGGATAGACGGACACTATTGATGAGCTTGTTGCAGAGCGAAACAGACTATATAGTTTTTCCATCGTGTGTGCGGCGATGTTCAATGTTCTAACATTCTCCCTTGAAGGATGAATTCGAATTTCGTCAGATCTCATGAAACTAGCTTCGCTATAGGGCTGATTAGATTATTCATCAATTTTTCAAATGAATTTCCTTACGTATTATTATCTTTATCATATACGCTGCGCCTGTTTAGCGCAAATAAATTTTCATTTTCTATATTATATATATATATATATATATATATATATATATATATATATATATATATATATATATATATATATATATATTCTGGGTTTTTTGGATTTGGCAGTGTAGGTGTTAATAAGTATACGAAAATTGATAATGATAAATGTAATCCTCAATGTAATCATAAACGTTTCGGAGAATGTGTCTCCTTCTTCAGTATCTTAAGAGCTTAATCATCTCTAATTTAAATATAGTTGTGACGAAACATAAACTAACAATGGACGACGTAATGGGGAATAAAATTTTAAGATACCCATTTTAATTACTAATTCCTGTTAAACAAGTCAAAATACCATACTGAAATGTTTCGTCACAACTATATTTTAATTAGAGATGATTAAGCTCTTAAGATACTGAAGAAGGAGACACATTCTCCGAAACGTTTATGATTACATTGAGGATTACATTTATCATTATCAATTTTCGTATACTTATTAACACCTACACTGCCAAATCCAAAAAACCCAGAAAATATAAAGAAGTACGTACCAAGAATAAACCCATTAATATATATATATATATATATATATATATATATATATATATATATATATATATATATATATATATATATATATATATATATATATGTATAAATATAGTATATGTATATTTTTTTGAAATACCGTTTATTCAAACAACATCAATTACAATACATGTACCAATGTAAAATTTCTCAAATCAGTGCTTTTAGGCACTGGCCTCGAGAATAACAAAATCTACGATAAATACAGTGATATACAATATAGTCAATTAACATTTATATAAACATTTAATTTTCTAACAAAACTCTTATAATTATTTGAATCATTTATAAATTTTGGTAAATTATTGAATGTTTTAATTGCATCTATAATTGGATTGTTTAAACCTATTTTAGTCCTTGTATATGCTTGATGGATGTTATTATGGGATCTTGTTTGGTAATCATGCAAATCAAAGCAAAATTCAATATTTATGTTACATTTTTGATGGTTATTAATTATTTTATGAACAAGTTTGCACTGCTCTTTATCTAGAAATTTCTTTAACCGACTTAAATTCAGTTCTGAATATATTATGTTAGTGCTAGTGAGCCAATCATACTTGAACAATATTTTAAGTATTTTATTTTGTAATTTCTGTGCTTTATCAAAATTAACTTCACCACACATACCCCACACAGGCAAGAGATACCTGAAATGTGC
The DNA here is from genome assembly GCA_030704885.1 of Cynegetis impunctata. Classification (NCBI taxonomy): domain Eukaryota; kingdom Metazoa; phylum Arthropoda; class Insecta; order Coleoptera; family Coccinellidae; genus Cynegetis; species Cynegetis impunctata. The sequence continues at coordinate 208,846 of JARQZK010003622.1, forward strand.
TAAAAAAAAATGCATTATAGACCTGAAATTTACTTTTCATAGACAAATAATCTCTACTTTTATATGAAGCGGATTACATTGAAACTATTTTTTCAGACATTTTAGTAATGTGTGATGACCAGTTCAAATTTTCATCTACAATTAATCCTAAATATTTCATACACAATACTTTCTCTACAGGAACACCATTTACGCTAATATGTAGTTCATTAATTATTTTATTTTTCTGCTTAAATACAATATATTTGGTCTTATCAACATTAATTTTCAATTTATTTGAATGCAACCATTTAAGATAAGCATCAAGATCATTATTCACTTGTTTATTGAGGGTGATTTCATCTGATCCGGCGTATAGCAGAACAGTATCATCTGCAAAGGTGAAATATCTGGCCTCCAGATTGGCAAGCTTAAGATTGAGTACATATAGGGAGTACAACAGTGGTCCAAGAACCGACCCTTGTGGCACCCCGTAAGCACTAGACAACCACTCACTACTTGTATCCTGAAGCTTTACATATTGATTTCTTTGAAGTAAATATGTTTTGATTAAGCTGTGCATAATACCCCCAAATCCCATTCTCAACAATTTACTTAACAAAATATCTATGCTTACCACGTCAAAAGCTTTTTTCAAGTCGACGAACACTGCTATTACTACTTCTTTCCTATCTAACGCTCTTGAGACATAATCTATGAAATCAACAGCAGCACCAAGTGTGCTACTGTTTTTTATAAAACCATACTGAAATTATATATATACATATATATATATATATATATATATATATATATATATATATATATATATATATATATATATATATATATATATCGTTGTTGCCGCTGTGAAATCTCCTAAGTGACAAAAAACATGATTTGGCAGGAGAAGCAAATAACTGATTTGTAAATAATTTAATAGTACATTTTTCCCAGAAAAAACAAAACTTCAGCCACAGAGATAAACCACCTATGTAACGTCTGAGCCTTGGAATTGTCACATAGGTGATTTGTATGGTACCTTTAGCGGTGCGGTTAACTCTGCTTTCTACTAGCACATAGATGGTAAATTTTTGTTTCTAATGATATCAAAATCACGTTTTGGATTTTTTGTCACATAGGAGGTTTCACCGCGGCAACGACGATATATATATATATATATATATATATATATATATATATATATATATATATATATAAATTTACTATATAGGTACTATATTTACTAAAATTTTGATCGAGTGATCCATTCAATAAAACACGTTTCCCTAAATGTGAGATATATCAATCTCATGATTTCTCGATTTTACCGTCTCCTATCTGTTGAAGAGACGTAGCGTGATTTCAAATAAGAACGTGTAGGGCAGTCTAGTACACCTGGAACATTCTCTTTTTGTCTCTCTAGACTAGACTCTTTGGGTCGGCGGCATAAAAGCAACGGTGCATTATCCCACTTTCCACGATTAGTTACATCACGAATATTCCGGTAATGTGGACGACACTGGTCCAAGACTCTCTAATAATCGTTTTTAATGTGCTCTCATTTATCAACTATACGTGTGAGGAAATCCTTTAGCCTCATTTTCAACTTCTGAAAATCTAAGTAGTAATATTGTTTCAACTTGAATTGACTTGGCAATTAAAGACGATAGGTTATGTAAATATATCATTCAATTTCATCAGATCTTATTGATAAAAAAGACTATCAAAATGCGCAACATTATCTGAAATTTGGTTATTCCCGAGGGGTAAACCGCTGGGTAATTGTGGTTTACAAAATCGAGAAATTACTAGGAATTGTGGGAATTGTTGAGGAATTGTCGAGGAATTGCGGGAATTATGGGGCATTGTTAAAAACGTAACGAGGCGGCGTGGTCACGTCGGACCAATGGCACGAAAGTTTCAAACCACGTGACGTGATGACGACCGACGCCATACCACGTTCTAAGCTTTTCGGGTTATTAGTAGATAGGTTAATAAAGGTACATTTTTCAGAAAATGAAAAAACCTTGGAAAAAACTATTAGAAGTGTTAGATTATTGTATTTTTATTCAGTTACATAATTATTTACGTTTTGTTCTTTGGGTAGAATGGGTATCTTTACTTAAGTTAAGCAAGAGTTGTATAATATTACAAGTTAATACTCTTGGCCCCGAGTTTGGCTCGTTTTATCTTTACCTGTGCATCACAGCATTTCTCTTTCTATCTCTCTGACGTATAATCGGAAGTCTGAAATGACATGCTGTGACGCACGGGTAAATATATACCGTAACAAGTGTAATAATTATATACACTGCCCATAATATGAAATACATTTTTCAGTTTTTTTCAATTTATTCAGACAATTTAGAGTATAGCTCTACATTTTACCTGACTGACTCTTTAAAAGTATTGTCTTTAATATTTGGATTTCTGTTTGAAATATTTTTGATTTATATATATTTTGGACTGTTTCCTGAATAGAATAAATTTGTCGTAAGTTCCATATCCGAATCGAAATCCTGCTTGTTCTGGGGGCTGATAGAAGTCGAGTTTTCATTCGAGGCGTTTAGTTATGATTTTCGTGAATAGTTTATATAGATGCGAAAGTAAGCTGATTGGCCTGTAGTTTAGGTTAGCAATGTTTTTGTGTGCATTACAATAACGACGTTATTCCCGTCTGTAGGTGTTGTTGCTTCTATAAGACATTTATTGAATAGGTTTGTTATAGCTCTTAGTAGTACATCTCCACTTTCCTTGATTGCCTCAACCACAATATCATATTCTCCGGGTGCTCTACCGTTCCTCATCTCCGGCAGTGATTTCAAAACTTCTGCTTGAGTTATATCCGGTAGTTCCTTCGATCCTTAATTTAGAATTTTGGGTATAGCCCGGGGATTGTCCTCATCTGGCTGTTCCATTTCACCATTCAAGTTCAACTAAAATACTCTCACAGTCTCTTGTTTCTTTGTAGTGAGCTGTCCGCTTGCATTTTTCAGTTTAGTGATCTTGGTTTTTCCAAGATCACCCAAGATGGTTCGTGAGTACTTTCATGCTTTTGTTGCCCTCGATTGTTTTCCTTATCCATTTGGTGTTATTAACAATAATAAAATGTTCAACACATTTGTGAGTTAAATATCTAATAGGTAATATGAAATAGAAAGATTGTAAGAACATAAATGTAACAAAAACTTTTTTTAGTCACTTTTATAGTTCATTAATTGCTAAGGTATTGAGAAATCGGTAGCTGGCCCTTTCCCCAAGTATAGTCAGTTCTGGAGTCTCGACTTTACTGATTATCTAATCGAATGAAATACATGATATAATTTTCTACAGATACACATTCCTTTCTTCGACTGTCAAAGCTTTTCAACCCATAACTAATATGTTTCCACGTGAAACAGTTTCTTGAATAATACATAAGTATATGAATACAGACGCATTCCTTTTGCCACTCTTAAACTCTGATAATATAAAACTTCCTTGCTTCATGAAGTCTTCAAAGCTAGTATTTTCACCAACTTCTTTAGTTTCAGAATGCTTCCCAGTCAGAATCTTCTGATTCTCGGTATGAAATCCTGTCTGAATCCTGAGAAGACGACTCTGGTGGCAATGGTTGTTTTGTCTTCATCAACTTAAGTTTCTTCTGTTCTTGTGCTAACTCTTTCTTGGCTTCTCTTGCTTTTTTCCTTTCTTCTTTACGTCTTCTTGTTCCTTATATTCTTTTCTTTTATAGTACTCTATCGCAGCAGGTAGGATTTCTCTCTTTCGTTTTTTGGCTGTGAAGAATGTTCTGGACACAGCAAAGCTAGCTAGAAAGGCGATAACAAAAAAGGCAAATGTTATTTGTACTGATCCGTATTGAATGAATAAATCATTACAGTTACATTGAGCTCTTTTCACATAAATATTTTCTTTGCCTCGACAACCGTGTCGACTATAGGAGATTACCACACCAAAGATCACACTCGATTCCAATAATCGACATGGGGTGACGAATATTGGATCTAGTTATCGTACAGAAAGTTACATAATATACATATCTGTATCGAATGAGCTGAACGTTCAAACCACACTGAGTTATTATCTTATAAAAATGTTCCGACACCCGTGTCTACTATAGGAACATAGCACTTTTCGGGAACCAGTACTCGACACATGCCGAAAAATATGTCAAAAACCACAATATACTTACCTGGGCTGTAGCTTCGAAGTGTTCTTAGTTCATATAACACAACAAAAACATTTTTAGTCAAAAAATACCACTAAACAACACCACAACAAAATAAGCTTTTCTTAACCTACACCTCAACAAACACTGGTTATTGGCGGGTAAAGTCGAGTTTGCTGGAAAAACATCAGATGTATTCTTGTATGTTAGTGAGTTTCCATGGCATAACTATGGCAATGTGCACTAAAAAGTCGGAGCTATTATTGGTTATTTCGGGAAGCCGATGTTTGCTATGGTTACGTTATTTTTTGAAATAATTACAATGCGTGTCGACTACAGGTACAGTATCGACAACTGGTGCGTTTACCTTAGTCTCTTGAATCCTTTCGAACGACTTCAAATATGTCTTGGTTTATATGTTTTAGCTGGTGTCTACCTATTAGGGACCTCTGTAGTATTTCTCGCCTCCACTGCATAAGATATCGTGTATTTGCTAAGAGTTTTTCTTCTCTGTTATTCATTCTTGGACAATGTTCTCCCTGCGCCTCAAGTATAGAATCTACTAGTATTCAGTAGCATTCAGTTTTTCCAAATCTATTGCTTCTGTATTTCTTAGATGTTTGTTTATGTATTGTTCATATTCTTCATTTTTGTTACTGTGGTCCATATCCTGTTTACACATACTCGGTAATAATTTCTTATCATCATATACTCGATGTATACTTTATTTCTGTATGCACCATTCGGTATTATTAATATTTATATGTGCCGCTATCGGTATTTTTGAGGAATTATTGATAGGTATCAATGGGAATTATTAGGCATTCTTGGGGAATTGTTGAGCATTGCTGAGGAATTGCGGGCATTGCGATGTACAAAAATTGAGTCAACGGTTTATCCCTCGTTATTTACATCAAGTATTTGATCATAATATTGTTCATTGAAATCGATTTCGACAAAGAAATCAGGTTTTTTTTTTAATTTCAAGATCCAAATTAACAATAGGTAACTGTTCTCACTGTCAGCATCATAACTGTCTATGGGCATTACAGAAAAGAAAGCTAGAGTTTCTCAAAAGAGGAAAAGTTATATCTTTTTATAATTAACAATAATATAAAACAAATTTACTCTGAGTTACGTTTTCAAAGTTAATGAGGAAAATTTAAGCAATTGCATGTAAAAACACGAATAACTGATCTAATCGAACATAAAAATAAAGAAATGGAAACAGAAATTGTATACTGAAAAAATGTTTATGAGTTAAAATACAAACCGTCAGACCAAGTTTGAAATATTCCAATACAATGATAGAAGTAAGTATACAGATTTGATTCTGGCAGCGCAAAAACATAATCAAACATCGTCAACTCAACTAACAACCCTTGGTTGATTGATTGATTGATTAACTCAGCTTAGACCAGTCAAGGATTAGAGCCTCAGCACCACTTCAGGCCACCACAATATATATATATATATATATATATATATATATATATATATATATATATATATATATATATATATATATATATATATATATATATATATATATATATATATATATATATATATATATATATATATATATATATATATATATATATATATATATATATATATATAACTTTTTGATAATTATTGATAAAGAAAACGTATTTTTTTGAAATTGCTCTAGGAGGTGTACTAGTTTTTTGCAGCATTCTTTCCAATGATATCGAACGTTATGAATGCCGTACGTTATAAGAAAAAAGTTTTTGTCAAAGTATAAATTCATATTTTGACCTCGATTTTGACTTGAGTAAGTACTTAATATTTTTTCAAAAAGTACATAATTTAAAAATTTCAAAATAATTAAGTAGTACTATTGTCAGTCACCTGGCCAAATAAAAAAGTAATGGCGTCATTGGTAGAAAAAGTTTACTTGGCACTTGTTTTTGTTTAATAGGCCGTTTTAACCAAATTTTAATACCTATGTACCTTTAAGAATTAAATATTTCAAAAACAATTGATATTTTATACCATTTAACACTAATATCAATAGATAATTCAAAAATCAGAATACTTACAACAAACTACAAAACAAAATATTCAACATAAGATATGAAAAAGTGTAAATATCAGTAACCTATTGTTAATCACCTGACAAAATTAAAATATCTGGGATGATGATGGGTTTCATTGTTCAAATAAATTAATGACAGGATGCTCGTTTTTTATTATAATAGCTAGCCTGCATAGGTGAATCTAACACAATAGGCATTAACAATAATTTTTGAATAACTACATACAAAGCACACATCGGAGGCTCCGTGGCTGAGCGGTATAGGTAACGCTATGCCGTCTTCGTTGACGGAGTTGGTGGGTTCGATTCCCACCGTGTTCCTGGGTGTTTGTATGCGTCCGGATTTAAGTGGTTCCCCTCATTATAGTAAATCGCTGGCTAAATGTCCACGTTGACGAAGCCAAAATTGTACGGAGGTCGGGCGCGTGTGAGAGGGCACACGTCCCACCTCTTTAAAAAAAAAAAAAAAAACAAAGCACAAATTCACACTTAAGTACCTACCTGAAGAAAAATTAAGTATTTTTTTTTTGGGATTTTGGAGAACAGATTCTTTAATATCGGTTGTATCAATATCTGACGATGAAGTATCAGCAGCAACAGCCTGTGTATATATATATATATATATATATAAAAAAAAATATATATATATATATATATATATATATATATATATATATATATATATAAATATTTATTGTTTAAAAAATACCACTTTGTGAGAAATAAAGTATAAAAAAAAAATAAAAAAACGATAGTTAAAATATAAAAAAAAATATAAATCCTGCACACACCTTTGTGTCACCATGTATATATATATATATATATATATATATATATATATATATATATATATATATATATATATATATATATATATATATATATATATATATATATATATATATATATATATATATATATATATATATATATATATATATATATATATATTCCATATTTCAGGTGTTATTAATTCATTCATTTAATTTATTCATTTAGTCAATGAGATATTATGGAGAAGCCTTCGGAGGTGATTCAGACATAATTTCAAAGAAATGGCAAACAAGGCATGGAAGTAGGAAGCCGGCGTTTGTTAAATTTGCAACAACAAACAATGACCCGTACAAGGACATTGTTTCATGGTTAATAGCAGAATCGGTAGTTTGGTCGGAGATTACGCAGAGCTAATTATTTACCGAAATGCGGATCACTTTGCTCATCATTCGTCAAATTGATCAGGATTTGGTGTATGGCAAAATGTATCTATGTTACAGGATAAGATTGACGTCAAAGTTGCCTTATTTTTAATTTTTAGTATTATCCAGCTGCTAAAATAAATTATAATTTTAAAAGTTTAAAGAAATAAAAAACTAATTTTTCACAGGTTGAAATAAAATCGATCGAGTAAAAGCGTTTCTTCATAACATTTACTTCATCTCGTACTAAATTATGGTAAGTATTACAAAACAATCTATTCATACGAAAAATTGAACATAACAAAGGGGTTCCTAGAGAAACTAAATAACAATAAGCATTCCATTCAAAGTTATTGGAAGGTAGATTGAACAGATTACGGAGAGGAGAAGGGTTTACTCCAATCTGGTCGTTAACTAGGTTTCCGAAATTTTTATATCTCTTGATGTATAGAGATCCCCAACAGTTAGTTTTGTAGAGATTATTCTCTAGGAAACCCTCTGTTATGTTCAATTCTTCGTATAAATAGATTGTTTTGTAATACCATAATCAAGAACGAGATGAAGTCAATGTTATGACGAAACGCGTTTACTCAATAGATATTTATTTCAATCTGTGAAAAGATGTGAAAAGATAGTTTTTTATTTCTTTATAAAGTTATGAATATGAACTTTCACCAAGTAAATGCCAATTCAATTCAATGTTGCAAGGTAGTTATTATTATTATTATTATTATTATCAAGTATTATTATTTTTCAGATATTATCAGAGAGTAGTTATAGAAAAAAAATTATGAAACGGTGATTAGATACAGCTTTATGAAACACATTCTTGTAAATAAAGCTCGAAATTTTGCCTCATTTCGCATCAAATTTTGATAATTCGATGACTTGTAATCACATTCCAAAATTCATTAAGATTGGCCGAGTTTCGTTCCGGCGAGCGTTTCGATCAAGCATAATATGCCTATTGGTATGCTCACGTCATTCGATGATTCAATATTGGTATACAACTTTCGCCTAACAATGATTAAAAATAATGCTGATTTTGGTTATCATCTCTGTATCTTACGGCACCTGCCGGAAGTAATTATTTTTTAGTAGAGCAAATACTTACTTTCCAGGAATAATTCATTGAATGCTCAACTAGGTAGATATTTAAGTATTCGAATTGATAAGCTCCTTTTTCACTTTTATTATATTATTAGTCGTATTTTCCCCGAAAATAATAGACTATTCGGGAGATTAAGTATTGCAGCGTATCGTCAACTGTTAGACAACGATTTTCGAAATTTTGTTTATGTCTAATATATATGTATATATATATATATATATATATATATATATATATATATATATATATATATATATATATATATATATATATATCGAGGGGTGTTCAACCTGTCTTAATCTGTACACCTACTGCAGGTCCGGCGGCTGTACTGCAGGTACTGCAGTTGTACTGCGGGTCCTGCACCTGTACTGCACCTGTTTTTCCATGTACTTTACCGATATATAGTGAACAGTAGATTATTTGAAACTATACCAAGTACCCTACCACAATATTAGAAGAACGTGAACTCAAAATTTGAATAAAATTTACTCGCAATTCATGCTTTACTTTTATCATCAACGAAACAAAATATGTTGCAATCAGTTTCCATGAATGGGTAAATCAATGGATGAATTCTTATAAACTAGAATAAAAATGAAAAGTCTAATTTCATATTCATATTTGTGTTCTTTTCATATACCTAATATATACATGTTCATATAAAAAATCAACACAACACACAAAGTTACACCTTGAAAATTAAATATTAGGACATCTTTCAAAAGTATCTTTGATAAATAAAATCTGAATGGAAAAAAACGAAATATTTCATTTATGCATAAAAATCAGCAAATTATTTGTTTTTATGAATATCTACAGAAACATCTCATTCTTTCTCCTAATACGTTAATTTCTGGAGAAGGTAATTTTACTACGTTGTTTGAAAATGCCACAATAGAAATATCTCAATCTTCAATTCGGAATATTCTCTTTTCGTTGTCTAGCACCCTAGAAGACTTCTTCATTTTGAATGAATTATCAAAAATGATTTCGACTATACAGTTAGATTTATAAGAAATTGTATTTATTTTTCCTACCCTAAATTTCACTAAGACATAGACTCCCTCCCATATCCAAATCATTAACGTTATTGAATAAATTATTTTCACAATTTATTTCGTCTCGTTCACTAGAAAAAATATTTTTATGAATTATCTTCACATTCCTTTTCAAATTTCCTATTCCTGTTTGCTATTTACGAGGCTAGTTCTTTTTTCGGTGTTTTTGTAGTCATTCCGTTCACTCGCAAAAGGCGATCAGAAAAAAGTCTTCCTCATTCTTTGGAAAATAACCAACATATTATTATAATTTTTATTGTTACATAATTTTAATTTGTCCAGCTCAATCGACCTAAACATTCAAAAAACGTGTAGAAAAAGTAATTTGATCAGAAAAAAATTTCTGTTGGCCGGTCTGTCGATCGGTCTATTCCCTAGATACTTGAAGGAATTGAGCTATTAACTTCAAATTTGGTACACAGGTAGGTATCCATTAGAGATAATGGTGAAATGGGGTGTAAACAAAAAAGGTGATTTCTGTTGAAAATTGAGTAAATTTCGTAAATGAATTTTTTTCGTATACAGATTTCGGTTTTACAATCGATATGAAATTCAAACACAAAATAGTGTTGAGAGCAAAAAAGGTGGAAGAAATTGAATATTATTGCGAAAATCGAGTAATATGTCTATATGATAAATTAATAGGAAATCATAAAGGGAGTGAGTGAAAATTAAAAATTTTCGTGACAATCGAGTAGTTTTTCAGTTTCCATAGGTTGTTTCTACTTGAAATTAAAGAAACAAAACTACGTACAGTGCGCATGCGCAAGCCAGATTAGTGATTTAGAAGTAATGATTCAATATACAGCGGTTTTTCAATATCATAATTTTCTTCAGAATTCAGATTTGAGTTTAGTTTGTTTTTTATGAGATGAAAAAAATTTCCGTATCGGCTAATCACCAATCCCTTCAACCGGATTCAAAGCGCCATGAGAGATATTTGAATTCGCGCTCTTCCTAACGAGTATAGCTACTGCAAGCTACCCCCTTCTCAGTTGGACAAACCAATTTAGGATGACTCATTGCCTGCCATGTATTTGAATACGCAGTGCTTTCCGAATTTATTGTAGGAGATCATACGCTCATCGTGATTGAAATTTGTCAAACCAAGTTGAAAATCATATTCTACAACCTCCGGTTTGTCAAAAGAGAGATGTGAAACATAAATACACATGCGCAGTAAAATTTAATTAAATTTCAGCATTTTCGGTATCTAATTCTATTGATAAATAATGTTTTACTTTTAGTTTCGCACGTATTGCCCTATGTCAAAAACGAATATTTTTTCAGATAAACCAAGCTCAAATTCATATTCCAGACCTTACTTTGGTCACAAACGAAGTGTAACAAAGATAATCCGGTTAGCGCATGCGCAGTATAATTTTATGTTTCATTATACATAGCATCAACTTGTTGGAAACTACTCGATTGTTTCAACAATTTTGAATTTTTACCCCTCGTATTGTATTAACAGCCCACTATTTTGTGTTGAAATGTCATATCGATTGTAAAATCGAAATCTGAATACCAAAAAAACCCTTAACACGGGAAATTACTCGATTTTTCAGAAAATTACGTTTTTTTTTGATAATTAACACACCATTTCCCTGAACTGAATTGCTTAAAAGCAATACGAATTTCTAAATGTTTTAGGCCAAGTTGAGAAAAACTAAAATTTTTGGACCGTTACTATTCTTTCCATCACGTTGTGATGTGGAAGGAATATAAACATGCGCAAATAAGAAAAACTTTCGAATTTTTGGCTGGTTTTTCGACTGCCGCTTACAAAACATTTTTTTCAGTTAATTGAATCATCCAATCATATGAGAGAAAATACTTCTCAGATATTAATAATTTTATGTTTTACCCAATACAATAAAACTGCACTAGTCATAATTATAACATATTCATCGAGGTAATGAACTTGTATGAAAATTTCACACGAAGGAACAATCTACTGAAAGATTTCGAAGGAATGCAGACTTGTAGAACTAAATCAAATATTATTGATATATATATATATATATTTATATATATATATATATATATATATATATAATATATATATATATATATATATATATATATATATATATATTTATATATATATATATATATATATAAATTATATATATATATATATATATATATATATATATATATATATATATATATATATATATATATATATATATATATATATATATATATTATATATATATATATATATATATATATATATATATATATATATATATATATATATACACATATATATATTAAATATATATATATATATATATATATATATATATATATATATATATATATATATATATATATATACCTACAGTGAAGATTAACTTCCAAAAAAATTTCAACTATTGAATTATATGAGAACCAAGATCAATTACTGTGATGCAAAGATCCTAATCAAATATAATTCATGAAAACATGTAAAAATTCATATTAAGCCGAATATTTATCACTCATTTAGTTGAATTAGAAAGTTGGCAATATGAAAATTGGAATGAATCTCTCACATGTCCTGCAAGTACTGCAGGTCCTGCGCCTGTACTGCAGGTCCTGCGCCTGTACTGCAGGTCCTGCATCTATACTGCAGGTACTGCACCTGTACTGCAGGTCCTCTTTGTGTCTTGCAGGTAATTTGTACACCTACTGCAGGTGGTTGAACACCCCTCGATATATATATTATATATTAAAAATAAATAATAAGAACAACTTGTCTAAAAACCACAAAATTAAAATAACTTTTATTCGACTAGAGTTATTATTAGAGATTCAACAGTGGGGAGTGGTTTAAGTCTAACTGGTCATTGAGAAGAATGTAATTATGGGATTTTTGGAGTTTGTTTGTTTCCATGGCTTCCAGGAAAATCATTTTCATACCTTTTTCGCAGTAATGAAGAAGTTTTGGTTTGAAAGAGGATGAGATGTTATGTCCTTTTGACTCTAGATGTTCCCTAAATGCTGATTGTCCGTTTTTTATATGTTCTTTTAGCCTGGTTTCAAAACATCTCCCGGTCTGACCTATATATGTTGAATTACATTCTTCACAGTCCATTCTATAAATTCCTGTCTTCTTCATTGGATCGACTTTTGACATTTTGTTATTAAAAATCATTCTATCCAATCTGCTGTGACTCGAAAAAGTAGTATTCAAATTATTATTTTTGAAGAATTGAATGATCTTCGGAGAGGGGATGTGCGTATAAGGGATGCTCACAAACTTTTGTTCATTTTTGTTATTACTATTAAAAAAGTTTGTGAGCATCCCTTATACGCACATCCCCTCTTCGAATATCATTCAATTCTTTAAAAATAATAATTCTGCAGGGTATTTTGTATTATAATTTTCGGAAAAGTCCGTGTGGATCACAGCATCTTTTTCAGTAAAGTTTTCTTCAAGACTTTTGATGATTTTATGTTGGTATACTATATTTGCTTCATGTTTTAGGAAAGTGTTAAGGTTATCTTCAAGTTTCATCACTATGTCTTTCGGGATACAGTTTGATGTTATTTTAGTGTATTTTCGAACCTCACGATTTTTGTTTGTTTTTGTATCTAAAATATCCTCTGTAATACTTGCCATGCAGATTATTTGATCTAAACAGAATTCTCAAACTCGTGGTAACATATAAACGCGTTTTGTAGTTAAGACATTCTCGCCTAAGACAATTTTCATTATATCGGTCGCAACATAGCAGTTGTTAGCTTGGCGCTTTTTTTCTAGCCTGTCTTCCCTCGTTTGCCTTTTTTTCACAATCGTCATAATATCCAAGTATTGGTATTCGAGGAACTAGAGCAAATAAAATGAATGATAAATTTCGTCACTCCCCTGGAACGTATGTATTTCATACGTTATGGCATAGAAATTGCCAGAGAAGTGACACCAGGGAAGTGACGAAATTGCACATAACCGGCAAAGTCATCACTTGTTTTTCTGACCAAATTTCAACGTAATACATGGCATCTACACACGATAAACATTACATTGGGATAATTTACAATTACGTAACGATAAAATATGAGAACATATACAAGGGAAATACTGCGACTACTGGCACAAACCCGCTATCTGACAGTTAATGGAAGACTGACCCAATATTATTTGAATTTTACTCGACGCCACGACGCCGTTAGCTTGCTTCTGACCTCACACTGTAATCCACCCGTCAAGAGCAAAGACATGCTTTAGCAGTTTTATGTCAAATATTAATTCTTTCAAATTCGCCAGGTGGAGTGACAGTATTGTAATGTGACGCGAAAAAAAAACTTTTAAAAAAATATTGGATATGTTCAGAATGAATTTTGATAAAATAGTTTTTTATGTTTATTTAGGCATATGATAATATTGAAAGAAAAAATAATGCCATAAATAAAAAAGGCATTTGGCGTTTAAAGTTATAGACTCTACTAGTGTCTATATACCTACTACTCCTAAGTCTTAACCTTTATTGACATGAGTATTCAAGTTTCAATGCCAAAAATATTTCATCTCAAGCATAGTCATTTCAAGAGAATTTTGAACTATTTTGGAATGAAATTAGAGAATAACTGTCAAAAGTCAATTTTTTTTATAATACATAAATTATATAATTTTTTTTTATTTAGCCTTAAAAATAAGGGTGAATATTCCAGATGAATAATTTGCATACGGTTATTTTATTAAAAAAATTTTTTAATACATCTAGGTAGCCATGGCGGCAATGCAAATCAAAAACTTTTATGATCCTGTCACGTACCAGTTAAAAATTATTAATAAAAATGCCGGAACGCTTAAATTATTCAAATTAAGATTATTTAAATTTATTTATTATTTATGGACAATGTGGCAAAGTAATATCAAGAACTTGTGACACATTTGCCAATCGCTTTCCTCATAAACTGAAACCGTTGAACAAGTTATTTAAAATTTTTTTCACATAGAATTATTATTCAAATTAATGATGCTTTCTTCATGGAAATAATTGTTGATTATTTTAGAACCAGCAAAGGTCATTTTTGCCACTAAAACTTGAATATTTATTTCAAAAACGGTAAGACTTAGGTATAGGTCTTGATAAACAGTCTTCGGAATCTGTAATAATATATAGGATGTTCTGTTTGAAATAAGAAAGTTGACACCTACCTACGGTATAACCGGATGTGTCATTATCTTATGAATATTTTAGCCGATCAGCCCTCTTCGATCTTGGCATATTGCCAAATTTTCAAAATTCTATGGATAGTTTTCTGTATACGTATCGATGGATCGATTTGGTTCCCGATGGGACACTGATATATATATATATATATATATATATATATATATATATATATATATATATATATATATATATATATATATATATATATATATATATTATATATATATATATATATATATATATATATATATATATATATATATATATATATATATATATATATATATATATATATATATATATTTTATTTATTAAACTCCTTCGAAATGACTCGACCGATTCTCATGAAATTTTGTGTGCATATCAGTTAGGTCTGAGAATCCGACAAAATCTATTTTTCATCCCCCTAAATGTTAGGGAGGTCCACCACTTAATTTTTGTATTTTATTTTTCATACAAAATTTTTTGTTCTATTTTTTTTATGATACAACATTCAAAAATACATACATCACCCCTTCACGATCAACCCCTATTTTTTATTTGTTAATTATAAACTTCATATTACTCTCAATTGTTTACCCTTCTACGATCAACCCCTATTTTTGCATCGCGATTTTCATGTTTTTAATTTTATCCACAGATCCGCAATATGGCAATCGAAAATAACAATAGTCGGTTTGAGAATGATTAACATTTTTATGAATTTTTTGATTTTTTGATCAAAATTTGTTAAATTAATTTTTTTATGATGTTGCTTCAAAAAATAAATACAACTCTAAATTTTCGCCCTTCTATCAACAACCGATATTTTTCAATAGCCATTTTAATAATTTGAACAACGTTTGCCGGGTCAGATAGATTGCTAGATAGATAGTTAGATAGATAGATATATAGATAGATAGAAAGATAGATAACTAGATAGATAGATAGATAGGTAAATATACATCGGCAGATAGATGAATAGATAGAAAGAAGGATAGATAAAAATAATTTATATGGCAGAACGTTTGCCCGGTCAGATAAATTGATATTTATATATATATATATATATATATATATATATATATATAAATATATATATATATATATATATATATATATATATATATATATATATATATATATATATATATATATATATATTATATATATATATTATATATATATATATATATATATTATATATATATATATATATATATATATATATATATATATATATATATATATATATTACATATATATATATATATATATATATATATTATATATATATATATATATATATATATATATATATATATATATATATATATATATATATATATAGGTACGATCTGAATTTGGTATCTGGAATTATTTTTGAGGCAGAACGAAACTATCAAAATCTGGAGATATCTTATCAACCGTCGCCATTATTACGTAGATATTTATTGTTTTCTCGTGATTTTTGAAAAATTGCCAAACTCCACAGTTTCTGCATACTTGGTGTGTTAGAAGGTTGATATTTGGTACGTAGGTATATTCAGTTCGTGAAATACGTTCCTATCTGGGTTTCAACTCTTTTCCCCAACCGCGCTGCACTTCGCGGAGACTTTTCCGTTCGAATCGCATCTAAACAAAAATACGACGCATGTCCCGAGCTTTTTAATTTTTTCCTGAATAAAATAAAATATTTTCTTATTTTTATTACAGTTTGCTGTCAAATCGTGGTTCTCTTCAGTGCGCGATGCACTTCGCGAATTTTTTTTCAATAAAATAAAGTATTTTCTAATTTTTATTTCGGTTTGTTAATTAAAACGTGGCTTTTCAGCCCATAACTTATTCCGTTCGAATCGCATCTCGACTTGATCTCGACGCAATGCACTTGATGGAGTTCTGCTGCTCACAAGTTTTTCAATATGAATATTTTTCATCTCATGAAATCACTTAAAACATATTTCCATCCACTTTTCTAATGAGGCGTCAATGAAGTTCCTTCGTTTTGATATAGAGGACCGTCATTACTGTTCTTAGGATAAGGCATTCAATGATGTGTTTATAGGAAATGTTTGTTCTTCTCATGGAAATTTTTTCTGACTCGAATAGTAATAATGTTTGCAGCATTTTTTCTTGATGAAGTCGATACCTACTGATTTGATCAATTTCATATAGTATTAAAAATTTATAGTAGTGGTTTCATGGTGATCGTTAGAGTGAACATTTTTGTTTTTCAGATGGCTGATCCGGATCCGGAGACCCTGCTTGAATGGCTGAATAGCGGCTTGGGCGACGAACGCGATATGCAGTTGATCGCGCTCGAACAACTCTGCATGTTGCTGCTCATGTCCGACAACGTAGACCGCTGCTTTGAAAGGTATGACCTTCTACCGTTTGGAATAAATATATATATATATATATATATATATATATATATATATATATATATATATATATATATATATATATATATATATATATATATATGAAACAGCCTGAAGAGGTGTTGAGGCTCTAATCCTTGACTGGTCCAAGCTGAGTTAATCAATCAATCAAGGGTTGTTGAACCCTGTTTTTAGAACATCCTGTGGAATGATTTCGTAGTGAAATTCTCAAAATACCAATTTCTTTAAAAACCATTCCTTTCCTAAGTTTCGTTTTTTGATTCATGCCTTCAAGTGCACTACTTAGTAGATTTTCAAGAAAGAAATTAAATTCAAACAACAGTTTACCTAATTTTAACAAATTTAATGTTCTTTTTTGGCGAGATGGATTTCCTCATTGTGCAATAATGTCGGTCTGCCAGCTCAGTTTATGAGTCGAGCAATGAGAAAGCAACAATATATTGGTCATTTGTAATAATAAGCAATTATTCCAAAATTTATTTATGCATGTTTTACAAAAAATTCAGATTAATATTTTGTATTACCTCTTCTAGCTCTTATTACTGTCTGCATACATTGGTTCATACTGTCAATTAGGTAGCGAATAACATTTTGAACAATATTTTACCATTCCTCCTGAATTGCTAAACGATGCTCTTTTATCGTAGCCGGAGCTGCATACATGCCGGAGCATGTTCCATACATGCTCTATGGCAGTAGTCTCCAACCCTGTGCCAGCGGGCCATGGCGCCCGTCTAACGTTTCACGTGTGCCCGCCACTCATGGTCTATTCTGTATACTAGAACTGATGCCTGTGGGGTATGAAAACTTAGAACGAGTAGCGCAGTGGTCCCAACTGACGATCACTGCCTGCTTCTCGACTACCGTGCTCTTACAACCCGGTGCAAAGAAGAACAATCCCTTCCAGGATGGTGAGTTGTTGAAAGCAGCATTTTTTGCGGACGCCGATTGCTTATTTGAGGGATTTCGCAACAAACTTGAGATTATGTTAACAATCAAGACCTCCAGCTGTCAGCCAGCACCGTCACAAGAACAATACACGACATTTCAAAAGACGTGCAAACTCAGTTGAGATTGGTTAGGAAGTATGTGAATGGTTATCATTAAAACTTGATGAGTCTACAGACATAACATACATAGCACAGTTAGCAGTTATGATGAGAATAGTATTTAGTGGCATTACTGTTAAAGAAGATCTACTGAAAATATTACCCATGAAAGGACGAACAACGGGGAAGGATATTTAGAACATATGCAAAGTAAACTGATATCAATGAATAACATATACCTATAGAACATATGCGGCGTCAATTGATATCAATTAATATCAAAGGATTTATTGCCCTCTGCAAGAAAGATAAATCATTTCCAAACTTCATGTCGTAGGAAGTTTTGTGTGGTAGAATAATACCCTTTGGGCACTTCATGAAAATAGTCAAATTTATTCGAGCAGCCCCCATGCACCACCGCCTTCTCAATGCACTATTACATGAAATATAAACAAAAATGTTATGTTTTTTGAATTATATATTTTCGTACATTATTAAAAATCAACTGTAAATTTACCTTGACTAGTTAAATTTTAAATGGTGCCCGGCCCCTAACCGGAGAATTTGCTCTTAGTTCAAAAAAGATTGGGTATCCCTCCTCTATAGGGCTGAGATCAGGCGAACATGCTGGCCAGTTCATTTTGTCAATACCTACTACCGCGAGGTATTGTGTGACAAATTGCTGTATGTGGCCGCGCATTATCCTGCAACAGGATAAAGTTATCGCCGATAAATGTATTGAAAAGTACAGCTTTTGCGCAATTTTCCGCACTTAAAGCCATGGTTGGAGACCTTTTAGGTCTCTCGATGACATTAGAGCAATAACGAGAAAAGCCACCTCTACAAAAAATTTGATATTTCAACGGAAACCGTTGATGGCAATTTCATTTGGTTGCTAAAAATGAACTAGTGCACTCAAAAGCATGAACTAAAACACAAAATGTTGGAAAGGAATGGTTTTTAACGAAAATTGGTATTTTGAAAGAATTTGACCACGGAATTATTCCAGAGGATGTCTTAAAACTAGGGATTAACAACAAACTTCTAACCAACCCTGTATAATGACTAATAAGCCAGCATTTTACGAAAGAGAGAATGTGCAAGTTGAGCTTAATAAATTTATCTACAGTCTTCTGAAAAAATTTTGAAAATTGAACTATAAATGAAAAAACAATGAAATCTCAAATTTTACCTAATATTAACTTGTTGCGTTTTTTTGCATGTGAGTGTATATATATATATATATATATATATATATATATATATATATATATATATATATATATATATATAAGGTAAGAGCATCAGTTGTCGACACGTTAAGAAAAAAAAATCATGCCTACCGGTTGTTCATAGTTCAGGCTTCACGTCGAATCAGAAATTGGGATGATTTTTAAACGAATAAGAAAAAAAAATATATTTTTTAAGTATCTGCAAATGTCCCTAAGCTCGACACGCTAAATTAAGGATGTTCCAGTTCTTGACACTGTAAATGCTCCAATAGTCGACACATGTAAATAACTTTAGTTTTGATTATTCCAGAGGATGTTCGAAATAGGTTCAAATTACATTACGTGGGTAAAGGTTTCTGTGGTTTCCCTTACCATCTAATAATAACAGATTTGAATGTTAATATTGGACTGAATAGCACGTAATAAATAAAAAAGAACGGCCACAGCCGAAAAAAATTTTAGTGAGACATAGTAGTCTTTTTCTATTCAAATTTTTTCAAATCAATAAATTTCAATTTTTTCAAAAGTTTTGATAAAGCCACGAATGTTGTGGCGAAACGTCAACTTTTTAATAAAATCGAGTTTTTTGAGATTCAACAAGCCTGTTATTGCTAATAATTATCAAAAGATTAGAAATAGTTCACAGGCAACAACAATTCGAATGAATAATTATATATATATATATATATATATATATATATATATATATATATATATATATATATATATATATATATATATATATATATATATATATATATATATATATATATATATATATATATATATATATATATATATATATATATATATATATATATATATATATATATGTATATATACATGGTGATTCATTAAGAATGTCCAATCTCTGAACTGTAGATTCTAGACCTCAAAATATGATGATTCTGCTCAACATGCCTTATGCAAATATTGCTAGTTTCCGAGATACGGGGTGTTCAAAGTTTAAATTCAAATTTTGATTTTCGCAATAATCTTTTAAGTTTTCACAATTTCTCTTTGAAAATTGGCAATTTTACGTTTTTTGGCATGAGGAATCATAATTTGCACTCTTATTTAACATTGCTAATAGAGGGCGCTAGTTACACTTGTTTGTGTTAATTAAATCAAAGTAAACTTTTTTTGGGCTGAACTTAGTGCTTAGGCTACGTCTCGCCTCGATCCGAGACGCCGATCTTCGATATCGAACGTTTAAAGTTTGACGTTTCTCCGAACTTTGCTAAAACCGCTGCATTCCCGACGCTTAAGAACTATTTTCACGTCACATGGACTCGAATTCACGTGACCGCCTTTGGAGCCGATAGTTGGACGGGTCGAATTCTATCGAGAAGTTTCGGCACGGCGAGGCCCAATGAGGCCGTAGTATTTGCCGATTCCGCACGAACTCGAGATTGACAGCGAGCAGATGGCTTAGGCTTAGGGCAGACAGTGGCGTAGCAAGCAGCGGAGTTCAGGAATCTATATTTTCATCGATCTATATCTTTCACGGATCTATTCAATAGGCGACGGAGCCTCTCGCTAATCTCTAAACTAAAAGAAGAACTCGGCTTAGCCCATCAATATGGAAAGGACATCGTATTCATCTGGATCCCATCCCACATTGGATTACCAGGAAACGAAGAAGCAGACCAACTCGCCAAAGAAGCTGTAACCAGTGAAAGTGTACAATCGGTTCAGGTAATAGTGAGTAATGACGCCAAATGTATCATCAAATCAAAAGTGCTCAGTGTTTGGAAAAATAAATGGCAATCTTGTTCAAGTAAGCTGAAGAAAGTGAGAAGTGACGTGAAACCCTGGTCGAACCTCCCCAAAAACAGAAAAGATCAAGTACTACTAACTAGATTGCGACTAGTTCACACAAATCTGACTCACTCCTACTTGTTCAGTCGCCCAATCACCGAACCAAAATGCAACCGATGCAACACGAAGATAACCGTAGAACATATACTCTTCACTACGCGATACACTGAAAAGCAGCAAACCTTCGAATTGGCTCGATAGCGGACATCCTAGGACCCAAGTGCAATATAAACTCACTGAAAGCTTTCCTAAACTCTATTAATCTCCTCGAACTCATATAGCCAAAATGTAAAAATTTTCTAAAGACCTTAAATTGTATACCTACTATATTAAAGTTCGCTAATAACCTCTGTGGTTTATGCTATCAAATAAAAAAAAATACATCATTCAGTCTTGATGTCTGGATATATTTGAATCTTCGATTATCAGTTATCGGATGTTATCAGAAAAGGTTTTCTTTTTTATGTATCACTATATAATATATTCTCCCAAAATAATCGATGTCGCTTCTGGAGTTAATAGCGTTGATTTTGTCTTTTTGGATGTTAATCAT
The DNA here is from genome assembly GCA_030704885.1 of Cynegetis impunctata. Taxonomy (NCBI): domain Eukaryota; kingdom Metazoa; phylum Arthropoda; class Insecta; order Coleoptera; family Coccinellidae; genus Cynegetis; species Cynegetis impunctata. The sequence continues at coordinate 230,636 of JARQZK010003622.1, forward strand.
TTCTATCATATTTCTTCTGTAATTAATGGTTTTCCTCTTGTGTTATTATTTCTGGATTATTGAAATCAGATTGATGAACTTTTTCAATTGCGTGTGTTGTGAGTGTCATCATTTAATCGTCTGGATTGAATACATCTGATAATATATAAGTTTTTGTAATTATTGTTTAGTATGTCCAATATATCAAGCGTTGCTATCTCTTTATTCGTTTTTATATATAGTATGTGTTCTGTTGTTATTTACCTCTTTAGGTTTATATTTAGTGTAGATGGAGTTTATCGAGTTATTAGGATATATATATATATATATATATATATATATATATATATATATATAAATATAATATAAATATATTATATATATATATATATATATATATATATATATATACATATATATAGGGTGATTCATTAAGAATGTCCAATCTCTGAACTGTAGATTCTAGACCTCAAAATATGATGATTCTGCTCAACATGCCTTATGCAAATATTGCTAGTTTCCGAGATACGGGGTGTTCAAAGTTTAAATTTTGATTTTCGCAATAATTTTTTATGTTATCACAATTTCTCTTTGAAAATTCGCTTACACAAACTGTCTAAAAGTGGCATAAGCCATATTAAAAAAAAACGAAAAATTAAACTCTACACAAACTGTCTAATAGCGACACAAGCCTACTTGAAAAGAAAACGAAAAATTAAACCACGGCTTAATTCACGAATGTGATTTTGATATTAAGAGATCTTTACGAAAGCGGATCATAAAGTGTATTGAAGTAAATGGTGGGCATTTTGAGCATTTGCTTCGAAGTTTTTCATTTTTGTTCACAAATTTGTTATTGTTACATATTTAAGGAATAATAAAATTTTTTATGAAAAAATTAAAATTTATTGAACTTTTTAGAAGCAAATAACTCGATAACCGATTGAGTTACACGAATCAAAAGGAGTAATTTTTTTTGTAGAATTTAACGCTTTTTAATATTTTTTTATTATTTTAGTTGTAAGTTCAGCCCAAAAAAAGTTTACTTTGATTTAATTAACACAAACAAGTGTAACTAGCGCCCTCTATTAGCAATGTTAAATAAGGGTGCAAATTATGATTCCTCATGCCAAAAAACGTAAAATTGCCAATTTTCAAAGAGAAATTGTGAAAACTTAAAAGATTATTGCGAAAATCAAAATTTGAATTTAAACTTTGAACACCCCGTATCTCGGAAACTAGCAATATTTGCATAAGGCATGTTGAGCAGAATCATCATATTTTGAGGTCTAGAATCTACAGTTCAGAGATTGGACATTCGTAATGAATCACCCTGTATATATATATATATATATATATATATATATATATATATATATATATATATATATATATATATATATATATAAATATATATATATTATATATATATATATATATATATATATATATATATATATATATATGTATATATACAGGGTGATTCATTAAGAATGTCCATTCTCTGAACTGTAGATTCTAGACCTCAAAATATGATGATTCTGCTCAACATGCCTTATGCAAATATTGCTAGTTTCCGAGATACGGGGTGTTCAAAGTTTAAATTCAAATTTTGATTTTCGCAATACGAGGTATGGCAATTTGAAACCCGGAATCGAGCTCCGAGGGGCAGCTAAATTAATTTTCGGCGAAATTTCGATCATAATCCTTCACAGTAGTCTCCTTGGAGTTCCACGCACCGCTTCCACCTCCGCTCCCACGCCTCGAAGCACCCACGGTAGTCGTCTTCAGTTAGGGTGTTCAGCGCCACCGTCGCAGCTTCTTTCGCCTCCTGTACACCGCCGTGGTGGGTCCCCTTCAGGTACTGCTTCATCTTTGGGAATAGGAAGAAGTCGCTTGGAGCGAGGTCGGGGTTGTAGGGGGGGTGCGGCAACGTTGCGATGCTTTTTTTTGCAAGAGCCAACCATTCTCCGCGAGTTCGGGCCTCACGCGGAAAATACGGGCCCTCAGCCGCTCAAGGACACCTTGGTAGTACAGTCCGGTCACTGTTTGTCCCTCTGGAACGTATTCCCGATGAATTACGCCTTTGATATCAAAGAAAATTACGAGCATGGACTTCATTTTCGATTTGGACATCCTGGCTTTCTTCGGGCGCTCCCCCCCGCGTTCCACCCACTGCTGACTCTGTCTACGCGTTTCGTAATCGTACTCGAATATCCAAGATTCATCTCCGGTTACCACAGTACTCATCCAGTCCCTCCCATCTGTCTCAATTTTCTCTAAAAGGTCACTGCAGATGGACATTCGAAGGTGTTTTTGGTCCAACGTGAGCATTTTCGGCACCATCTTTGCACAAATCTTTCTCATGTCTAGCTCCTCGTGTAAAATCTGCCTAATGGTTTCCTTATTGATGTTTAACTCGTAGGACAACTCTCGGAGTGTTAACCGACGGTCTGATGTTACCAACGTGCGGATACGATCGACATTGGTGGGGGTACGAGAGATGACGGCTGCGCCCGGCCTAGTCCCTCCCTGAACCGCTTTGCCCACTCGAACACGGCAGTTTTCGACAGAGAATCATCTCCATACACGTCTTTAAGTTTACGAAAGATTTCCGCGGAGGTTTCGTTTGTTTTAACCAAAAATTCGATAACCGCGCGTTGCCTCTTAATTAGGTCACTCATTTTCGCGACGTATAGAAAAAACCTTGCTTTACAAAAACACGCGGGAAACACAAACTAAACGTGATACCGCGTTCAAAATTTAACTGGTACTACTGAAGAGTCCCCTCTTTCGAACGAGACCAGAACGCTCCGGCTGGTGTGTTTAGTTCGGTAGATATCGGCCGATTCCGGGTTTCAAATTGCCATACCTCGTAATCTTTTAAGTTTTCACAATTTCTCTTTGAAAATTGGCAATTTTACGTTTTTTGGCATGAGGAATCATAATTTGCACTCTTATTTAACATTGCTAATAGAGGGCGCTAGTTACACTTGTTTGTGTTAATTAAATCAAAGTAAACTTTTTTTGGGCTGAACTTACAACTAAAATAATAAAAAAATATTAAAAAGCGTTAAATTCTACAAAAAAAATTACTCCTTTTGATTCGTGTAACTCAATCGGTTATCGAGTTATTTGCTTCTAAAAAGTTCAATAAATTTTAATTTTTTCATAAAAAATTTTATTATTCCTTAAATATGTAACAATAACAAATTTGTGAACAAAAATGAAAAACTTCGAAGCAAATGCTCAAAATTCCCACCATTTACTTCAATACACTTTATGATCCGCTTTCGTAAAGATCTCTTAATATCAAAATCACATTCGTGAATTAAGCCGTGGTTTAATTTTTCGTTTTCTTTTCAAGTAGGCTTGTGTCGCTATTAGACAGTTTGTGTAGAGTTTAATTTTTCGTTTTTTTTTAATATGGCTTATGCCACTTTTAGACAGTTTGTGTAAGCGAATTTTCAAAGAGAAATTGTGATAACATAAAAAATTATTGCGAAAATCAAAATTTAAACTTTGAACACCCCGTATCTCGGAAACTAGCAATATTTGCATAAGGCATGTTGAGCAGAATCATCATATTTTGAGGTCTAGAATCTACAGTTCAGAGATTGGACATTCTTAATGAATCACCCTATATATATGTATATATATATATATATATATATATATATATATATATATATAAATATTTATATTATATTTATATATATATATATATATATATATATATATATATATATATATATATATATATATCCTAATAACTCGATAAACTCCATCTACACTAAATATAAACCTAAAGTGGAAAATAAAAACAGAACACATACTATATATAAAATCGAATATAGAGATTGCAACGCTTGTTATATTGGGCATACAAAACAATATTTACATAAACTTATATATGAACATATGTATTCAATCCAGACGAATAAAAAATGCAACTCGCAAAACACGCAATTGAAAAAGTTCATCAATCTGATTTCAATAATCCAGAAATAATAACACAAGAGGAAAACCATTAATTACAGAAGAAATATGATAGAAATGATTAACATCCAAAAAGACAAAATCAACGCTATTAACTCCAGAAGCGACATCGATTATTTTGGGAGAATATATTATATAGTGATACATAAAAAAGAAAACCTTTTCTCATAACATCCGATAACTGATAATCGAAGATTCAAATATATCCAGACATCAAGACTGAATGATGTATTTTTTTTATTTGATAGCATAAACCACAGAGGTTATTAGCGAACTTTAATATAGTAGGTATACAATTTAAGGTCTTTAGAAAATTTTTACATTTTGGCTATATGAGTTCGAGGAGATTAATAGAGTTTAGGAAAGCTTTCACTGAGTTTATATTGCACTTGGGTCCTAGGATGTCCGCTATCGAGCCAATTCGAAGGTTTGCTGCTTTTCAGTGTATCGCGTAGTGACGAGTATATGTTCTACGGTTAGCTTCATGTTGCATCGGTTGCATTTTGGTTCGGTGATTGGGCGACTGAACAAGTAGGAGTGAGTCAGATTTGTGTGAACTAGTCGCAATCTAGTTAGTAGTACTTGATCTTTTCTGTTTTTGGGGAGGTTCGACCAGGGTTTCACGTCACTTCTCACTTTCTTCAGCTTACTTGAACAAGATTGCCATTTATTTTTCCAAACACTGAGCACTTTTGATTTGATGATACATTTGGCGTCATTACTCACTATTACCTGAACCGGTTGTGTCCTTTCACTTGTTACAGCTTCTTTGGCGAATTTGTCTGCTTCTTCGTTTCCTGCTATTCCAATGTGGGATGGGATCCAGATGAATACGATGTCCTTTCCATATTGATGGGCTAAGCCGAGTTCTTCTTTTAGTTTAGAGACTAGCGAGAGGCTCCGTCGCCTATTGAATAGATCCGTGAAAGATATAGATCGATGAAAATATAGATTCCTGAACTCCGCTGCTTGCTACGCCACTGTCTGCCCTAAGCCTAAGCCATCTGCTCGCTGTCAATCTCGAGTTCGTGCGGAATCGGCAAATACTACGGCCTCATTGGGCCTCGCCGTGCCGAAACTTCTCGACAGAATTCGACCCGTCCCACTATCGGCTCCAAAGGCGATCACGTGAATTCGAGTCCATGGGACGCGAAAATAGTTCTTAAGTGTCGGGAATGCTGCCGTTTTAGCGAATTTCGGAGAAACGTCAAACTTTAAACGTTCGATATCGAAAATCGGCGTCTCGGATCGAGGCGAGACGTAGCCTAAGCACTGCGGAAAGGATGTGGGCGATCGACGGGGCCCTTCGGGCCCCGCGATTCGCGGCCGATCTGCTTATCTTGGCTTCATAAGTTTGCCAAAATGCGGCCTTCGGCCGCCTGCATTTTGGGAAGTCGAATTTGGCAAACCAATTATTTATTTAGTATTATATATAATATATTAAGGGATTGCTGGTATGTATCCGCTGTATGGCTTTTATGGAGCTGAGTGAATCAGTAAGAATTGTGAAATTTGAAGAGATAGAAGAGTTAACGAAAATGATGACTTGGTATATTGCATATATTTCTGCAGTGAATATTGAAGATTCGGATGGAAGTTTAAGCATAAGTTTACAAGTAGGGGTCACCACCGCTGAGCCGACTCCTTCGGTGAGTTTCGAGCCGTCGGTGAAGATTTGACAGTGGTCTTGATATGGATTTAACAGGTTTTGTAGGGCTACTCTGATTAGATGGGAGCTTGTCAATTGTTTATTAAAGCGAGTCAATGATGTAATGAATTTCAGTTCTTTTATCTGCCATGGAGGCGTAGAGATATATTGAGTAATTAGACATTCTGGGATAGTGTAGCTCAGTTCTTGTTGCTGCTTTCTGATTCTTCCATAAAATGGTTTCGAGAAATTTGGATTGTCAAGAATGAATTATGTATTGTACTGTTTTATTCAACGTAAAAATTTAATGTTATTAGTTTGTATTGTTTATTGAAAATGGCATTATGAACCGGAACGCGTATAAACAAAAATGAGTATTAAGAAAAGACTTATGGGACTTTTGGATACTTTATTCTATTGGCTCTTTTCAACAATGCCGACGTTTCGAAACAGTTTGTTTCTTCTTCTAGGCTAAAAATTAAAACAGTAATTAACCTACAAAACAAATACTCTCAACAACAACCAATAAACATATTAAACATCTATGTAATAATTACCTAGTTGTGAAAGTCAATATCGTACGTAATATAACAATTCTATTCATATATAAATTCGAGAGATCATTAATCAAGGGATTGATATGTATGGTACCGGTATGTCATGATAAATGAGGGAAAACAATCCGACATGGTTGTCAATACTTAATGTTGAGTAAATTAATACTTTATTTTATTTTATTTTAATTCAACATACTGTTCCTGTTTTATAACACGGTTTTTGATCGTTTTTCTTGACATTGTTATTGGTGTAGAATGATCGCTGGTTTGTGGTTTTCTGAATATATTTATGATGTGTTGGTTTTCTGTTTGTGAATACTGTGTGCTCTCTTCTTGTTGTTGTCTAGGTTTGTCACCAGGTTGTTTTTAGTTTTATTGTGCCGGTCATGATCGTCTCTGGGTAGAGTGAGGGTTTTGATACGACCGCACATAGAGAGTATTGACAACCAAGTCGGATTGTTTTCCCTCATTTATCATGACATACCGGTACCATACATATAAATCCCTTGATTAATGATCTCTCGAATTTATATATGAATAGAATTCTTATATTTACATACGATATTGACTGCCACAACTAGGTAATTATTATATAGAAGTTTAATATGTTTATTTGTTGTTGTTGAGAGTATTTATTTTGTAGGTTAATTACTGTTTTAATTTTTAGCCTAGAAAAAGAAACAAACTGTGATCGTTAAGTATAGGATAATTTGTATATAAATTGAGACATTTTGGTAATAGGCCAGTTAGTTAAGACATTGAAAATCGAAAATTTAACAATAATTCCAAAAGTTTTTAAACTTCGGTCAAGTGAATGCAACAAATCTCATTTTGCAACCTTTTCCGAAGTCCGGAACATTGTTAAAATTGCAATAACATTGAATTTTGCTATATGCTTGTGAAAAAATTCCAAAAGTTCTGCAAACTTGCAGTAGTATTAAATATATTATTTCATATCACGTATCAAATTTGCAACCAATTTAAGGATACAGAACATTTTTTAAAATTAAAAGTTAACGTTTTTCTCTAATAAACCAAACGAAAAAAATTCCAAAATTTCTGCAAATTTTACAGATACACCGAAAAAATATTTCGAACTGTTGTATAGATTTGCAACCTTTTACGTTGACAGGAACATATTTATTTATAATTTTTTGATTCGTGTTCATTTTTCGAGCAAGATGGTCTCGAAATAATTACAAAAGTTTTGAAACTTGGTTGCCAATTTAGAAAACATGTATTCTGATGCATTTGCAACCTTGTACGCGATCCGGAATTTTATGCAATTTTCAAAAATATAATTGTTGAATTTTTTCACCCTCAAGAAAATAGCAAAAATTTTGCAAATCGAGGGAACGGTTTAATTTTGACATTAATGTCGGTTTTCGAATTTGCAACCTCGCACGCGATCCGGAACCTTGTGTTATTCGCAAAATTTAGATTTTTTTTCCTCGAAGAAATTGCAAAAGTTTTGCAAATCGAGCGGATGGTTTTATTTTGGGATCCAAGCCATTATTCAAATTTGCAACCTCGTGTTATTTGCAAAAATGGATTTTTTCGGATTTTTGTATCCGACTGTGTACAGTAGACCTTTTAGGCTCCTCTATGTACAATGCCGTATACGGAACTAATATAATATTTTGCGTGAATGTGAGAAAAGAATATTTCCGTATTTCGGATCTGGTTGCTAATACAAATTCCGTCATTAATCAGTAAACTATGTAATTCGCTCGATTTGCAGAACTTTTGCAATTTTTTTGAGGATGAAATCCGGACTTCGTACAAGGTTGCAAATTTGCAAATGCATCAGAGTAGATGTTTCAAAACTTTGGTAATTATTTCGAGACCATCTTGCTCGAAAAAATGACCAAAAATCAAAAGAAATATAAATAAACACGTTTCGACAAACTGTTCGGTATATTTTTCCGAAGTATTTATCAAGTTTGCAGAACTTTGGGAATTTTTTTTGGTCAGTTTATCAAAGAAAATCGTTAATTTTGAATCAAAACAAATGTTTAATTGGTTGCAAATTTGATAATAGATATGAAATAATATATTTAACACGATTCCAAGTGTGCAAAATTTTTCACGCAAGAATTCAGCAAATAATGAATTATTTCATTTTTAACAATGTTCCGGTCTTCGGAAAAGGTTACTAATTTTTTTAGTTTCCCGACCTTACATTATTGTTTGAAATCTGAAATCTTTTGGAATTATTGTCAATTGATTATCTCAACTGACTGGCCTATTTGCGTTGTTTCATACACAAAAGGAGAACTTTTCCTTCCGTAGCACGATCAGCGGATATCGGTTTAATTTTATCAAAAGCTATACAGTTGTCTGATTTAAAGAAATTTCATCAAATATTCGTGACCTTTGTACGGTACAATATCGATTCAAGAGGCATTTTACTGAGGAAGCAAGTTGATTCCACTGTAAACGGCACAAAGGCTTCAGGGTTGTTTCTATTGCTGTTGTTATTGTCTTGAATTTGTATAAAACCTTTGAATAATTCGTTGTCTTTCGTCAGTCGCTTGACGTCAAGAAATTGATCTCTCATTGAGGATGTAACTAGTATTAAGAACTCGAGAGGACAAACTCTCGAAGATGTATGGTAAACACAGTGATTCATTTTGGTTGTATTTGTAACAGTTGAAACAAATATTACTTTTGTATTGTTCTTGATGTGAAAAATCTCAGCTATCGGTTTGTCCTTTTTTGGAAGTAATTTCAGCAATGCGACCCTCGCTACTATTCAATTATGTAATTCTATAGAATGACTATTTCTAACGTTTTTTCAATAATTTGACATAATTAAGGATTCATTCAAGAAATGTAGATATTATAATCATTTTTCATAGTGTATCAGTTGAAGAAGTGATAGTCAATTGCAATCAATTGACATACACTTTTCAATATTGATAACATTAGTGACTATTTTGGAACACAGTATTTTTCAGTACATAAAAGTCCAATTACAACTAATTTTGATATTTCGAAAGATCCCAAATCATATACAAAAAACAACTGGGAGCTGATTTATAGACCTCAAAATAAAAGTAAAAAATTTCATATAAACATGGTTCCGCAAATGAGCCCTTTTGGAGATATAAGCGATTTTCAGTTTTCAAATTAACTAATAGCCCAACCAAATACGATATTCGATTTATTTTCATCTTTCAGATGTCTTCTTTACTGAACTTTTTTTCAGTCAGTTCATGAAAAAAAATCACAGCTGGCATCAAACATTTGCTTTTCATATGACATTTACGTACTTCTATTGAGTATGTTGCATCCGATTCGAGTTGTTTACTTTCTTTCACTTTGTTGTTAAGAAAATGTTATTATACCTGAGTTTAAAATGCCTTATTCTAATATTGAGATGAGTGATATGGTTTTCATGTATGCCCGTGCCAACGGAAGTGCTCACTGATGCAGAGGCTTATCCCGATCGTCAACTTTCTTCTCGGGTGAAGTTTAATCAAGTTTTTACACGATGGAGAGAAATTGCATTGAAATAGACGGTGGTCATATGAAACATCTTCTATATAACACTAGAAGTCAAAAATAAATCGAATATCTTCTGTAATTTATCGTATTTGGTTGCGCGCTAGTAGTTAATATTTTGAAACCCGAAAATCGCTCATATCTCATATCATATATATATATATATATATATATATATATATATATATATATATATATATATATATATATATATATATATATATATATATATATATATATATATATATATATATATATATATATATATATATGTATGTGAGAATTGAATTTAGAAACTCATAATGGTTAGCATTACTGTGAAGTGCATCACGTATTGATCTGGAGAGTAGATACCCTATATCTACCCTGAAAGTCCAGTTTAAATAATGGTAAAAGAATTTTTTAAAGCGGAATAGTTTGGGGGATAGCATTGTTTGGATAAGTAGTACACAACAAATATGCTTTTATGTCAGCGGGCGGCAACTGTGGGTAAGTGTGAGGGTTAAGACGCGTACGTCTACGAGATAGGTCAGCGCAATACGCGCCGCACGTGTCTGAAATTGTGTTAGCGCTGACAAAACGCTACAAGAATTTAATTCCATGCGGGTGACGCCGCGGACACAGCAACTATGTATGTATATATATATATATATATATATATAAATATATATATATATGGAATTCTTGTAGCGTTTTGTCAGCGCTAACACAATTTCAGACACGTGCGGCGCGTATTGCGCTGACCTATCTCGTAGACGTACGCGTCTTAACCCTCACACTTACCCACAGTTGCCGCCCGCTGACATAAAAGCATATTTGTTGTGTACTACTTATCCAAACAATGCTATCCCCCAAACTATTCCGCTTTAAAAAATTCTTTTACCATTATTTAGAATGGACTTTCAGGGTAGATATAGGGTATCTACTCTCCAGATCAATACGTGATGCACTTCACAGTAATGCTAACCATTATGAGTTTCTAAATTCAATTCTCACACGCTTATCTTCCCTCTGAACGGATGAAGTTCTGCTCATCACGTGTTCTTTCTCATGTTATTCTTTCTCCAAGTTATTCTATTCAAAGAAATTGCAATTTATTATCCAATGAAAAGGAATTCGAATTTGATTTCACAAATTCGCATTTTTCAACTTTGAATTGTCATGAATTCTCTTCAATTTACTGAAATCAAATTACCCGAAACTACTTTACACTAAAATATTTTAATACTCGTGAAAATAAGTAAACACAACAGTTTATTATATTTCTTTTATGTTAACATATCTGACTGAAATTATGAGTTTGAACCTAGTTGATATGTTTTTACAGCTGTCCCCCTAGAACATTTCTTCCGGCACTTATCCGCATATTTCTGGATGATCAAGCACCAGAGAACGTCCTAGAGGTCACGGCTAGGGCAATCACTTACTACCTGGACGTATCCGCCGAATGCACCCGCCGTATAGTATCAATTGACGGTGCCGTCCGAGCGATCTGCAATCGCCTTGTCGTAGCCGAATTAAATTCACGCACCAGCAAAGATCTGGCTGAGCAATGCGTCAAAGTGCTCGAGCTCATCTGTACTAGAGAAGTGGCAGCTGTATTCGACGCTGGCGGCCTCGCGGCGGCTCTTCCTTTCATAAGAGATCATGGATCCAGGCTGCACAAGGACACTCTGCACTCCGCAATGGCACTTGTCTCCAGGCTATGCACCAAACTGGAACCTACGGATACTCAGCTTAACACTTGCGTTCAAGCACTAAGTGCATTGCTGCAGCAAGAGGATCAACAGGTAGCTGATGGCGCACTAAGATGCTTTGCTTCCATAGCTGACAGATATAGTAGGCGGGGCGTAGACCCTGCCCCGCTTGCGCAATATGGTAAGTGAAACTTAATACCGGTATTATTAGCCTTCTTTGTGGTAAGGATTCGGTACTATTCGAATGAGTAGTGTGAAGTTCCACGAACCAAACTAAAGCCGTAAGTTCGATACTCGCGCATTAACGATTGTTTGGTAACCAGTAGTGAATGCGTGAGTCTTATTTGATAAGAATTGCCATTACTTGACATTTCCCCGAACTAGTTCTATAGTAAATTCAAATTCAAAATTTAATAGGTGTTGACATACAATTGTATATACACAAGTCACATTTTGTATTCAACATCTGTTATGAAAATGAATATATCCCGAATTTGTAAAATTTACAGAGCACATAAAACAACACTGACAGAGACTCACTCCTACTTGTTTAGTCGCCCAATAACCAAACCAAAATGCAACCGATGCAACACGAAGCTAACAGTAGAACATATACTCGTCAATTGCCCTCACTACGCGATACATCGAAAAGCAGCAAACCTTCCAACTGGCTCGATAGCGGACATCCTAGGACACAAGTGCAATATAAACTCAGTGAAAGCTTTCTTAAACTCTATTAATCTCCTCGAACTCATATAGCCAAAAGGTAAAAATTTTCTAAAGACCTCAAATTGTATACTATATTAAAGTTCGGTAATAACCTCTGTGGTTGATGCGATGAAATTAAAAAAAAAAACTCTGACAGAGATTAAGTCTATAAAACAGAACACCTTACGCTAAAATAAAAAAAATAAAAGTAAGAACACAAAAACAAGATAGCATCAAAATATTAATTAAAATAGTAGCTCAATGTTGGAAGGTAAAGTTCAGGTACTCTTCCAGATTATAAAAGGCATTTTTACACAGAATATCCTTACACTTATTCTTAAAGCACCTAAAAGATAATAACCTGACACTGCTAGGTAATTTCTTATAAAGTTTAATTCTTATAAAATCTGTTCTGCCTTGACACCTATTCAGCCTACAAAACTTGCCAATAAGGTTGTGTTTAATCCTGGTGTCATGATCATGGACCTCACCATGAGACTGAAATGACTCTTCATTCTGTTTAATGAGCAACAGATTATGCAAGATGTATAGTGATGGGAATATTAGAATACCCATGCTGGATAAAGCAGCCCTACAGTCCTCCCTGTATCCCAGTCCACACATGACTCTAAGGGCTCTCCTTTGCAAGCCAAATACACGAGAAGCATGCGACGAACCCCCCAAGTAACGATTCTGTAGGACATAATACTATGAAACAGTGCATAGTACTCTGATCATAAGATCATATAGTGTTCGCTGACACACATCCTGGCAACACAAACACACCACTTCTCAATCTCGGACACACACGCTCACCACAATTCGCGGTTTAAAATAATCCGGAACCGGTTCAGAATCGAGCATTCGTATCACGTCAATCTCGAATTGGTTATAAACTAGCTCCGAATTAGTTCTGAATACTTACTGGGACCAAAGCTATTATTCATTGGAGTCACCAAAACGACAAAATATTAAACTAATATTACTTTTTTGATCTATAACTTAGTAATGCATCTTTATAAACTATAGCAACGAAATCTTGGAAACCATTTGTATTTATTTACGGTAATGTAACATTGGAGTAAGCGTTCAAATTTTTGGATAGTAGAAGAAATGAATAGGAGTGAATTAGTTTCCAGGCGTCATTGTCCCTTTTCTTACAATAGCGTTCATATTTTCCATCCTTCGTGAAATTTGCTCCAGTCATCTGACGTTTCATGCTTAATAAAACCACTGCAGCCAAGAGTCGATAGCACTAAGAAGATAATTTTCTGATTCTGGAGACTCAACTAATAGAAATTTCATAGAAATATATTTGAGCTGATAAATTCCTGAGTTTTTTTTGTGCTTAACTCAAAATACTTATCAAGTCAATAAATTGAAGTTGAATAAATTCTCTTCGATATAATATATTTCAAAACCATTCTTTATGACGATGAGTATGCGAAGTTGACACGTTTATGTGCGGAATTTCTGATTTTAAAAGCCATATCAGTATATTCATGTGATGTCCTTGAAATTCAAAATAATGTCTCGGTTTTGTGAAACTCGTTTTTAGCTTCATACCCTCAAAAAACTAGAAATTCTGCAATTTTCGTGAAGTACACTATCCTAGATTGCTATGTAGCAGTTGATCTGATTTATAACTTAACAGTAGTGGCTGAAGCTGGAGTAGTTACAATTTTATTTTCAATGATTACAACGTTTAGAGTCTTTGTCCTAGTAATATGGTCTAATAATAAGTGATACATTCTTTAATTTCATACGACAAAGTATCATCAGTTTTTTGACTGAAATGGACTATGGCATCATAAAATATTTTGATGAAGTGAAAATGAATGTATGTCCTAATCGCTAGTAAAACGTCTGATATGGCTTTAATAGGCCAAGCTACAGAGATTTAGAATTTAGCATTTTGTGCAAAAAATGTTAGAAGAAAACCAGCTCCGCCAGTGTTTGTCAAATAGTTCCACATGATACAGTGATATGTTTTTCACTCGACTTTATTATTTATATCTTTGTTATTAAAAATTTTATGCAAAAAATCGCGTTTTTTTTAGTTTTTTGCTTATAAAATTGAAACTATCAGAGTAATCGTGATGGTGTCAATAGACTTATTGTAGAAAATGAAAAGACGAAAAAAATGAGAGGTCGGACGACTCAATCAGACCCTCAGTCCAAGGGAAAATTGGAAAAAACCGGCCAAAATGCAGTTTTTTCAAAAGTTGTGCGAAGATCAGTAACTGTCCGATGCATAGTTTTTGATCTGTGGCCATTTGATTATGTTACTATGCAATTTTCCAGCAGACCTGAATGCGACAGGTATGGTCCGATTTCAATTTACTAAAAAAATTTTGAAAGTAGAATTTTCATAGTTCAAAACGTTCATCTTGGTTTTTCATAAAAACGCTGAGAAATATGTTAAAAATAAAGCTGAACATGACAAAAAACGGCCGAGCGCGTGAGAGTAGTTGAAGAGTGGGGGTTTAGAATTATTATCTGACAACGTTTAGAAATTACTGTCACGTTCAAAATGCCGACGCTTTCGAATGTCATACTTCTCCTTGCCTGCTGCTCTACCCCCACTCTTCAACTACTCTTACGCGCTCTGCCGTTTTTCGTCATGTTCAGCTCTATTTTTAACATATTTCTCAGCGTTTTTATGGAAAACCAAGATGAACGTTTTGAACTATGAGAATTCTACTTTCAAAATCTTTTTAGTAAATTTAAATCAGACCATATCTGTCGCATTCAGGTCTGCTGGAAAATTGCATAGTAACATAATCAAATGGCCACAGATCAAAAGCTATGCATCGGACAGTTTCTGATCTTCGCACAAATGAAGTTTATATCAATAACTAATACTGGCCGGAGGATCTACGGTACAACTCAAAAAATAACCGAATTTAAAATTTTTGGAAAAACTGCATTTTGGACGGTTTTTCCCAATTTTCCCTTAGACTAAGGGTCTGATCGAGTCGTACGACCTCTCATTTTTTTCGTCTTTTCATTTTCTACAATAAGTCTATTGACATCATCACGATTACTCTGATAGTTTCAATTTTATAACCAAAAAACTAAAAAAAACGCAATTTTTTGCATAAAATTGTTAATAACAAACACATAAATAATAAAGTCGAGTGAAAAACATATCACTATATCATGTGGAACTTTTTTACACACAATGGCGAAGCTGGTTTTCTTCTAACACTTTTTACATGAAAAAATCTCTGTAGCTTGGCCTATAAATCAATTTTATCAATATAAACGTAAAAGTTTTTGAGGCGAAATCATTACTGTGGTTATTTTTGAAGTAACCTTCAGCTGTAGTCAGAAAATACTAAAATAAATGAAACTTAAACTATTTCAATTAGAAAATAAATAAGATATACATGTTCCTGAAATATTTATATGAAATCTATCACATTGTGAAATACATTTCACCTCTACAAAGGCTTCTTCAAACACAATGTATGTCCAAAGACATAATAATTAGCATTGTTTATTCAAGTGATATAAAATTATTTCTGTTCTCGCCATGTTAGAAGTTAAAAAATATTTTTCTACTAAGCTTGTTTAGTTTTAGAAAATCACAGTACAGTTAGATGTAATAAAATATATTAGGAGGCAGAATAAGAGTGGATATCTTTGATAGCGTAATATATGGTTAATTCATAATCATATATGATTAAGGAGGTCTAAAATTCCAGTTTCTAATTATATCAGTAAAAGAAAAGCAGTATGTTTGGAGAAGCTTTTAGTCCTTCAATCGATACACAGTCGATAAAAACTGTTTTGTTGAACTTTATAGTACTTCTAGCGTACATTGTAGCTGTTATGATTGCGATAATATTACGGAAAATAAAGTAATAATTGAGTTACATCATTTTAAGGTCTAAAGGTTTATAATAGATGTAAAATTTATGTCCAATCATCTTTCAAAGGCTGGTCACCTCTGAAGGTTTATATTGTTCGTGCCCCATTTCAAGTTTAATCCTGTTCATGTGTTTATTTTCAAATATTTAAAAATTTCTCGAGACTACACTTCTATCACTTGGATGATTACCCTGTTTTGTTATTTAGTTTACTAATCTTACACATATGTCAAATATCATATATATTATTCTTCACTTTGTAAGATTTTCACTATTATAAACGTATGACTGAGATAGCGAAAGACCATGTTCATTTTCAATTATTTGTATGATGTTACCTACGTGTTTTGTAGGTCTTGTTGACGAACTTCTCGGAAGACTGTCGAACGTGACCGGTCCGTCGATCTCAGTCGGCGCACAGGGCGCCCCTGGCAAGATGTCGTCGCTGCCCAACCCTACGCCTGCCCCAACCGATGGCAAGGGCGCCTCTGCATCCGTATCCACCATAATCAGCCTGCTGTCAACGCTGTGCCGTGGCTCATCGACCATAACGCACGACCTACTACGTTCTGAACTGCCGAACGCAATTGAGAAGTCCCTAAAGGGCGACGAGAGGTGCACACTCGACTCGATGAGATTGGTGGATCTGTTGCTTTTGTTGTTGTTTGAAGGCAGAGGCACGATTGGTAAGTCGGGATCAGCGTCGGCGGCCACGGGCCAGCTGATGCCCAGAATTAGAAGGATGGACTCGGCGGCGGAAAAGTCGCACAGGCAGCTGATCGACTGCATACGGTCTAAGGATACTGACGCTTTGATTGAGGCCATCGAATCAGGCGGAATCGAGGTAAGATATATTTACGCTAATAATAGAAGGAAGATCTTCATTCAAAGAATACTCGAAAGTATAGTGTCACAAAACAAAATATAAATACATATCAGAATGCTTCATTGACATATACACTACATCACCACAAAAAACACGCCTTGAGGGTCTGATCGCAAGAGATACCGACAAACAGCTTTATTAAATTCGTTCACACTTTTCCACCTCCCGAATTTGAAAGGAATTACATTTAAGTATCCTGCTCACTCGAAGAGAGTAATTCTATGTTTGGGAACACTGTATTTAAATACTACGGCATAATATGAGTGTTTATTACTAAATAAAACATTCACACTCATACATCTAGGCGAGTGAGAATAAGTAAACTATGTCGTCTGAAAATCCATTTGCATGAGCTGTATATCCCTTTCCCAACAATCATTCTTATTATTCTTTTCTGAATAGTGGAAATTCTGTGTGCTTTTATAGAGTTATCCCAGAATATGTTTGCATATCTAAGAATATTGTGGTAATTGCTATTATGAACCATAAGTAGCAAATTAGAATCGAGGTAATTTCTTGGAACATAATAAACAACAGGACCATTGGGTTATTTCCCAACTAACTTAATTTCTCTTGTCCAAACCAAATGGCAGTCAAGATAAACTTGTAGCATTTGTAGCAACTTTGTGTTGGAGCCTGCTTTGGACATTCTTCGAAAAACCAAAGAGTTTCATTTTTCTTCATTAAGAATTTTCTTACAACCACCACCTTCAAACACACCCCCAGCGCGAGTGGCCAGCTCATTTATGTCAGCGACTTAATGAGATCATTGACATGGCCGACGAAAATTATAGAACCCATAACACTGCCCTGATGAAGACTGATGGTCACTATGTATTATCACTCTCTGCATTCGATCCTCCAAGTAACATTTGGTACACGTGGTGATATTTCTTTTCTCAAATCGTCCAATAACAGCAATAGTTAATCGCTCATTTTTACCTTTTTGAAATACGGTAATATCTCTGAGATAATAACATCCAAAGTTATTTTTCTTTTTTTATTGGCGATTTAGAAGTTGATCGAATGGCTCCTTTCATATTTAAGTATTCTCAGGATGTTTTTGAAGTTGTTGGAAAGTTTCCTCATTCTCAATAACTGTTTGGTATATGACGCCCATCGTATCATTCAAGGTATCTTTACCAGTTGCAGTATCAAGACGTCTACCGAAGTTTTTTTGGATTTATCTGATTAAAGGACACATCCTAATTGCCGTTTTCATCTATTTTGAAGGTTTGCACCTTGTCGTCGCACACCTTCAAAAACGTTACGCTCAAATAATGTTCTTCGTGGATTTTATTAATCACAGCAACATATTGATACTCACAATTTTGTGCTGAGAATCTAACACGAATATAGTCTCCTGTTTTGTAATATGGCTGCTGTTCACCACTGGGTTCAACTTCTTCATTGTACGTGGTATTAGTTAGCATGTTCAGTGGAAGTGCATCATTTTCAGATTCGGTTCAATTTTTTTGTGTCATGGTCTGAATGTCTTGACCATCAACTGTATTGCATGTGACCCTCATTAACGTCGCCTTCGGCATTCACCACAAAATCTGCTGTTCTCTTGAGAGTCGCTCCGACGCCATCTGGTAAAATAAAGAATTATTTACTGTTAAAAATAAACTCTACTGATTCTATATATTCAAATCGGTATAGTTACATTCTAACAAATATACAGACGTAATTCGGTGCTACAAGCATAACTGTATAAAAGAGTGACCAACGATTATTTGTACAGTCCTCAGGAATTAAAGACTGTCCCCAGGAATAAAGACAGATTTCTTTGTATATTACTACTCGCGTACACACTTCACAACTGACGGAAAAACACTAGACAAAATGGTATCTCAAGGTCACTAGCGCCACTGACACGAACTTTACGCCGGTCGAGTTCTGTATCACCAAAAACAAAGTTTCCAGATGCCACTGTTTTATTATTATTGCGTTATAAATTTTGTCAGGGTACAGTGCGTAAAATCTCCGGACAATGTACAAGCGGATAAGGAAACTACAAAATTGAAGCATGGCAACTGACTTCAAGAGAAAACTGTATTTCGGTTATTGTACTTTGAGTCAATAAGATTAAAATGTACATTGAATAAGTGTTTTTTCTTAAAAATTACTTCAAACTGCTAATTATGGAAACGGGACAACCCAGGGTACTGTGATTTAGGACGTTTTCGGAGATTTAGTGAAAAAATGTTATTGATTCTAGTGCTAACTCTATTGTGCTAAAACAATATATAATAGTACTAGCGTTTTATGTAGTTTTTGTTTATATTTTTGTGAAATTTACTCAAAAAATTAACCTGGACAGAATATTATATATACACTCACCGGCAAAAAAAACTCGCCCACCTGAAATTTTGCTGAAGTTCGTTTTCCAATAACATTCGTAATTTTCCATCGATTTCAACCTTTTCAACGGCAAATTGTAGATAAATTCTTTGGCATGAAAACAAACTCCAGAAAATGTTTCCAAAAATTCTGATAGCTTATTTATACAGGGTGAAAAAAAACCGTGTATTTGTAGTTCAAATTCTTAACACCCTGTGCAACAGTTCGGGAAATTTGTAGAGTTTACCTTCAGTTTATTACAAAGACCATCCTTTTCGCCATCTTTCAGTTTTTATTTCACCTTGATATCTTGATTTCTTTTGAAGATACACATATCCAAATAAAAGCCTGGCATTGTTTTAGGGAAAAAATTTAATTTGTAATGTTTTAATATTCAACAGTAATTTGAAACAACAAAAAACATAATTGGCATTTTTCAATATTTCTTATGCCCATTTCTAGCGGGCCGATACATCGAATTGATAATACGAATAATGCGATCTTGAAGAATTGCATAATATTCAGCTTGCAATGCAAAACGCAGCTCGTCAAGTGTTTCGGCTAGAATAGGACGACGACGACGAATGTTTCTTTGAATTTCATCCCATTTTCAATCGGATTTAGATCCGAGCTACATGCAGGCCATTCTAATCGTTGAATATCAACCTTGCATTAAAATGAAGTTATCTCCAACAAATGTAGCAAAAGAAACTACACCTTCCTGAAGAATGAAATTTATTGACGATAGTTTGACATACGCCTACTCAATTAATCTGACAGAAGCCCCCTTCGTTTTTGTTTCTTAATCGAGCTTGGCGTGTTTGTTAAATTCCAGGCTTTTATTTGGATATGTGTATCTTCAAAGGAAATCAAGATATCATGGTGAAATAAAAACTGAGAGATGGCAAAAAGGATGGTCTATGTAATAAACTGAGCGTAAACTCTACAAATTTCCCGAACTGTTCCACAGGATATTAAGAAATTGGACTACAAATACACAGTTTTTTTTCACCCTGTATAAATAAGCTATCAACATTTTTGGAAAACTTTTCTGGAGTTTTTTTTAGTACCAAAGAATTTATCTACAATTTGGCGTAGAAATAATTGAAATCGATGAAAAATTGCAAATATTCTTGGACAACGAATTTCAGCAAAATTTTAGGTGAGTTTTTTTGCCGGTGAGTGTATATATATATATATATATATATATATATATATATATATATATATATATATATATATATATATATATATATATATATTATAAGTTTGAATCCACTATTCTCTTGTTCTTCTCAGGTGAATTTTATGGACGACGTCGGTCAGACACTATTAAACTGGGCATCCGCGTTTGGAACACAGGAGATGGTGGAATATTTATGTGAAAAGGGCGCCGACGTGAACAAAGGACAACGAAGTTCGTCACTTCATTACGCGGCCTGCTTCGGCAGACCAGCAATAGCGAAGGTGCTGTTACGATATGGAGCCAATCCCGATCTTAGAGACGAAGACGGTAAAACGCCGCTGGACAAAGCTCGAGAACGCGCCGACGAGGGCCATAGAGAGGTAGCGGCGATCTTGCAATCGCCTGGCGAATGGATGATCACGCAGGAGAAGGACAAACGGCGGAAATCAGAACCGGAGAACGAGGAGAACCTGGAGCCGAAGGGCGATCCGGAGATGGCGCCCGTCTATCTGGAGCGTCTATTGCCCGTCTTCTGCCTGACTTTCCAGTCGACAATGTTGGCTTCGGTGAGGAAAGCAAGCCTTGGACTCATTAAGAAAATGATCCATTACGCGCAGCCTGATCTGCTCGAGAATATGAATTGTTCTCACGAGGCGAAGAGCAGTTTCATCACTCAACTTGTCGAGGTTATCGCAACTGTTTTAGACAACGATGTAAGTACTGTCATTCATAAATTTTATTATTGGAATAATAGAGCAAAGGGTGATTAAAACCACACATTTCATTTAAAACCAAATTTAATTTTACGTTCATCAGTTACTAGTTTGTTTTATCAATCTGGTCTTGTACTATTCAGTTTATTCTTAATTAACATGATTTTGAAAGTACTTACTTCATAATAGTTTAAGTAAGTGCTTTGTCTACCTTCTTGGATTTATCGCTTCGGTCGTATTTTCGTAAAATTGCAGGGAAAACGTTTAGGAGAACGGCTACATGAATCGAGCAGCGTCGGATGGCCGAGATAAGTAGGAAGGGCATAGGCGGAGTCCCGTTTCGATGGAATCGAGCTAAAAGTTTGATATTTCTCCCCTTTTTATTTCATGTGCATTCAATATACTGCTTCACTTTTGTATATTTTGAATAAAATTCAAAAATTCAGATATTGTTTTTTTCAGGATGATGAAGACGGCCACTTAGTAGTGCTTTCGATCATTCAGGATTTGATGTTGAAATCTCAAGAACTCTTTTTGGATCATTTCGCCAGATTAGGAATTTTCTCTAAGGTACAAGCTTTGGCAGGATCTCTGGATTTGGAAGATGCAGAAGATAAAATTCAAAAACAGGAAGGTGAGTCAAAATTCATTGAAATTGAAATACTTGGTTCTTGATAGAAAGAGTTTTTTCTGTGGCATATTAGCTTTGTTGTGTACACAAAACAATTATCGTCGCATATTATGCTACCTATATTTTCAAAGTGATTCTTAGTTATGAGGTGCCAAATCTGTACGTATTTTCATTTAAATTATGTTCTCATCTAGCACTAGTATAGCATTCTACTACAGTTATCCCTTAATGTCATTGTAACTGCGAAAAACAAATTAGATCTGATAGAAAAGGGTACTAATGCTATCGAACTAATGTCAGATTGGTGCCTTCTGAATGACTTAAATTTAAACAAAGATAAATCTTTTATAGTACAGTTTGCTCAAAAGAATATAACTCTAGATTATAGTCTCCTGATAAGAACAGAAGAGAATTCCATTCAGAATATAACAAGCTCAAAATTTCTTAGGGTTTATATGGACCAAAAATTAACATGAGGCGCTCACGTTGAGTACATTCTGCCGCGACTTAGGTCTCACTGTTATCTAATGAAAAATAACACAGTATCACAAACTGTGTAAAGACTACTATATTTCGGTCTAGTACAAGCCACTATAGCCTACGGAATTGTTTTTTGGGACCAGGCACATGATGCCTCATCGGTATTCATACTACAAAAAAAGATAAAACGTATTATGGCAAAAGTTTCCCCACTAACAACATGCAGGGAATAGTTTCGACAACTCAAAATAATGTATTTTCCTTCGTTATACATATACTCTCTGATAGGGCTCAAAGGCGGTCATAATACGCGTTTTAGGGATGATTATCACTTAACTTTTTCCAGACTAATGATAGGCCAACAAAGACCAAAATACGTGGGAATAAGGTGTTACAACAAACTGAATAGAATAACCCACGAATTTTCGAATGCAAATGTCGACCATTAGATTATAAAAAAATTTAAATCTTTTTCGTTAAAAAATGCTACTACTCCTTGAGTCAATTTTTTGAAGATGCGGAAATACCAGGCTTGTAGATCTTATCATCTCTATATTTTGATGTGAAACCAAGTTTAGTATTGCTTTGTATTCTGTGTGTATTTTGTTTGTACAGTAGAGCTGTGATATATATTTTTGTATTTATGACGTAGAATGTATTTTCCATTTCTGACGATCCCATAATGTACTTGACATTGAGTGGAATTAATAAAGTTATTATTATATATTTATATATATATATATATATATATACAAATAAATCATGAATACCATTAGGCATCCAAAATTAAAATAAAAAACTTTCTCTACAGTTGAAATTGAGATGATGCTCACTAATGAATATATACATAAAACAAAATGGAAACCCCCAAGACTTCCTCTGTTTCAATTGTAAATTGTACATGTCGATCAAAATTATTGAAAACACTGAGTATTTCATCGGTTTTGTTATATGGAACAGAAGTAATAATGTCATCCATATATTTCTTCAAAAAAGGAAGTTGGAAAGAGAGTTCTTGAATGCAACTTGTAAGCAACTCATCCATTGCATATTGAGCCAGTATAGGAGATATACTGGACCCCATAAGAGAGCCCGAAATTTGGTAGTAGTACTGTCCATCCACCACAAACACAGTCGACTCGAAAATTAAGTCTAGTATTGCAAGGAATTTATCTTGTGGTGTATTGCTTTATAATCTTATTTTGACCAAGCATTCATTTATAGTAGCTCTATTTAGATTGTTAAAACATGTAAACTCACAACCACATAATCAGGTGACAGTTGGAAATTACCGAATTGGGAAGAAAAACTAAAAGAATCTGGAACAAAGAACTCATTTTCCCTGTCATATGCAGATGTTAGAATCTCGCAGATAAATTGACTCAAACTACTATTAGGTGACCCAGTAAAAGAAATAATCGGGCTGAGTGAATTTTAGTTAGGCCGATATACTTGGAAATAACCGATTTATAACTGTAAAGCTTTTTACTTGTAGTGTCATCAATATAATCTATATTCTTTAAGTCCTTAATGATTTGATTGGACTTATTTTGCAAGGTCAGGGTAGGGTCCCCAGATAATTTACTATAATAGCAGTATCAGATATAAGTAATTCAGATAAAGATCTGTACTGCGCAGTAGTCAAAAACCGTGCTATTACCCTTGTCAGTTATCTGCACTAGAATTTTTGGGTGTTGTCAAAGAAATGATTTAGTTTGATAAAATAATTTCTGGAAGGGATTACTGAAGTTCTGATTCTTGGGTAAATAGTTGGTAAGAATATTAGTGGAAATGGATCGAAAGGTATCGCTGTCATAGCTAGGGTCCAAATTAGAGATAATGTACTCCATGTCACAAATGATGTTGCTCGGTTTGACATCACCACTGCTGATTGGAGCCGAAAATCCTGAACCCATTGGCAAGAAATCCAAAACATTTTTCGGAATCTCAACACTGCTTAAATTCATACAAACCTTGACAAACCTTTAGTTCTTTAAGTCTATCATATTACAATAATTAATAGTGTACTATGAGGTAATTCTTGTATGTGTGTTCCTGATTTGAATATTCAACATTCTGCCAATAGTGCCGTTCTGAAAGTTAATACAGTGATTCATCGCGCCCTCATAGGCTCCCAACAAGTAATGAAGGTTCTATATCCAATCGGTGATGTGTCGCGGAAAGATGCTGTACTTTCGGCATTGCAATAAGAAAATCTTGGAGTTTGTAGTTGAAGCTAATTTACGAGTAGTGGACACCCAAAGTTTCATAACCATGTCAAATTCGTTGCTTTAGGTGAAAACTGCATTTATTGATCCATTTAATATGCAAAGGGGTTTTCAAATTCATTTGCACATATACAAATTACTCCATTGGAATTTCTTTAATATCTTGGACATTACTCGGTGTTTCTTGGAATCCACCCAACATTGTTAAGGAAATCCTCTCCTTTTGAATTGAATTATAAAACTCTTTTGACGCTTATAGTCCTCATAGATCCTAATAGTCCTAGAGCCGCTAGACGTTACTTATTTTCTCAATAATATGTGTAGGATGAAGTAGTGTTCGTATGTACTTTCAGTGTATGCATACCTGCTACCTTGGGCCGACTGCCAATTTCCAGGTAGCAGGTGCTAAAGAGTAAAGATGGAAAAAACTCAACTCACTTTTCTTATTTTCTCAGTCTTGAATTTTATATATGATACTCGGAAAACTATTTCAATACCTCCTGCAAGCAGCCAGACTGCTCGTATGAACCAAACATCGGGCCAGACACAAATTAAGTGTCCCTATGAGTATTAGCGCAATGTCATGATTCGTACATTTGAGCGCCAGGATGTTTGGCCCATACGATCGGTCTGGCTGCTTGCAGAAGTTCAATGCGATCATTCGTGAAATTAATTTTTTATTTTATTCGACATTTACTGCATTCAATTGCCTTAGGAGTCTCAACAGCTTTTAATTCTGTTTTCATTTTATACGTGTTTATAAATATATAAATTTTCTTTAACGCCTTAAAAGATCTGCAAAGATTGTTGAATGTTACCTTTCATCAAAGGACTTTGTATTCAGTGAACAGCGAAATTAAAAGGTACGTACTTATCAATAACCTACCAGAAAAGTATAGTCCGAACCAGGTCGTCCACTTCATCAAAGAAAGACTGAGAATATGTGAATATGTAAGATGTTACTCTTCAATTAAGGAAGATGGACGGGGAAACACATTCAAAATAGGAATGAAATCGAGGAGGTATTTGGACATGCTATTCAACAGTGAAATATGGCCTCAGAACGTCTCAGTTAGATGGTCATTTCAATCTCTCTCAGCACATAAAACTCCGAGTGAACGGTTGCCTAATTCTGATACTGATACACGTTCCAATCCAGTTAGTAAGACTACCAGCATGCTAACCACAACACTTGCAAAACGATTGCCTGAACTTGAGATAGATTTCCATATCAATTCGGACAATGTGTATACCAGTACACAAAAGACACCTACATAATGCTCACCTGAACCGGAAAATGTCTTAGTCATCAATTCTGACAAAACGGCCATCAGTGCATGTAAATCCAATGTATTGTTAAGTATGAACAATATTAAATTTACTAAACAGTCAAAGGAGCTGTCTCCAATCTCTATGGATCCTCTAAATCCTCCAATAGTAAGATTTACAAAAGCTGCCCTTGCGGAAAATAGTCGTTATCAGTTAGCAAGTAAGCATTCTTAAAACTCTCAAACTCTACCTTCCCTACCTGCATGAACGAACTGCGTCAGTTTGTTATAAAGAATTCACAAACACTAGTGTAAAATTGTTCTTGTTGTCTGAGGGTTTTCCGATTCAGCTTGAACCCCTTCGAAATATTTATTTTGACTTTCACAAGGCGGATGGAATTGATCGAGCTGAGGTGAAAACGAACCTTTCTACAGTACGGAGAGGCTGCAGAAATCCAGGGATTGTCACCGGAATTATTATTCGACCACCCCATCAAAGCGATATTTTTATATAACAAGACGTGTTTTGAGGAACAAGAGTCATCTAATAATATCGTCAACTGCTCATCTTTCGCTTCAACAGACACCACACTGAATTTTACTGATGATTTCAAATTTAGCATGGTTGTAATCAATATTGCGTCCATAAGGCACAAAATCGATGAACTGAGCCTATTCCTGGAAGAGTTGGATTTCCCTCAGTTAGTTGCCATCACATATTACTGGTTGAGGGAGGGAGAACCTATCTTCTTGGAAAAATACTCTACAGTAGCACGATTTAATAGAGCAAGCTCTCCTCATGGTGGATCATTAATTCTGGCGAAAGATAGTATCTTCATCAAGGTAGATCAATATAATAATTATCATTTGGCCGAAAGTGTTTTTGAATTCACTATTGTGTACAGTAAGATCATTGATGTCTATCTCATATGTATTTACAGATCCCCTAGCTCTGATATTCAAAATTTTTTAGAGCACCTGCTGAATTTGTTAGAATTGTTGTTGCCAATTAAGAGTAGGATAATTTTGTGTGGTAACTTTAATATTGATTTCGCGGATGTCTGTGATGTCCAAGGTCTCTAATATCTATTCTTAAATCCTTAAACCTTCCCATGCATGTCAATTCTCCAACCAGCCAATTAAGAGTAGGATAATTTTGTGTGGTGACTTTAATATTGATTTCGCGGATGTCTGTGATGTCCAAGGTCGCTAATATCTATTCTTAAATTCTTCAACCTTTCCATGCATGTCAATTCCCCAACTAGGTAAACAAAATCTTCAGCAACGGTAACTATTGATTACGTTGTTTCCAACTTTCCTTCTGGTTCTTTTAAAAGCAATGTCATCAGTGAAGACATTTTCAGTTTCCAGAAGCCGTGCTGCGAATAGTCTGCATTGGGGTAGGATTTATTCAAGGGGTAACTTCACAAAATTCCAGACACTCTGCCTTTCTTCGGACTGGAGTATCATTCCTGGAAATGCGGATTACAACTTCAGGATTTTTCTTGATAAAATTATTTCAGCCATCAACTTAGCTTTCCCTCTTCGACCTATTAAGCCTAAACGGCATAAACCTTGGGCGTCTATCGGTGTGAGAATTTCGGCTAAGAATATGCGTTCATTTCTTTATATAAAAATTTTTTCCGATAACTTTCAAGTCTTGGACTACATCTCTAAGTATAGAAGAACTTACCTAAAGGTAATAAAATCTGCAAAGAACGCATATTACTTTGATAGTCTATCTAACTCTAAAAACGCTTCCAAGAAAACATGGTCTATTATAAATGATTCAAGAAATAAGTCTGTGTCTCCAGTTGACGACTTACCTAATCCTAACGATTTAAATGATTATTTCGTCAACGTGTGCAATACAATACCACTGGATTATCACCGATCCATGATCCTCTTTCATTCCTGCCTCCCTTTGCCCATGTCGTGTCCAGCTTCTTCTTAAGTCCTGTCGATAAGCATGACTTCTTACTAACAATAAATAAAATAAAGTATAAGTCCTCTTGTGGCACGGATGGTCTGTCTTTGACAGTGTTTCTGAATCTTCTAGACATTGTTATTAATACTTTGGTTTCATTAATAAATGCATCTTTTGAAATAGGTATTTTTCCTGATTGTCTAAAGACTTCAATAATTCTCCCACTTCATAAAGGAGGAGACAGATCTAACACATTCAATTACAGGTCCATAGCGCTTCTATCTGTTTTATCCAAGATAATAGAGAAACTAATGAAAATCCGCCTTCTGACTTTCCTCTCAAATCATAAAATTCTCTCGTCACATAAATTTTTTCTATGTTGAGCAATATCTATTCATCCCTCAATAACAAGCACTACATAGCTACGGTTTTCTGTGATTATGCTAAAGCATTTGACTGCGTTAGTCACCAAATGTTATTACGGAAACTAGAGTTTCATGGCGTCCGAGGTATTCCACTACACTGGTTCGAGTCTTATCTTGGAAGTAGAAAACAATTTGTAAGGACAAATAACTCCAATTTTACTTGTGAATCTATCACTAGCGGTGTCCCCCAAGGTTCTGTTTTAGGTCCTGTCCTCTTATTATTTATAAATAATATTACGTATCTGGAGATCACTGGAGAAATTACGCTTTTTGCGGTTGATACGAGTATTACTTGGAGCAATCCTAATTCTGCGACGCTGCACTCTGAAATGACAATTGATTTTGGATTGATCAAGTCCTGGTCTGATGCAAACTTACTTTGCTTCAACGTACATAAAACCGTCGCCTTGTTTTATATAGATAATTCCCTGAATCTATTCCTGCAAAACCATGCCATTAAAATAGTCGATTCTGTCAGATTTTTAGGCCTCTTTAGTGACAATAATCTCAAATTTTCACAGAATGTGCATGTCTTAGCTAAAATATTATCATCGGCCTGTTTCGCCATTAAATCCATCTAAAGTGAATTATATACGGCATCTACAAGAATTGCCTATTTTGCATTGTTCGAATCTCATCTTCGTTATGGTCTTCCTTCTGGGGTTCATGTCATTCTTTACAACTTGACACCATTCTCAAATTGCAGAAGAGAGCAATTCGTTACATGTTTGTACTGAAAAATAGGGCTCATTGCAAACCGTACTTCAAGAAAAATGGAATTTTGACGCTTCCTTCTTTATATTTACTTGAGTCTGTGTGCTTGATTCATAAGTATTTTTATGCCGTACCCTTGGTGTCACAGCACGGGTATTCCACCAGATCTTCGGGACATCATGTTCACCTCCTTATTCCTTCCTCTGAATTAACCAAAAAAGTTCATCATTTACAATGCTAGGAAAATTTACAATCACCTTCCAGAGGAATTAAAATGTATAACTTCCTTGACCAATTTTAGGAAACAAACAAAATCTTATTTTTTTGATATACCTTATTACTCTATAGAGGACTACTATTGTGAGCATTGATTGATCTATATGACCAAATTGAATAACACAGGCATCAACTACGATTGAGGAGGATTTATTGTGAAAATTGTATGTATTTTTTATGGAAATGTGGTATGATTTTTATTTCTAGGTATTACATTGTTTAGTTTGTATATTTTTTGATTGAAGTGTGTTTATTTTAATGTTTTACATTATTTGGTTACTATTTTTTCGCTTTGTCAATAAAATGTATAATTTTAAGACAATAAAGCATAATTTGATTTGATTTGATAAGCTTAACAGTTCAATACATTAATCCAGTGCAACAACTTGAGCTTAAAACTTTCTGCTACTCTTTGCTCTGGTTACTTATTTTAATTTGTTCCAGAAAATGCTGAGCATAGTCAAATAGAGGACGCGAAGGAAATTCTGCCCGGTAAAGCGTATCACTGGAAGGAATGGTCGGTTTGCAGAGGTAGAGATTGCCTTTACATTTGGTCCGATGCCGCAGCGTTAGAACTGTCAAATGGATCTAACGGGTGGTTTCGATTCATATTAGATGGAAAGTTGGCAACAATGTATTCTAGCGGTTCTCCTGAAGGCGGAGCCGACACTTCTGGTAAGTTATCTCTTTGCGAACTCTCTATCTTCTTGATTATGTAGTATTAATCTAATCTTTTAGGGACTGTGTTGAGTTAAAATTTGGACTGATATTTGTTCATTTGTCCGTATATTATCGTTTTCATAGGGTCTTTTTTCTTTTTTAAATTTGTTGTTAATGGGTAAGACAGCCCTCTTTGTTATTCTGTTTCTCCTATGAACGGTTACGTCATAAGAAATCATCCTGTATGTTGAAGTTTAGTTCTCTTATTCGTCATTTCATTTTGATATACAATTTAAATCACGTTGAAAAATATCTATTTGACAAGAGCTGCCAAATGGCTTGCGGATGAAAAACAGAGACGTTTGTATGTAAGCTTTAATTTATTAACTAAAATCTTATATTCAGTAGAATGAAAACATCTTAGACTAGCGATGAAGATCGCAACAAAGGCTTGTTATTCTTTCTTTCTGATTCGCTAAAGTTAACAAAAAAAAAGGTCAGGTAATCTATACCTTCAAATGAATCGAAGCATTTTTTCAAAATATTGTTACTTACCCAATTGCAACTGCACTAATTTGGAAAATTTGAGTCCATTGTTAAAAACCTCTTATAGTTATAAGAGAAACGAAAATTTTCAGAAAGTGAAAAATATATTTGTAGATAAAGATAATCTCAAATTTTATTGATTCCATTTGGAATGAAAATTATTAAATATTGTCATTAAATACAGTTCCAACAATTTTAATGTCAAATAAGCTCTAAATTAAAAAATTTCTTGTTATAAGAGACTATAAGAGTAGTACTGCTCCGATATTTTCCAATTATTCTCACAATTCTACCTAGTTTCATAGATGTGCTATGTCAAGTTCTTTCTGAATCAAAAGTGAGCCAAACCGACATTATGTTGAATTGATGTATTATTTAAAGTTCAAATTGAACTCATCTGCCTCAAATTTTAAATACAACGTATATTAAATCACAATATTTCAAACAAAAAATGTGATCAATATTCTAGAAACATATCGCAATTCCTATATATACTATATGTTCTCAATTACTCATAATCTCTGTCCTATTCCATTTGTACTGCTTAGTCCTGTGTAACACTGTGTTGTATCACACTTTTGTGTTGATGCATTCAAGATGTTTCAGACACTTGACACTTAATGAAACCGAGGTGGGTGAAACATGTAGTCTGTTTCAGTAATAGGCAACCCACATTATACCAAAATTGTTATTTTATAGTACCATGACCTATTACAAGCCGCACTAGTCCAACGAAATATTCTGTAATAATTTATCAATCTCTATCTTAAATTCTGCAAGTCTGCATTGTTTGATTTATTGAAATGATTCGCTTTGTTTGTCATAGTTATACCGATACTGACGTAGCACTGACCTGAGCCAATAGAAACTTGCTGTTTAAGAGTTAAGTTTCAGTTTCAGGAGTGCCATATTTGTTTTCCAATACATGTAGCTCACGCATGACTCATGCGTCATGATACAATTGTGCTGATACAAAGTGTTGAAACACAGTTGTTTCAGTATCATTGTATCAACACTCAAAATTTTACTGTGTTACCCAGACCTAGCTACTTCTGGTTTCAATTGAAAAAGCCACCACTAATATTTTTCACTTTGGGAAACATTTTTATCTGTTTTCTACAAATAATTAGTGATGTTCCGTTCATTATCATACCTATTTAGTTAATTTCTACAAAAATAATTTTAACTGTATAGAGGCGTCTCAAATCAATGGTTATATATTCATCCATTATAGAAAGTGATGTATTTGTTTGGCTAGTGGTATATACTGAGTATATAGGGGGTTAGTAGGGGGTAGTAGGGGGTTCCTTAAGGTCAAACGACTATCAGCTATGCTTAATTGAAATGATTTTTAAAAATTATACTCACGATTATGATATGAATTATGATTTGTCCATGATGTTCACTAATAGAGTTTAGAGATGATTTTTATTTATTAAATAAATTTCATTGTTCAATTATTTGATATATTCAACAGTTCAATAAAAAAGAAGTATTACAGTAGGAGGTACAGTATAAAAGCAAATGAGGATATGCGAATAATATAGCGTATGTTTTATGCAATCATTATTGCATACTTTAAGTATATCAGTCCAAATTAACGTGTGAATGGATAGGAATATTTGATATAAATTGAGATGAAACTCGTTATTTTCAAGAGATCAATTTATGTTTACTTTGCTTTCTGTATAAGTGAAAATCAATCCACCTACCAATAGTTTTTCATCATTTGTTGCATCACTGAAATATACTTTGCTTGCTTTTATTTTCTCGTGCTTCATTATCTGCCAACTTAATTTTTCTATATGTATTAAATAATTAACCAACCTCCTTGCATCACATACATTATTTTGCAATAAGGTAACACATGTGATTGTTGACTTAATTTGTATTCGATAGGCAAGGGACGTTCGGGAGATAGCCATTCTACTGAAGGTAAGAGCTTTCACTTTTTGTTTTAAATTTTCTGTTATGTGAGCTTGGGCATTTGTCTTATCTCATTTTGGGCTTGTAAAAATCCTTTTAATGCTCATTCTTGAAAGTTAGCTTGAATTATAAATTATTAAGTTTAACGATTGTTCCTATGAGTTTTGACAATTCGATTTAGTTTAATCATTAAAAAGTTACGTTATTTTAACCAATTTCACGAAAACTATAATAACTACTATTGAATTCCAATGGAAACATGTTTGCCAAGATTTATATAATAGTGCTTAAAATAAAAATTATAGTCTGCTAACATTCAAATAATTCAACCTGTTGATGATGTTAAATTGCTAATGGAAGCTATATATTATAAATACCTAAAACGATGATATTCTGATGTATTAAATATATATGATAACTACGATTATCATAATGTTCCCTCAATAATATGAATACATTGCTACCAACAAATATATAAGAAAAATGCAGTTTTTTCTATATATGGTAGACCTGATTCATGCATCTGACCTTTTTTTGTACTAAAAAAGGATTAAGAATTTTGCTGAAACCTAAGTAATTGAAAAAAGGTATTAAACACTTCGGTGACATGAAATACTGACCATTTCAGCAATTTGAATATTGAATTTGTAAATAGTTATCTTTACAATACGCAAAAACTTTTATTGAACCAAAAACTTCAGTGCCAGGTCTGGATTCTACTTTATACCAAAGAAAAAGAAGAAGAAGCTATGATTGAGTGGTCTACTGGAGACACAAAGTTTATAATAAGCTTTCTCCAATTAAATTTATAATAAATAAACAATGAGTATGAGTGCGATGGAATAGAAAATTCAACAAATAATTTAACCTTTGTGACTTCCGTTTTTAGATATATTCATAGACAGTAGATTGTCTAATATGAAAAACCATTAAAACTGAGCCTAGAAACAATGTTTCGAAACTGCAGTGTATACCATTTTTGATTGTCAATTTCATCCTGAACAACTGTATTGAAAACAATGTATTAGCAAAAATTAAAAAAAATTAACATTGTTTCTAGGTGGAAGGACATTCCTAATGAGATAGACATTTTCAGACTAGTTTTTTTCACTAAATGATCATAAGTTTGTTTATTATATTTAATATATTGATGGTTTTCTATTTGGTGGCTCAAAGATCTTGAAAAGTTATTGTAAACAAGAATATTATAACACTGTATTTGTCTTATGTCAACTACGTTCGCGTTTGGGTACAGTCGATCTGACGAGTAAGTTTTCTTTTTACCTTATATTTTTCTCAAAACCATCTTTTGCAGAATTCAATTTTTTGAAGTGACAAATCAAAGAGACCTGTTTGATACCACATGAGTGCATATAAATATTAACATTGCTAAAAGTCTTCTAATCTTATTTATAATATTTATTAATCATGGGATCAATGCAGCTAAATCATTATTTCAAGATATGTAATTCTATTTGTTTCATCAACATTATTTCTCTCCTCTTCATTTAATTCAATATCAAGATTATGGAATCTAAATTTCAGCGATAAGCCTAGTACTTAAGTCGAACTCATTATTGAATAGAAAAAAATTGATCAAATATTGATTGAACTTCTTAGTTATCATAATTAACAGAACTAATCTACGTTATGAAATACAATAATATTATGAACCAACTTTTATTAGTAGTAAATGTGAATATTTTAAGTTTGAGCTATTCTAGTGTACACAATAAATTACACTCAAACAAAGGCGGGCTACACATGGACGTCGATGTCTTAATACATCGACGTGCAACCTGATTGCGTACACACGTACGTTCAAAACCATAGTTTTGTCCAGTCTGCTAAAATGTTTGGCCAGTTGTCTGAGCAGGAGGAATATTTAGCTCTGATGGCAGTGGCCTGTACAAAGAAAGAGGAAAATGAAAATCGTCGCCAATATGGTCTAAAGGTTAGTTTCTGAAACGATAAAATTCTTCACACATTCACCTTTTAGAAAAATGGAGGTTAGAACTAGAGGACTCTCGTAATTACGTAAGGATGGACGGAGAAACCTATTCGTAACTCTTGGACATGGTTATTCCTTTAATAAAACGTCAAGACACAATGATGAGATTGACAATAACTGCAGAAATTACTGCAAGAAATTACCAAGATATAAAATTCACTACTTAAATATCTCCGAAAGCCTCACCACTTCTCTTCGAGATAAAAACTTTTTCATTTTATCTCCGAAACCAACCACGAAGACTATTGATTTTAACGACAACTGTACTTTTTGTAGCATTTGGTTGAATGATTTTCAGCTTCTCTATCAATATTTTGTATACTTAATTTTTTTTATTTCGGTCTAAATAGTGCTTTGTTTTTGTCTGCCACAAGCAGGTAGGTCCCTGTACAACTCCACAAATTCCCGTAGAAATTCCCGGGACATTGTTCTGCAGTCAGATATAAACTGATAAATCTGCAAACATTTTTAGTAAATATTATACAAATTCATGAAATATTTAACTTATTATTTTAAATACCTACTGCAGTAACAAATTATTTCATAAACTTAACGGCCGCTACTTCTTTACACGTTGATGTATTAAGACATCGACACCCGTGTGTAGGGGCCTAAAGGCATAAAAGAAAATTTACTCGAATTCTTGTAAATATAAATCTTGGTATAGACTGTTCATTGAATATAACATGCAGAAACATGTTTATCGATTTATTTCGCAGTTATGTAAAATAAAATCTATTGTTTATCCGTTTACTTGCTCAGTATTATGTTGCCTAAAACCGTTTTAATTTTCAGCAAATATTAGGCTTATGCAAAAGTGTATCCTACATGTTGTGCATTGCTACTAACATTCTCATGAAATTTTGTGTGCATATCGGGTTGGTCTGAGAATCGGCCAACATCTATTTTTTAAACCCCTAAATGTTAAGGAGTCCACCCCTTAATTTTGTTTTTTTTTCACAAAATTTTCTGTTCTTTCATCTTATGATACAGCATTCAGAAATAAAACAAATCCTAAATTTTCACCCCTCTGCGATCAACCCCTATTTTTTATTTGTTGAGCTCCTTCGAAATGGCTCGACCGATTCTCATGTGTGCATATTGGTTAGGTCTGAGAATCGGACAAAATCTATTTTTCATCCCCCTAAATGTTGAGGGTGGTTAATTTTTTTTTTCAGACAAAATTTTCTGTTCTATTTTTTTATGATACAGCATTCAAAAATACATACAACCCTCAATTTTCAACACCCTACGATCAACTCCTATTTTTTATTTGTTAACTATAAACTTAAATTTTTTTGGCAAGATTTTTATTTATATTTTGTCATTAAATTCGTATTACTCTCAATTTTACCCTTCTACGATCAACCCCTATTTTTCCATCGCGATTTTCATTTTTTTCAAATTTCATCCACAGATCCGCAATAGTGTTGCAAGATGGCAATCGAAAATAACAATAGTCGGTCTGAGAATAGGTCGTAATATATTTTTCATACCCCTAAGTGATACGGGTTACCACAAACATTTTTTGGACAAATTTTTTTATTTTCATTTTGTTATGATGTTGCATTAAAAAATACATACTCTAAATTTTCACCCTTCTATCAACAGCCCATATTTTTTAATAGCCGATAAAACCGATGTTAATACAATTAAATTATTAGCCACCAATAACGGTTACAATGAAAGTCTCATTGGGAAAAAACGAATAAAGTATCTGTTGCATTCAATATACACCACGCAAACTATTAATGAAGAACAAAAATACTTCCCAATGAATTATGTGCCGAATTTGAGTAGCAAAATTTGTAACAGACTATCGAAAAATAACATTTAAACGATTTGTACAAATAAAAGAAACTTGAAGTCATTCTTGGTCAATAATAAAGAAAAATGTAATATCGGAGAAAACAGTGGTGTTTACAAAATATTTTGCGACGAATGT
Organism: Cynegetis impunctata; assembly: GCA_030704885.1. Classification (NCBI taxonomy): domain Eukaryota; kingdom Metazoa; phylum Arthropoda; class Insecta; order Coleoptera; family Coccinellidae; genus Cynegetis; species Cynegetis impunctata. Next base: position 266,771 of record JARQZK010003622.1, read on the forward strand.
CCTGCTTTCTATATTGGACAAACAGGAAGGAATATAAACATTCGTGTTGAAGAACATAAAAAGTCAATTTTACAAAATAAAAATACCACTGGCTTCTCCGAACATTGTATAAAATTTAATCATTTCCTGGATTTCAACAAAACCCAATTGTTACATTCAGGTAACAAAGGAAAGCGTCTTGACCTTCTTGAAATTCTCGAAATAAGTTCCGCCCATAATAGTCAATTACCCCTTGTAAACGAACAAATTGATTTTCAGGTATCACCTTTGCTTTTGTCTTTTTTATAAAATAAGATGTAATACTCTCCTGTAGTCAGTCTTGATAATGAGTTCATAACTCAAAACATTCGTTATTCGTTACTGCTAAATACAGTATCTAAATATTTTTATATAGTGAACAGAAACATAAGCCAAGTGTGTTTTATTTCAAAGTTTATACTTTATTATATATATATATATATATATATATATATATATATATATAGTGTGTCGCACCGGGAACTGAATCGAACAAAAATAATTACAAGCAGCTGGCACTTCCGCTTATACCGGAAGTCGATACCAACTTACTTATTTCAAATGGAACACCCTATATATTTTAGGGTTTTCGAAAAGAGCATAAAATTCTGAGTCGAAAATGTAAAGAATACCCTCTGCCTAAACCTAGCCGTTTCAGAGATATTTGACATTTTATAGAAAATTTGACAGGTGCAACGGTTTATTTGAACCGGTATAACTTTCTTCCTGTAAAAGATGCTTATTTGTTTCTTGTCACATGAAAAGAACACAAGAAGAACTACATTCTACAACTGAAATTAATTAAATAATGTCATACCAAGTGTTCCGTTTTTTGCGTTACATTTCGTCAACTTCAAACCGCGAAAACTTGTTTAGGTCAAATGGAACATCCTGTATTTTTTACGTCAAGTAGTGTAAAATTGAATTCCCTTGTTTCTGATATTAGCATTGAGCGGGTTAAGGTTTCAAGTTTTTGAAATATTTGTGATTTTATTAGAAATTCATTTCATCAAAATAGCCATGATTAGAAACAATCAGTCATTATCTTATGTCAAAAAATGCCAGCACGTTTGAATTATACCCATGAAAACTTTTTAAATTTGTGTATTATTTACGGAGAATGTAATAAAGTAATATCAAGAACTTGCAGCAAATTTGCTACTCGATATCCAGAAAGATAGAAACCGTCATCAAACACTATAAAACGCATACTGGAAAATTTTGAAAATAATGGCTCTGTCAAGGCAAAAATTCAACGAAGAAAGCCTATTGTTGATGACTAAAACATAGAAATAGTCATTCTGGGATATTTTCATACATTTCCAAGGATGTCATTAAGACAAGCTGCTCTGGAATCGGGACTATGCAAGGATTCAATTCACAGATTATTAAAACATAAGTTTCATCCGTTTTTATTCCATATGGTACAAGGCTCAAAGGAAACAGATTTCCTAAGAAGACAGAATTTTTGGTCTGAGGGTGACGATTCTTATTTAGGAAATATTATATGGACAGATGAAGGAAAATTTACCAAAAATGGACTTTTTAATAGACACAATTCGCATTATTGGAGTGACTCAAATCCACATATATTCAGAGAGCGAAACTTTCAGAAAAGTTGGCAGTTCAATGTTTACTGTCCCATAAGAAATGATGGAGTGGTGGCATTACAATTTTATCAGGAAAATTTAAACGGTAAATTAAATTTTCTCTTCACTAATATGTATAGGTGAATTTTTGTTTTTTTTTTAGTTGAAAGATATCTGAATATCTTACAAAATTTGAATAATAACTATTCAGAAAATTTGCCTCTCGCCGAATATAGAAACATTTTTTATCAGCCCGGCGGTGCTCCCCCACATAACGCATATTTAATTAACGATTATTTACAAGACATTTTTCATGATCAATGGATTGCCAATAATGGAGCTTTCTTATGGCCTCCTTGCTCGCCCGATTTATCAGTTCTGGATTATTTTATTTGGGGAACTATTAAAAATGAAGTTTATGAGAGCGCATTAACAACCATTGAAGATTGTATGCAGAGAGTAAGAAATGCCTTAAAAAAAAAATAAGCGTAAGGCATTATTGCCGGGGAGCCTACACATTATGTGTAGGTAGTTAGTAATGAGGCGTAATGAGGCGTACTAACCCAGGGGGACCGACAGCTTAACGTGTCCTCCGAAACACGGTAGCGGTGGTATAGAAAATTTGTTGGTTTGTCGTGGGAGTCGAACCCACGTCCTCTCGATTGCTAGTCGAGAGCGATGCCACCTGAGCCATCACCGCTACAGAAATGCCTTTCAAAACATATCACAGGATTCAATTAGAAGAGCTACCAATGAGGAACTAATCCGAAGGTGCGAAAAATGTGTCGAGGTTCGAGGGCGGAATTTTGAGCATTTATTAAATTTAAATGAAATGATATTTTAAATTGATCTTATCTCTGCTATTTTAGTTCATGTCATATCTTCAATTCGATTAATACGCATGTTACAGTGTTGGTGTTATTTTCCGTTTCTCTGGATATCGAGTACGAATGGGCAACAAGTTCTTGTTATTACTTTATCACAATAAACAAATTAAAAAGTTTTCGTTGGTATAATTTAAACGTACTGGCATTTTTTGACATAAGATAATGACTGATTGTTTCTAATCATGGCTATTTTGATGAATTGATTACAACAATTCATGAATTTCTAATAAAATCACAAATATTTCAAAAAGTTGTAAACTTAACCCCCACAATGCTAATATCAGAAAAAAGGGAATTAAATTCTACACAACTTGACGTAAAAAAATATAGGGTGTTCCGTTTGACCTAAACAAGTTTTCGCGGTTTGAAGTTGACGAAATGTAACTCGAAAAACGGAACACTTGGTATGATATTATTGAATTAATTTCATTTGTAGAACGTAGTTCTTCTTGTGTTCTTTTCATGTGACAAGAAGCAAATTAGTATCTTTTACAGGAAGAAAGTTATACCGGTTCTTGTAAACCGTTGCACCTGTCAAATTTTCTATAAAATGTCAAATATCTCTGAAACGGCTAGGTTTAGGCATGGGGAATTCTTCACATTTTCGAAAACCCTAAAATATATAGGGTGTTCCATTTGTAATAAGCAAGTTGGAAGTGCCAGCTGCTTGTAATTATTTTGGTTGGATTGGCCATAGCGACATTAGTAATCATTTAAATTATCAAAATTTTCTGATCCGTACTTTGTTCTATATCGATCGATTCAGTTCCCGGTGCGACACCCTGTATATACAGCGTGAGTCGTTGATATGGGAAAGCTTGATTGCACCTACACCGTTAATGATATCGAAACGAACCAAACGGTTCTGCAAATGGGAGGTCAGAGTGCAGTTCGTAAAATTATTTTGATTTTTACAGGGTGTACCATTTTTACGGAGCAAATTTTAAGATACTTTTTTTAAATGGCACTCTATATATTTCTACACATATTTGAATTTGTCCTTTATTGAGAATTGTAGATTCGTTGAGTTTGTGCAAATCGCTTCAGCCGTTCAGAAGTTATTCAATTTTTTCTGAAAATTAATGCCTTTGCAGGCATTTTTTTAAAAAATCGCATGGCACTTGTTTTTTTGAATATCAAGTTGTTATTTGGGCTGTGTCTAAGTAATTGTTCTGGGTATCTTTTGACGGAGAGATAATCTATTTTAATTGTGACATGACCTTACTGTGACACATTGATTTTGGTACACTTTGAAAGGCCATATCTTGATTTTTTCAAATGGCACTCTATTTATTTGATTACTTAGTCGCATTGAACATGTCATTCTTCATCTTTTCTATATTTACGTTTTTTTCCAAAAGTTGATGGTTTAGAAGATAATTCACATTTTCAAAAAAATCAACACATTATTTCATCTTTTAAACGAGTGACATGAAAAACAATTAATTCTGATAACAGACTTTCACTTGTTCATTGTTGTTATCCATGGCCTTCTATTGATTTATGCATTCAATTTCAAAAAATTGTCTTTTATTTGAGCGTTTCTGAGAAAAAGTTTATAGTATCATATATTTTTGAAAAGGTAAAAAAAAGACAAATTTTATAGTCTATAGATATACAGGGTATTCCATTTAAAAAAACATAAGTTTGCTTTATAACTCAAAAATAGTGAACATGTAACAAAAATTATCTACACCGATGCATTCTACGGAAAAAAATCTATAAGAATGTTATATTACATTTTCGATAAGATGAAGGATAACGGCGATACGACAGGGATCCCAAAATGCAACATTTTCAAAAATGCTCTGTATCTTAAAAACTAAAAGAGTAATTAAAATTATGTTGACGGCATCTTCAGTTTTTCGAAAAAGTAGCACAGTGTCGCGAAAACCGCAACCCTCTATCTTCAAAAATAACGGAGATACCATTCAAAAGTACCCAAAATGGGACACCCTGTACTAAGCTTCTATAATTTGATTTCAGTAATTTCTCATCAAACTTTGAAATTGACGCCCGCAGCAGTTACGTTGACGTCTGTCATCAGAATTTATTGTTCTTCATTTCACTCGTTTAAAAGATGAAATAATGTGTTGATTTTTTTGAAAATGTGGATTAGCTTCTAAACCATCAACTTTTGGAAAAAAACATAAATATAGAAAAGATGAAGAATGACATGTTCAATGCGACTAAGTAATCAAATAAATAGAGTGCCATTTGAAAAAATCAAGATATGGCCTTTCAAAGTGTACCAAAATCAATGTGTCACAGTAAGGTAATGTCACAATTGAAATAGATTATCTCTCCGTCAGAAGATACCCAGAACAATTACTTAGACACAGCCCAAATAACAACTTGATATTCAAAAAAACAAGTGCCATGCGATTTTTAAAAAAAATGCCTGCAAAGGCATTAATTTTCAGAAAAAATTGAATAACTTCTGAACGGCTGAAGCGATTTGCAAAAACTTAACAAATTTACAATTCTCAATAAAGGACAAATTCAAATATGTGTAAAAATTTATAGAATGCCATTTAAAAAAAAGATCTTAAAGTTTGCTCCGTAAAAATGGTACACTCTGTAAAGGGCAAAATAATTTTACGAACTGCACTCTGACCTCCCATTTGCAGAACTCTTCATCGAGAGATTTCTAAATGGTTTGAAAATGCAACAATCTTTATTCATATTATTGCTTTAATGAGTGTTTATATCCTATGGTCTGTTTTGTCATTAGTGATTGGAAAGTTCTTGCAGCTAACAGACGTAATCTCTAAAAATTCTAAAAAGATCCATCCTATTTCCCTTGTTCAGTAAGTACAATATATCCGGATTATATAAATCTATAAACTTGTTTTTCTTTAGACAATGTTCCGAAATTCCAATGACATTTTTATTTTTCTCCAATTTGGCACTAATTTTTCTACCAGTTTGACCAATAAAAAATGCATCATAATCAATATATTTTAATTAATATGCACCAGATTTTTCAGAAAATGTTTGGCTCTCCGTAATATTGGCCAATAAGGAACCCAAGAGTGACTTCCATTCCTTAATATATAGATTGGTATCGTTGTCGTTATCCAGAGAAAAATTTTGAAAATAGAAGTTTATAGCGAAAAATAATGGGTATGGAGAGTTCATAATTATAAACTAATATTCACGAATAAAAGAAAATTACATTAAGAATTTAGATGTAAAGAAATTATTTTTTAATTTTGTCCGTAAATGAAGTCACAAAATTTTGCAGTATGTTGAATAAATATAATATAAGAACAGTACGAATAAAAGAAATTTGGGATCCTTGAGTCTTTAGAAAATCTGTATATAAATTAAAATATTGATTGTGATGCATTTTATATTGTCCAAGCAGGTAGGAAAATCGATACCAGATTGGATGAACATAAAAAACTAATCATCCAAAGTAAGAACGAACATTGCATAAATAATGACCATTTTCTATATTTAGATACTCCGGAGATATTGCATTTACTGAACAAGGGAAACGGGATGAACCTTCAAGAAGCTTTACCCATGGGTTAACAGGCCGAAACATATATGTCAAGTAAATATATGAATATGGCAGTTATAGTGGAATCTAGAGTGTTCAACATTAATTGATTTATGAATGAACTCGTGACGAAACGTCATAAAATCTGTTGTCAAGATTAAATGGCCTATTATTACCAATGGAAGACATATAAGTAAAAATACACCACATATTTATATTTGAATTGTTTTTGCCTGTTTTTACTTATATATATATATATATATATATATATATATATATATATATATATATATATATATATATATACGGGAGCAGATCAACAAAGCGGCTAGAATAGCAGCATGTCTCAATAACACAATCTGGCGAAATAAAAATATGAGAACAGAAACGAAGTCCAGAATATATAAAGCTAAAGCTGTATACCTATAATGACGTACACAGCCGAAACACGACCGGAAACAGCAAAAATCATGCGGATGTTGGAGACAACCGAAATGAAAATACTTCGAAGGATTGCCGGAAAAACACTGCTGGACAGAGAACGAAACGAAAGTATAAGGAGAATGTGTGGGGTGGAGGATGTGAATCGCTGGGTAGAAAAATTGAATGGAACCAACACATCAATCGGGTGGACAACACAAGAATCGTAAAAATAGCACGCGACAAATCACCCTTGAGTCACAGAAGCATAGGCAGACCTAGAAAGAGATGGAGTGACAATTTAATATCTGAATAGTCATGGTAACGAAGTTAGAACAGGTGACTCGCCTAAAATGAAGATGGAAGAAGAAGTAAATTTGTGTGCCCTAGAAAAAATATATTCTTTCAATCGCAGTTTTTCAATAACTTCTGAAAAGTAATCTAAGTTAATCGGCAAATTATTGAATATTTCTGCAGGTCATTGAAAAACAATATATGTGATCAAAATGGGACTAACTTCAAACATTTTTCTATAAACCTATATATCAAATTCTATCAACAAAATACAATGATTAAAGTTTGGACATTGATATTCATTGTAAATACATTTAACAAAAGAATAAGAATAAACTCATTCTTACTGCTACCTATCATCATCATCATCCGTAGCTCTATAATGTGGGTGCTGGCGACTGCACAACTTGTCTCCACCCCAGTCGGTCCATCAACTACCTATATAGTGGAAAAATTGAAGGGCCACGTATTTTTTGGTATTTCGTTATTAAATGTTTGTAATTGTTGTAATCTGCCATTATTACGAATAACAGTAAGTTGGGTAGAACTACAGTTTATATGAAAATTTTCGATTTAGTTGCTAAATCAATATAATTATGAGAAATAATACGATTTCAAATAAGTATCGCATTTGCTTACGAAGCCAGAAACAAAATATTCACTTCTAAAATTTTACCCAACTTTTCCGACATATTCTAATTGTGAATTCTGAAGTTCACTAATTAAATTTATTGGGATTTTTTGAATGATTATCACAGATTTATCAATCGTTTCCATGATTTATAAGCTTATTGTCCACATCCGTGTAGGTTAGAACGTAAATTGAATGTATGCTTAATGGGTTTCTCTCTATATTTGTCATTAAATAATTTTTTCCAAAAAAAAATTACATTTCAGAAAACCGAGGGGAATTTTTGGAGAAACTTCAAAGGGCAAGAGCAGCTGTCAAGAACACAACAAGCTCGATTCCAGTTCTTTCCAAGCCTTCTTCAACGAGACTTGTTGTTGAGAATTGGTCGCTAACATGTCGAAAAGATTCGGAAATAACCATTCACAATTCCGACGGACAGCAACAAACAACGATATTGCGCGAGGATCTACCAGGTTTCATTTTCGAATCAAACCGCGGCACCAAACATTCCTTCACCGCGGAGACCAGTTTAGGTATGTTCCCGTAGGACCACACAAAATGGTTTTCTTTTTTTTCTGGATGTTTTTGGTGTAGTCGATTAATGATTTGTGTGTTATCATTTTAATCCATATATAATTAATGAAAACATGTCAAACGGATTGATATTTCGAACTTATTTGATATATCAATTATTTACTTAAGATGAGGTGACTAGTCGATTCTTCGTTATTTACTGAAATTCGCGACAGGAGTTTTGAGGTCTCGAGATTGAAATTCATCATTTAATTCACTCAGATTGCATTAAGATATTGACGTCATGAAATTGATTATTTCGTTATTTAAGAAATTGCGACTGTTGAAGTCCTGTTTGAGTATATTCTATTAAATGTTTTCTCATAATTTGAGCCCGCCTTTCACAATCACGTTCATTTAATTTTCTAACTTTTGTGATTTGTTTTGTTATCAAAAAATACAACAGTAAGATGGCATCGACAAGGCCTGGTTGATAAATGTAACATTATAAAATGCTCGTTGAATCTTTATATCTATGATTGTAATATGAAATTTTAAAATGCAATACAAAGCTAGTAATCGCAAAGCTAAAGCCATCAAAGTTTATCTGCACTCGTACTAAAAAAACAAAGTTCAATATCGATGTATAACTCAAAATACATATTTAAAAATATTTAAAGGGTCTAAAATATAACTGACCATTTTGGATTGCTTCATATGAAATATAATGTAAAATGGTCAGAACCTAAAATTGAAATTTCATCAATATCTTTCAAATTAAAGTAGTGAAATTTTGAGTTTCTATCTGGAAGTTCTTGTAACCAAAAGTATTTCTTGTAAGAAATTTTCTTCCTCTTGATGACACGGGTAAGCATTTTTTCTCCTCAAAACTTTTTAATTCACAAGAGATCAGCTATTCCAAAATTGATCTTATTTTAAACTTGAAGTTTTGATTTTTACTTGAACATATTTTTTTGAGATCTCGAGTCCTGTCTAAAATACAGCTTATATTTGTAGAAATCAAACAAGATCAGGCCACGCCAACTAATTTTTTTTCTTCAGGTCCAGAATTCTCAGCTGGCTGGACGAACAAGAAAGGCAAGAAATTGAGATCAAAAACTGAGGCCACAAAAACAAAAGTGAAATATTTAGCCCACCAAATATACGAACAGTATTTCAGAGTAGCACAAGCACAACCCAGAGGCGTAGTCGCCAAACTTGGCAACATTGTTGCTCAAATAGAAAGGGCCTGTCAAAAACAATGTTCTTATGGTAATAACAGGGAGGGTGGCAATTCGTGGAAAGAAATTCTTCGTAATGCCTTAGATGAATTGACTCACATACTCAAAGAAGATGGTGTTGTAAGTGCTTATGAGCTGCAGAGTTCTGGTTTGGTACAAGTCTTATTATCACTTCTATCTACTAGTTATTGGGATCAAGGTTTAAAGTCGAGCAAAATGAGTAAATACCAGAAGCAAAGGATTCAATTATTTAAACAATGTTTCAAAAACAAGTCTTTTGAGGATCATAGTTCAATCACTATTCTAGTCCATAAATTAATATCAGTCCTAGAGAGTATAGAAAAGTTACCTATTTATCTGTATGACAGTCCGGGATATGGACATAGTCTTCAAATTTTAACTAGAAAATTAAGATTTAGGTTAGAGAAAGCAACGGGAGATAGTTCTCTCATAGACAGATCTGGAAGAGGTTTGAAAATGGAACCACTAAGTACGATAGCGCAATTAGAAAAATATTTGTTGAAAATGGTAGCCAAACAATGGTATGATTACGATAGAACTACTTTCCAGTTCTTGAAGAAACTCAAAGATATTAAATATCAAACTTTTAAACACAACCACGATTTCGATGAAAATGGTGTAATCTATTTCATTGGAACGAACGGAAAAAGCACATCAGATTGGGTCAATCCAGCTCAGTACAGTCTGGTTACAGTAACTAGTTCAGATGGTAGAAATTTGCCCTATGGTAGAGTGGAAGATATTCTTTCGCGTGATACTTCAGCTTTAAATTGTCATACTAATGATGATAAGAGATCGTGGTTCAGTATAGATCTTGGTTTGTTCCTAATTCCGACGGCGTTTACTCTCAGACACGCCAGGGGTTATGGAAGATCAGCCTTGAGAAATTTTCTATTTCAAATGTCGAAAGATGGAATCAATTGGACAACACTGTCCACTCATACCGATGACAACTCATTGAACGATCCAGGTTCCACAAAGACGTGGCCTATAACTGATATACCCTCTGATGAATATCAGGGATGGAGACACATTCGCATACAACAAGCAGGGAAAAATGCTTCTGGCCAAACTCACTATCTCAGTTTATCAGGTTTCGAAATTTATGGATCAGTGACAAGTGTTTGCGAAGATTTAGGCAGAGCTATGAAGGATTCCGAAGCGCATTTAAGAAAGCAGAGGAGAATATTGAAGACTCAATTATTGAAACACATGACTGTAGGAGCGAGAGTTGTCAGAGGAATTGATTGGAAGTGGAGGGATCAAGACGGTACACCATCAGGAGAAGGAACAGTAACAGGGGAAATTCACAGCGGGTGGATTGACGTTACTTGGGACCACGGTGGCTCTAACTCCTACAGAATGGGAGCGGAGGGAAAGTACGATCTCAAATTAGCCCCAGGATTTGAAGTCGAAGCTTGTTCGTCCAAAGCGCCCTCCGCAGCAAAAGCGAAGGATGTTAAAGATAAACAGAGCGTACTCACAAGCAGAAAGAGTAGTTCTACGCCTAGCTTGCCTGAAGCTACCGATGCTAAAACTTCTGTTGCCTCCACTGAACAAGCTGCATCTGCTGATAACCTAGCAGCGAAACAAGCGGCTGAAACCATAGCTGAAAGTCTTTTGTCAGTAGCAAGAAATGAAGCATTAGTATCTGTCACTTCAGAATGTCAAGCTGCCTCCAATAATTCCGAGCTATCTGTTGTGGTTCATCCATTGAGAGATCCTCATCACGATCTATCCACTATTAATAATTCTAGTGATTTAGCCACAATCGTTGAGACTTTAACAATTAGTGAAACTAAGATAAATAATACCGACAGATCAACCCTTCCATCATCAGAAGAAAAACTTGTTAGTTCAGCAGAATCTCAGAGACATTCCAGTTGTACCAGCACAAACAAAACATCAAATCGAACAAAAGTAGCAAGTAGACAAAATTCTTCAACTTCTACGGAAATTCACTCTTTCGTCGATACGGTGGAAAGCTATAAAGTTAAAGAGGTTTCAGATACTCTCAGAAATAACACCAACAGTTTTCTGTCGGGCGAATCGATTCAATCTGCTATTAATTTAGCACAAACAAGCCAACAAGCTATTAATTCTGTGATTAATGCTGTTACACCGGCAGTTAGGATTTCTGTATCTAGTAACTCGGAGACCGACGAAGAGAGGTCCGGCAGTAGTCAGAATACGAACTTAGACAAGGAAACCGGCGAACTGACTGACGAATGCGGACCGGACGAAAAAGAGTTGGAGGTGACAAATAGTAATAACGCGAAAAATTGCAATAATTCTGTTGTGGTTGCCAATCCTATGAGCGTAAGCGTTCCAAATTTGGCATCGGCCGAATCGAATAGTCAGATGGAACCTACGTCCACCGCCGGTCTACTGGAAACGTTCGCTGCCCTCGCCAGAAGACGAACGTTAGGTTCTGTGTCGACGACGAATTCGAATTCTAGCGGCACTCATTCCGGAAATATCATGTGCGCGAATGCCCAAAACAATCAAAACACCGGAGGTTCCATATTCCCCAGAGGACCGAATTCAGTTTCGAGTTTGGTGAGATTAGCGCTTTCTACAAATTTCCCAGGTGGCCTCCTCAGCACCGCACAGAGTTATCCCAGTTTGTCCTCCAGCAACAATACTGCGAATCAGTCGGGAGGTATACCTACAACTGCAGGAACTGTTAAAGGTGAGTATAGCGGTGGATCTGAAATCTGTTCTTATACCAATCACCGAAACCTTTCTGTCAACAAAGGTAATTTCATCCGCAAACTTCGATAAAACTGAAAATCTATCCTTTGTCCAGATATTGCAAAGATCGTGGTGGGAAATCTGTTCGGTCGATGATTCTAATAGTTTTGATAAATCTGAGACAACGTCTTCAAGTCATGTTATCAGAGTTTGGCTTGATCAGTATATACTCTTTTAGATAGCGGCAGCCGACGTTCTATGCTATGCGCGTCTCTCTTAAAAGCAGCTTCCTTTTTTGTCTTGTCCGTTCGTGATCTGCAATGCCTGATTTCGACGTTCTGTGTAGATAATACCATTCTCACAGTTGGTGCTCTCTTCATTTTTCAGCACCATGCACCCTCCAAAGTACCCTGGTAGGCTAAATTTCGGATATGTTGGATAATTAATTTCCACATTTTTTGCCACCAGTTCGAAAATTTTTCACTCTAACTGAATTTGCTCAAATTTTGATATTTTTGTTTGCATCAAGAAACACCCCACATTTAAAATTCAGTCTGACGCCAGCTAGAGATGCCAATTTGTACCAAAAAAAAAATTTGTTATATATATATATATATATATATATATATATATATATATATATATATATATATATATATATATATATATATATATATATATATATATATATATATATATATATATATATATATATATATATATAAAGGTATTTTCGAATTAAACACTTATATAATAACAAATTTACTTTACAATTGCTTCGGGTTACTAGCCCATTATCAAACCTTTTTTAAAGACTACGTTCTCATGTCTGGTGTTTATAATATCCTAACATCCCCAGAATTCATGTTCATATTTTGTGGAATCGTAAAAAGGCTCGTACCAGAAATATTGTTAATTTAATAGTGTTGTTCTTATCGCAGATTGTAACCGTGGTGATATATTGAATATTACATAAGTTGAACTATGAAAATTCTTCAATAATTCAAAAATTATCTTTCTAAAGGAGCTGGTTATATTTATTCCGAGAAGCGAAGTCAGCATTCACATGTTATCCATTTAGTAGTGCGACCGCGATTTGTATTGTGGGACAATTGGAAATTTGTTGATTCACTACGAGCCGAATAAGCTGTACTGAAGAGATCTAATAAGATCCAAACAGCTGTATGCAGATTTTGAATCGGTGTGACTTGAAGTTTTTGCAACGAAGTTCCTCACGGCAGCCTTGGAGGAGACAGGGATTTCGCTGCGCGACCAAACTGAAAAATATGTGAGACTAAAACCGTAACGGAAGTGACGACACACAAGCGAATATTGTATAATACCTTTCTCTTTCTCCCTCTTTGTTTCCGTTCTCTCATGCCTCCTCTTTCTGATCCCACTCCACCACGCCAATCACCAATGCATAGTATATACTCATGAATTCATGTACAAGCAACGCGAAAGCGTCATGAGCCGTCGCGTGACGCCTGGCAGATGTAAAACATCGAAATAATTTTGTATAAGTTATATGCATAAAAGAACAGATTACAACATGAATCAGATATGGCATAATGAAAAGATAAAGCATTACAAATTTGTTCCATAAAATAATGACTACGTATAGTAGGTTTATATTCCATTATATAGCGTGGCGATACGTTACACTATCATTATATACACTCTTGCGTCTTTATTCTACGTTGCATTTACTGCCGAGTGGTCTGAGTACTGAACACTGGTATCGTATTACTGGGTTCGAATCCCAGAGGCGACTCCAGGCATTTTTCATTTATTCATTTACAAACTCGTTCCAGCTCTTGGCCCCACATTTCAATATTAATCATTGCAACTTGGATTAGTATAAATTATCATTTCTGTCGAGCGTCCCGAGACGCACATGTTTCTTTTTTGCAAATTGTGTTCTATATTATTCCAAGGAACTTCGTTCCTACCTGATGTCCCATGACACCGTTTCGTTTTCTATAATTTACCGTTGGATTGTGAATGCAGATTTCTCTTCTCGGAATGCAGATAACCAGCTCCCTTGGAAAGTTGAAAAACCGATATATTTGTTCAACGTCAATGGATTGGTTTCCAAGCAGGGATCACGGAAAGCCTCTGTTATAACAATTTATTGAATGAAATTTTTTTCACATACACGTAGTATTGTAGGGATTTCAACACCAATGCCAATGTTAATTATTATTCGCTAAATTTAAATATTTGTCCTCCATATGAATTTATATTTCTCGTTTATTCCACAGGATTGAGTCAAGCATTTACAATGAGCCTGACTTCCACCAGCAGTGACAGCGAACAGGTGTCACTGGAAGACTTCTTGGAATCTTGTCGCGCTCCAACCTTGTTGGCCGAATTGGACGACGACGAGGAAATGGGCGAGGATGACGATAATGACGACGACGAGAACGAGGATGATGCCGACTACGAGGAAGTAATGGTGTCCAGAAATTTGCTCTCGTTCATGGAGGAAGATGGCTTCGAGTCTAGACCGGGCAAGCGAAGGTCTTGGGATGACGAATTCGTGCTGAAGAGACAGTTTTCAGCTCTGATTCCCGCTTTCGATCCGAGACCCGGTAGAACAAACGTCAATCAAACGACAGGTAATAGTATATTACAATACAAGACAGAAAATGTTTCATTGCTGGTCGAGAGATTATAGTTTATCGAGACGCTTAGGGGTAGCGTCGAGATAAACTATAATCTCGAGACCTCGATGAAATTTTCCGTCGAGGATTGTATACTTTTTTATTTTCAGTCATGAATTTATGATTCAAGTAAACATGGAATATTTTTGCACGATAGACTTTTTTGAAATAATGAATTTTGTCGCACCGGTTATTACCTTTCATTTCCACTTTTTAGCCGTTGACAGCATTTTTTTTTAAGTCGGAGTTTTTTTTTAAGTAATAGAATACATATTAAAGATGTTCTCCGATAGTGACGACGAGTTAATTAGCTGTACTCCAGCTGATTTGAAAGAAGCAGCGGATAAGATTGAAGAAAGTCTGCTATCTATAAAAAGTAAGCTACGTTATGAGAAAGCTTTTAGTACTTACATTCCATACGTGGTGCAGCAGCAGAAGAACAACCAATGTTACATCATAAACCGTTTTATTGGCCTATTTTGGTTAAATCTCCACTTTATGGGCTACTAATGTGTTATGTTATTGTATTATTAAATGAAGGATCGGATCGTTGCTGTGTTCTTATTTTACCACGTTTTTATGTATTATACTCAAAAATACCGGACAAGAAAATGGGGATCGAAATGTATTAGGATGGAAACGCATTTTCCGTCCTAGGATGGAAAATGTGGATCGGAAGTAGGCCAAGCAATAGGGATTTAAACATGACATAAATTTTACCTGCTAACGGACTGTGCCGGCGTGTGCAGAGGAGTCGTGAGATCAATTGTGACATGTTTTGGACTCGCAAATATTAGCAGGGAATTTGTTATAAACATTTTTAACGAAAAAAAGGCACTTTTTTTAGTTTTTTGCGAATAACTCAACGAATAATGAAGCAATCTTGATGCTATCAATAGACAAAATGTAGGTAATAAAATTACGAACAAAACTAGACCTCGAGCGACCTGATCGGATTATTAAAACCCGAGAAAATCCCGGAAAAGTAGAAAATTGAACGTTTTTCAAAAAATTCATAAGTTTGTTTCTTTTCATTTTTTAGGACTGAATCTTCGGGGAATTGTAGTAATGTTTATGCACTCTACGTGCATTAGTTTTGTTGCAATTGCAATACAAACTTTTTAAGCGGTATTTTGCAAAATTCATAGTTGCGTCAGGGATTGTCCGATTTTAATTTTGAAAACGGTTTTAAAAAATATAGATTCCGTACAACAAATCGTATATTCTGGTTTTTCATCAAAATTATTGGAAGTACCTTAGAACAGCCGGGAAAGTCGGCTGGAAACGGCTAAGCGCGCGGATCCGCTCGAGTGGTGGGGGAAGAAGGAGTTGAGGAGAGGCGCGTATAGACTAATACCTGCTCCGAAATCCAGCAAATAGAATTTTTGCCGTCTAGTAGAAAGAAAAAAAAATTGTAAAAATCTGTATATAATAAGTAAATATTTTTATAAATAGATATACCTGTATTATATAATATGTAAATATGTATGATATTTATGTAAATATATATGATATTTATATATGATATATATGTAAATAAATGTAAATACCTGTAAACATCACTTTTGTTCATTTATAAAGACACATACTCCCATTAAAATAAAGTTCAAATAATTTCAAATTTCGAAATTTGTACGCTTAACTTTCAATTATTTATAAATTCTGAGTAAATAATCAATTTCCTCGAGTTCGTTAGACCCCAATTAAAAAAAAAATTATTAAGATAGCTTTCATGGTTGCTGAAATATTCAAATGTAAAAATTACAAACGCGCCGCGGCGTATCTCTATACGCGCCTCTCCTCAACTCCTTCTTCCCCCACAACTCGAGCGGATCCGCGCGCTTAGCCGTTTCCAGCCGACTTTCCCGGCTGTTCTAAGGTACTTCCCATAATTTTGATGAAAAACCAGAATATACGATTTGTTGTACGGAATCTATATTTTTTAAAACCGTTTTCAAAATTAAAATCGGACAATCCCTGACGCAACTATGAATTTTGCAAAATACCGCTTAAAAAGTTTGTATTGCAATTGCAACAAAACTAATTAAGTCACAGCGTCCGATTTTTGCACACGTAAAGTGCATAAACATTACTACAATTCCCCGAAGATTCAGTCCTAAAAAATGAAAAGAATCAAACTTATGAATTTTTTAAAAAACGTTGAATTTTCTACTTTTCCGGGATTTTCTCGGGTTTTAATCATCCGATCAGGTCGCTCGAGGTCTAGTTTTGTTCGTAATTTTATTACCTACATTTTATCTATTGATAGCATCAAGATTGCTTCATTATTCGTTGAGTTATTCGCAAAAAACTAAAAAAAGTGCCTTTTTTTCGTTAAAAATGTTTATAACAAATTCCCTGCTAATATTTGCGAGTCCAAAACATGTCACAATTGATCTCACGACTCCTCTGCACACGCCGGCACAGTCCGTTAACAGGTAAAATTTATGTCAAAAAAACACTCATTTGGTGCCCTATTGCTTGGCCTAAAGTAAGAAGACAGAAATGTGACATTTTCAAATTTTTAAAAAGACAGGAATGTCAAAATTACATACATGGCTGAAAATTAAATATTCTTGTCTTAAAAGACTTTAAAAAGTCGACGAAAATTGCTGAGCTCGAGGCCTAGGAGTTGTAAAAAGGCTAATAATATTCACTTTATTTCAATTTCATTTTTGTGTTGTTTTCTTCATCAATTTTTGTCAAATCGTTACATCTTTTACAGATTTCGAAATTCCACCACCTGGTTCTGAAGACTCCTTTTCAGCTTCAGACAGTGACATTTTGCCACAGCCGAAGTTGCACTTGGTATTGAGAGGACCGAACATGCCAGGAATTCCCGATATCGAAGTTGACCTGACCGATTCCTGTTCAACTATCTTCAAAGCGGTGCAAGAACTAATGCAAATGGCGGAGTTCGGTACCAAGCAGGAAAAAATTAGAAGAATCTGGGAGCCGACTTATACGTGAGTGCATATTTATTTTTTCACTAGTAAAATAAAAGTGTTACTGTAAGTAAAACTGCCTAGAAATGAGGTTACCAGAATCAATTCATGACAATCAGATTCAAATGAAAGGACAGACCTCTTTATTCATTTGCTGGTTTTTTTAATTAATAAACGCCAAATTATTTTCATTCCATCAAAAGTTGAGAACAGCATGAATTTCATGTCGAACGCAAACAACTAAGATATTAGTCGCGGGGAAATATTAAACAAGTAGCTATACCGATAATTCTGCTCTATTTGTTTTATATATATATATATATATATATATATATATATATATATATATATATATATATATATATATATATATATATTGTATAAAAAAAAATACCTCTAAATGAATCACCCGTTATATATATATATATATATATATATATATATATATATATATATATATATATTATATTATATATATATATATATATATATATATATATATATATATATATATATATATATATATATATATTATATATATATATATAACGGGTGATTCATTTAGAGGTATTTTTTTTAAATAACAAAAAAATGAATAAAAACAATTTTATTTTATAATCTTTATTATCAAAACAAAAGAACCATTCTTTACAATTAGTTTTTAAAGATAATTTCTTTCAAATGTTGTCCGCGCGACTACGGTTAACAACGTCCATTCTGTAATTCCAATTTTTCAATGACGCGTAATGAGTATTTCGAGTGGTATTTGGCCAATGACTCGAGTAATATTGGCCTCCAATGCCTCAATCGTAGCCGGCTTATCCACGTAGACTTTGGACTTTACATAGCCCCAAAGGAAAAAGTCAAGAGGTGTGATGTCACATGATCTAGCCGGCCAATTCACTGGTCCAAAGCGTGAAATGAGCTGTTCGCCGAATCGCTCTCGCAGTAAAGCCATAGTTTCACGGGCTGTATGGCAAGTGGCGTCATCTTGTTGGAACCAAATTTCGTCGAGACCACGGGCTTCAATTTCTGGTATCAAATAGTCTGTTATCATGGCGCGATAACGGTCACCATTCGCAGTAATGTTCCGGCCGGCCTCTGTTTTGAAGAAATATGGACCGATTATTCCACCGGACCATAACCCACACCAAACAGTTGTTTTTTCTGGGTTTAATGGTAGCTCTTGAACCTCTTCGGGTTGTTCATCACCCCAAATACGGGCATTTTGTTTATTCACGAACCCATTAAGCCAAAAATGGGCCTCATCGGTGAACAATATTTTTGTCGAAAACAGTGGATCTTCTGCAAGCTTGTCAAGAGCCCAGCGACGAAAACGGAAACGATTCGGAAGGTCAGCCGGCTTCAGTTCTTGCACTAATTGAATTTTGTAAGCTTTTAAAGAAAGATCCTTACGTAAAATACGCCAAGTTGTTGAATATGACAGGCCAAGTTGTTGAGAACGGCGACGAATTGACAATTCACGGTCTTCGTGTACACTCTCCGCTACCACCCCTATATTTGCTCCACTACGTGCTGGATGAGGTCTATTAGGTCGAGTATTATTCAGTAATGAAAACTTATTGATAGTAGAGCGAATTTTGCGTTCGGTAGGCCGATTATGTGGACCATAAGATGCTCTAAGCGCCCGAAACACATTCCTCGTAGAACGCCCATTTTCGTAAAACAGTTGAACAATTTGTAGACGCTGTGTTGGGCTAAGTCTTTCCATTATGAATTGTCAAACACTACTGAACAATAATGTTACTTCAGTTGACACGAGGCATGCGCAATCTGCAATTAAATCCCCACCACAAAAAGTACCTCTAAATGAATCATAAATATATATATATATATATATATATATATATATATATATATATATATATATATATATATATATATATATATATATATATATATATATATTTATATATATATATATATATATATATATATATATATATATATATATATATATATATATATATATAAATATATATATATATATATATATTTATATATATATATATATATATATATATATATATATTTATATATATATATATATATATATATATATATATATATATATATATATATATATATATATATATATATATATATATATATATATATATATATATATATATATATATATATATATATATATATATATATATATATATAGATATATATATATATATATATATATATATATCTATATATATATATTATATATATATTATATATATATATATATATATTTATATATATATATAATATATATATATATATATATATATATATAGTATATATATATATATATATATATATATATATATATATATATATATATATATATATATATATATATATATTTATATATATATATATATATATATATATATATATATATATATATATATATATATGTGTATATATATATATATATATATATATATATATATATATATATATATATATATATATATATATACATATATATTATATACATATATATATATATATATATATATATATATACATATATATATTTATTATATATATATATATATATATATATATATATATATATATATATATATATTCTGAAAGATAAGTGTCTTCGACTTATCTAGGTCTTAGGACTAAATTAAGTGTGCAAGATCAATTGTACAATTAGCAATATTTCGAGTCCTTTATTGCCCCTTCATCAGGCTATCTGAAAACAGAATAAAAATTAAGGGGTGGACCACGATGAAAAATAGATGTCCGATTCTCAGACCTAACCCATATGCACACAAAATTTTATGAGAATCGGTCGAGCCATTTCGGAGTTTAACGAATAAAGAATAGGGGTTGATCGTAGAGGGGTGAAAATTTAGAATTGTATGTATTTTTCAATGCTGTATCATAAAAAAATACAACTGAAAATTTTGTCTGAAAAATCAAATAAAAAATAGATGTTGGCGGATTCTCAGACCTATCCGATATGCACACAAAATTTCATGATAATTGGTCGAGCCATTTCCGAGGAGTTTAATTGCGAACACCGTGACACGAGAATTTTATATACTAGAAATATATATATATATATATATATATATATATATATATATATATATATATATATATATATATATTATATATATACAAGGGGGGCCATGGGGACTAATATCCTTGAAAAAAGAAGTGATTCCCACGAATTAAAATAAAAATAATTACCCGCAACACCAAAACGAATGTTATGTGATTAAAACCATAAATAGGTCATTTCAAACCAATAAACTGGTGGGAGAGAAGAGCTTCAATTATCATCTAAGCTGAAAATGCTTAAATGAAAGAGAGAGTGTGAGAGTTCGCTAGGTATTATAAAATGATGAATCGTAGAAAAATATAGTTAAATGATACAAATTGAAACTGACGTATTTTAATTTCTCACAAAAGCCATTTACAATAACACTAAATTGCATAGAACAATTTCTATTTCCTCGCAATCTTCTAGTAATTTTCTTCTAAACATTTTAAGATTTGAAAATGAATTATATTTTTGCACTTTTTATGAAATGCTTTGTTTGTTGGGTTTCCTTGTCAATAGTACAATCGATGTCTTGCGAAATGGCTCACAATTTTTAGACTCATAAAATTGTAATCATTTTGACTACCTAGTTGCTCATTTTTGATATGAGTTCCATTGGCTTGAAACAAATCCTAAACATCATTTTCAATGTAAAATTTTGAGATGATCACGATCCCCGTTGGAAAAAGTTAGTAAAAATAACGATAAATTTAAAAGTTGATATCTCAAAAACACCTTTTTTTTCATCGCTCAAATTCTCAGGAAAGATCAATAATTATATGAACTTTGAAATAAAAACGCAAATGGGTAGCAAAAAGGTTACAGCAATTTTCTCCCATTTTTGAGCATTTCCACGAATATTTTACATCTAAGTCTACAGTAAATGTAAGCAAATATTTGAATCTTCGGAAAATTTTACGTCGAATATGGGTTTGTGAAACTTCTAAATACGTTTTCACGCGTTCTTGTACCTGAAAAATGCGAATATAATAAGGTGAAAAATTAAAAAAGGCTCTACATTATCTCTTGGCTACGTTGCATTAACAATTAAATCATCTATGAGTTAATCCGTTAAATAGCCAAAACCTTCGATTTGCGACCTTATAGAACCCCAATAACCCAATAGCTCCTTTTGAAAAAAAGTTACAGCGATTTGAAATGCCTTAAAATTTATATATATATATATATATATTGAAAGATTTCCTTCCGGTGTCATAATAGTCGTTATAGTGAGTCTTCAGCTGTCACGTTACTAATTGCGGTAAATTATGGCGTTGTCGTTTAATCTTATGCAAAATTTTGATTTCTTTTAATGGAAATCTAAAGTAAAATTCAAATTATATAAAGCAAAATCTTTCATTTGACTATTGAGAAATGTTGACATGTGCCTGAGAACCAGGGTTACGGCCGTTCTACGGTGAGTAGCGCATTTACCCATTTACCATTTGCATACCTAGTTATATATTTTCCGTCATGTCAAATCATACTAACTTCTGACTTTTGCCCATAATGTCTTTGGTCCTACAATGTTCTATAAGATCGGATATTGAAGGATTTGGTCTCAGATATTTATGGGATTGATTTAGATGGTTCAATTATCGAGGCAACGTAACCAAGAGACAATATGGTCTTTTTTTTTTAACTTATTATTTTCGCTTATTTTTAGGTAAAAGACCGCGTAAAAACTTTTTTGTGTTCACAGAACCATATTCGATGCAAAATATTCCGAGAATCCAAATATGTGCTTAGATTCACGGAAGACAAAAGAGAAGAAAAAATATATAAAAAACCGTAAAAAACTTCTCAAAATTCGCAAAAATGGCAAAAAAAATTCTTTGAGTGAGCATAATCAAAAGACATCGATTGCACTTTTGACAAGGAATAACCTTGTTGTTATTCTTGAAATTTGTATTGAATGTTCATTTTTCATGCTTCGAATAACCGGTGTGAAGTTGGCAACGAATTTCCAGCAACGAATTCCAACTAAAGGCGCCACACACGTCAGGATACATAAATGAGAACTTGCGATTATTATACCCAAAGTAATTGATTCAATCAAGCTTTCATATTGGTTTCTAGAAACAACAAGATTTTGAATTAAAAGTCGATATAATTCGAAAAAATGTCAGATAACATTCCAATTCCTCATAAAAATGTTTTTAATGTCAATAACATTTTGAGCCTGTTCTGAGAAACTAGCTACTTAGCTAATTTCCGATTTTAAATTTGAAAAAAAAATCTAAAATCTTAATTTTGACTCCACCTGCATAACCAATTTTACCTTGAATTAAGCATATCATCTAATCATCAATCTACCACTCACTCTCATAGTCAATCATATTGTAAATACACAAATGTAAAAGAAAATGTGATCAAATTATCGTTTACAATTATATAATTTATAGTGATTATTACTAGCACTTTCATTAATTATATTGAGGGTTCTATTTAACGTGTAATGTTTTTGTGAATAGTGAATAAATTATTTTATTTGATATAAAAAATTTTATTATACCATTTTGTTGTTTGGCTGAATTATGGATAATCATACAGTTTACTGAAGGAGTGCAATTTTTTTACGCTACAAATACATCCTCAGAATCATGGCCCCCTCCAAAACAATTTCCTGGATTATACATGTATATATAATATATATATATATATATATATATATATATATATATATATATATATATATATATATATATATATATATATATATATATAATATATATATATATATATATATATATATATATATATATATATATATATATATATATATATATATATATATATATATATATATTATATATATACGAGGGTTGCCTTTTATATTTCGGGATTAGAGAAAACAAATGACTATTTATTATCGAAAATGGCTTTATTGATTTTCAAAATATTCTCCCTTAAGCTCAATATACTTTTGCATACGAATAAACCAATTTTCGAAGCACTTTTTCCATTCCATTTGAGGTACCTCCAAAACATACATTTTGAATGCATCAATTGCTTCATCAGGTGTCGAAAAACGTTGACCTCGCAATTTGTTTTTTATGTTTGGGAATAAAAAGAAGTCATTGAGTGCCAAATCAGGACTATACGGCGGATGACTCATCAAATCGACGTTTTGAGTGCACGAAAAGTCTTTTGTTTGAGGCGATGTGTGCGCGCTCATGGTGGAGAATGATCCGTCTTCGTCGGTTGGTTTTTCTTATTTCTCCGAAGACTTCTGGCCGACAAATGGTTGTGTACCATTCAGAATTGACCGTGCTTCGTTGTACCAATTTTCTTCGAAGTGCTTCGAGCCCGAACGACTTTTGTTGGGTTTGGCTCGCCTTGAAAGACCCATACAGTCGACTGCTGTTTAGTTTCGGGCTCATACGCGTAGATCCACGATTCGTCACCTGTCACGATGTCATAGACATGTTTAGAAGAACCGCGATAGTATTTTTCGAGCATTTCTTGCGACCAATTGACACGAGCATTTTTTTGAGCAATTGTCAAATTATGTGGGATCCAACGCGAACAAATCTTTTTTACAGCCGTTCGTGCAATATTGAATGTATGCTGGTCCCACTAATGTCCAAGGTTGCCTCAATCTCACGATACGTTATATGACGATCTTGCAGTATCAGTTCACGCACATAATCAATGTTTTTCGGAACAACTACTGATTTTGGACGACCTTGTCGAAACTCGTCGTTGAGCGAATTACGGCCACGAATGAATTCCGTAAACCATTGTCCTTGATGGTGCTTCATCACCAAAAATCAAATTAAGTTCATCCATGCACTGTTGCTGAGTTAACCTACGCCGAAAGTTGTATAAAATGATCGCACTAAAATGTTATTTAATTCCATTTTTTGGCTGTCGCGAATTTTTCAAGTTATAGAAAGTACGTCAAAACGTTCTGAGTACGTATAATGTCAGACTTCACTATAGAAACGTCAGTTGACATAAAAGGCAACCCTCGTATATATGAGGCGTGTAAATGCAAAACTCGCCTTGTCTATCATAAGCAAAATTGAGAAAATCGAGAAAAACGTTTCAACTGGTTATTTTGGTAAATTTCATATTGCAAATTAAGGAAAAATAATTAGCTCGTTTGAGGAATACGTTTGGTGTAATATAAATAAACAAGTTTTTCTAGATTTTTGAGAAAAAATACATTTAAGTTTGGATAAGACAAGTTTTGCAATATCAACATGGATAAGGCAAGTTTTGAAACATAAAATAAAGGCAATGTTGCAGAGAAATAAGCATACAATACAAAATGAATTATATTTATTATTTTTAAATCCGTAAATCACAAAGTATACTTCCTGTGATACTTCACAAAAAGAATCTTCTTCGCTATCAACTTCAGCTTGAGTTACTTCTGTCTCCAAGAATGTATCTTCGGCAGCTACCCCCATAGGTGCAGCTACTGCCTCCATAGGTGCAGCTCCTGCCTCCACAGGTACGTTTCCTGAAATTATTGCTATAAAGAAAGCCAACTCTTCTCGTTTTTGCCGTTCAGTACCAAAATGCTTATTTAGTAACACTCATATTTTCAACCTTTTTTTGATTTAAAGGAACTTCTTTCTCGATTGTGTTGGTCGAAAAGCTTTCAAGTTTCTTTCCTCTTTTTAATACGGATCTTGACTCACCGATATCTGAATTGTAGAAGGTTTCCCCTCGAATGGAAATATTCTTCTGGTTTCTTGATATTATGTATCTCTTTGCTTGGGAGAATTTAAAGTGCCATGACTGTACTGGTTTGAAATATTCTCCACCACTTGATTTCCAGTCCTTTACTGGGCAGTTCTTTCCCAATTCTACAACACTTCCGTGATTCTTAAAAATTTGAATGTATGTTCTAGGATCTGTAATAGTTGGTTCCTTTCTTAAAACCTTTTCAATCCGTCCAAATACTCTATCTGGCGGGAGATACGAGTGCCCAGGTACTGGAAAAATAAGCTCGAGTTCGAACGCCCTATTATCTAAATTCAGTTACAAAAATTTACTTAAACTTACCTTTTATGTTTAGCTATTTTTCTTTTCCATTTGCTTTTATCAGCACTATTTTTTCTGCCTTTATTTGGTGTTGCCGGTACGATGATCCCTTCCATTTTTGCTATCTCACACAAATTATAAATAACTTTTAAATAGAAATCCGATTCGTACTAAAAACTTTTCTACAATTTTACTATCTAATACCAACGACAAATTACTACTTAACTAATAAAAATAATATGAAGTCCGCAAATTATTTGGCCCATCACGTGATACAAAAATTACCTATTCTCATTGGCCGCGCGGATTAGACAAGTTTTGCAACAGAAGCACTGGTGGATAAGGCGAGTTTTGCTTTGACAATGGAGTTTTACCATTCAATTTCAACGGGATAACTGCTACATAATATTCGCCTTCTGCTACATATTTGTACCAGACATGCAGGGCAACCAGAGTCGCATGTTGCCATAATTAACTCAATTTTCGCGAAATATGGATAAGGCGAGTTTTGCTTTTACAGGCCTCATATAATATATAATAATTATATCTTCATCAGCCGTTATCTATCCACTGCAGGATGTAGGCCTCCCTCAAATTCTTCCAATCGTTCCGGTTTTGTGCTCTCTTCATCCAATTTGTACCGGCTATGGCTCGGGTGTCGAGCCATCTTTTAGGAAGTCGACCAATTGAGCGTTTTGTTATGCGTGGTCTCCAACATAATAATCTTTTTGCCCATCTTTCCTCTGGCTGTCTGGCTAAGTGTCCTGCCCAAGACCATTTAGCGTTTGATATTTTCTCGATGATGTCAATCACTTTCGTTTGTCGGCGAATATCCTCGTTTCTAATATGATCGCGTAGACTAATACCCATCATGGCTCTTTCCATAGCTCTCTGGCTTACCCTTAGTCTGTTGGCGCTTCGTGCTGTCACCGTCATCGTCTCCAGAGCATACGTCATGGCCGGACGACGTGCATATATATGTGTATATATATATATATATATATATATATATATATATATATATATATATATATATGTATATATATGTATATATATTTATATATATATATATATATATATATATATATATATATATATATATATATATATATATATATATATATATATATATATATATATATATTATATATATATATATATATATATATATATATATGTATATATATATATATGTATATATATATATATATATATATATATATATATGTATGTATGTATATATATATATGTATGTATGTATATATATATATATATATATATATATATATATATATGTATATATATATATGTATATATATCATATACGTCGACGTCAAAGTCATTAAATGTCACTGTCAGTGAAACCAATCAAGAAACACGACACGAATAAACTTACTGCAGATAAAAGTAATGCTCTTGTTGCAAAGAATGTGGCTGATTTCTTTAAGAATTCCGACACTAAGAAAGAGAACACCTCAGGAACCCAATCTTCAAATACTGTATGGAAGACTGTATCTCGGAAAAAAACAAATGTCAATCGAGCTAAGTTTATAACTTCTTCTGGGCCAAAATCGAGAACTAGGACTGCAAAGTTCTCGGGTGCTTTAAAGAAGAGGTTGCTTTACATTGGACGGATTGCTGGAAAGGACGTTCCCGTTGAATCTATCTAGGGAATATCTTGCAGAAATAAATGGTTATGAGGAAATTGAATTAAAAAAAACTTGAAAGTAAAGGTAAGAACTCTTCCTTCAGCATCGGTGTTCTCTCGATTGAAATCTTTGAACAGCTGAATAGCGAGGACTCTTGGCCTAATGGTGTTATTGTGAGAGAGTTTTCTTTCGGGAACTTCTTTCTGAAAAACAATCCCAGTTAGATTGGTGAATGGAATAACCAGACGAAGTGTTAAGATAGTTCATCTGAACACCCAATACATTTCTACCTCTTTTAATGGCTTACAGCAACTTGTTGTCTATGAAGACTGCGATTTTTTTGGCGGTTACCGAACATTGGCAAAGTACAGGGCAGCTGCCTAATTACGTTATTCCAGGATACTCCCAGTTAACAAGCTTTTGTCGGCCTTTACATTGTCATGGAGGCACTGTAATATATGGTCAAAATAGATTTAAAAATTGTATTGTCTTTGAATGTAGTGCTATTCAATGTTTTGTTAATAGTCATTTTAGATTAGATTTGATTTGCATTTATAGGTCAGGCTAACCCAGTCTTGGTAATGTGGATATATTTTTTGAAAGGCTCGCGTCGTTGCTCGAGCTTCTTACTAAAGAAAAATCAACCAAGTATGTGATACTTGGTGATTTTAATATTGACTTTCTGAAACCGGGAGATAGAAGCACTCAAGCTTTGATGGCTATCTTACAGTCATATGGAGTACAGATAATGATAACCTTCCATTCTTCTTCTTGCTTGGATAATATCTTCAGGGTGGTCAGGTGAGAGTTCTGCAGTCACACTTGTCAGATCATAGTGCCATTTCTATTGGGTTTAATATTGATGCTTTGAAAGTTTCTAATCTAGAAAATCGCATTAAATATCGTGTTTTTAGTCAAATTAACATAGAGACGTTTCTCGAAACCCTCTCAGATGTAGATTGGTCCCCATTGTATGCCTTCGGTGGCATTGAGGGTATGTGGTCTCATTTTTTCAGTTGTTTCAAATATTTATTTCAAAACTCATTTTCATTCAAAGTTGGAACAAAAAATTCAAAGAATAGTTTTAAATCTAACCCACAATTACTCAGAATAAAAAATGATCTTGATATTTTGTATATAATGTCTAGAGTTGATTCCCAATTTTTGGGGAAATATAAATCTTCAAAACTAGAATATGACAAATTTATTTCTAAACTTAAACGGGTCACTATGGTCACATAATATCCAATTCTGCTAATAAAAAAACATGGACATGGATAAGAGAACTGAGAGGCAATCAGGGTGGACGGTCTGGGATACCCTCTGGGGATCTTGTCATGGTGGCAAACAGGTTTAATAAGTTTTTCATTAACATGGGTGGAAGTTCTCCTTCATCACTCTGCAATTTTAATAAATATCAAAATGCCATAAATCTTTCTTTATGTTTAGCCTTTTTCCATCTGAATTAATTTCAATTGTTGCTAAAATGAAAAATTCCACATCATACGGTCATGATGGAATTCCTATGAAGGTGCTGAAAAAATGTATAAATGTTATTGCACAAGCCTTGAGTTTCATCATTAATAGGTCATTAATTGAAGGAATATTTCCAGTATTTTTAAAAATAGTAGTTGTTAAGCCCCTTTTTAAAAATGGTTCCCATGAGAAAGTGGAAAATTATAGACCAATCAGTCTCTTGTCATCTTTTTCTAAAATTTTTGAAAAAGTCCTCTTCGTCTCCGTTTAATGTTTTAAGCAAATATCAACATGGTTTTGTGGCAGAAAAATCCACTGAAACCGCCATATTTCAACTCCTGAGTGAGATTTTAAAAGCCTTGGAGGATGGAAGCATTCCACTTGGTTTGTTTCTAGACTTGTCTAAAGCGTTTGACAGTGTTGATCATGCAAAATTATTGAAGAAATTGGAGGCTTATGGCGTTAGAGATAATCAACTTCTATTGATTAGAAGTTATCTCAGTAATCGGAAGCAGAGAGTTGAATTGGTGTGGGATGGAACGACTTGTATATCCGATGATGTTACTGTTACAAGAGGTGTCCCTCAGGGGAGTGTCCTTCAACCGCTTTTCTTCTTGATTTACATTAATGATTTGCCGGAAGTGGTTGGTGATCTGGCTTGTAGGCTCTCTTTGTATGCGGATGATACTTATATCATAGTTTCCGTCGATGATTTGGCCACTGTTATTAATAGGGCTGAAGATTCTTTCGAGTCTATAACTTCCTGGTGTGGTGATAACAGTTAAACATTGCCAGAACTCACTTTATCTTTTTCCATGCCGATCGCTCTCGTCGTTCATTTCCATCGTCAGTAAGGATTCTTGATAATGATATTACAACTAGTGAGTCTATTAAGTTTTTGGGTGTCCATGTTGATGTTACCTTGAAGTGGCGTCAACATATTGATTACTTGAATGTGAGACTGCTGTCTGTCTTGTATTCGATTAACGTTTTGAAGCATCAAGTTAGCTTAAATGTAATTAAAAACAATTTACTCTGCAAATTTTGAACCGTTGTTGTCATATGGAATAATATTCTGGGGCAACAGCCTTCATACTAATTCCCTATTTATTACTCAAAAAATGACGTTGAGGTCGATGTTAAGACTACCTTTTCGGGAATCGTGTATAGGTTTATTTAAAAAGCATAATATTTTGACTGTACCTGGCTTGTTTGTCTTTATATCTTTGCTATTCATTTATAAACGTAAAGAACTGTTTTCTGGCTTCAAGAATCTGAATCACACACGACAAATGATTCCTTATCGACTGCCAAAGCTATCACTCACACTCACTCAAAAAAGCAAAATGTACACTTGTATGAAATTATATAATGCTCTACCAAAACATTTCTGGGCTATTGATGGTGTG
Source organism: Cynegetis impunctata (assembly GCA_030704885.1). Taxonomy (NCBI): domain Eukaryota; kingdom Metazoa; phylum Arthropoda; class Insecta; order Coleoptera; family Coccinellidae; genus Cynegetis; species Cynegetis impunctata. The sequence goes on from JARQZK010003622.1 coordinate 296,812, forward strand.
AGTCTCTATGTAACAAGAGTTCCTAAGTTTATCCTGGATGAGCCTTATCATCTAAATAATATTATAATTAATGTTCCATCAGCATTAAACTGTGGTTTCGTCTGACATGTTTCAATTATATCATTTGTACCTGATCTATCTGTGATAATCTTTGAAATAAATGTTATTATTATTGTTATTATATATATATATATATATATATATATATATATATATATATATATATATATATATATATATATATATATATATATATATATATATATATATATATATATTTATATATATATATATATATATATATATATATATAAATATATATATATATATATATATATATATATATATATATATATATATATATATATATATATATATATATATATATATATATATATATATATATATATATATATATATATATATATATATATATATATATATATATATATATATATATATATATACCTATATATATATATATATACCTATATATATATATATATATATATATATATATATATATATATATATATATATATATATGTAAGTTTGGAGTTTCGTCCAACCTAACGATGCGCTCAGTACAGTCGACTGAGCGGATATCAGGGTTGCGAGGTTTCTCGAAGATTTATCAAGGCATCATATCCAGATACCTTGACTACTGTTCATTTTCAATGGTATAAATTTGACACTGTCATATATTGTATATTTGTTGAAAACAAACATATTCATTTGTGAATTAATGTACTTGTTTGTTGATTCAGTTATTGCTAGCATCAACAGCCGTACTAAATTCATCATAAGTCTTGATAGCAGACTTATAAATCAACAAACAAACAAAGCATGACTTCACCACGTGCGAAATTTCATTTCGTATCTGATTGTCTGAAAGCAAAAACGATTGTGAAGGTGGTCACAGTACAGCTCGAAAATGAGGATACAATTTTTCTATTCCCAAGGGAGTATCAACTTAAGGAGTACCATCAGAAATTATTCGACACAAGCGTTGTGAAAAATGTGACCAAGAGCATGAAGACACGTGGAAATTTTCGGAATGTATGGATAACACTGGTGAATGAACTCAGAAACAATTACATAGATGAGGAGGGTAACATATGTTTTAATGGTCTTTATTTGGACGAGGCACGGGCTCTCACCGATCCCATCCCCATCTCATCTCATATTTCTAAACTTGAATCGGTCGAAAACAAATCCTTGAGTTTAGTTGTAAAAGATATGATTCTGGATAAATTTTCGGGAAAAAATCAAAATGCGAAAATATTTTTAGACCTTTTTGTTCAGGATGTAATCGTTTAAAAATAGGTAGCCTGCATTATCAAGAAGTGTTGAAATTTTCTTTAGACGGACCGGCTCTTGATTGGTTTCTTGCTTTTCTAAAAACACACACCATCTCGCATCCATGGGAATTTTGGCAAAACTCTTTTCTGGATACTTTTTCAGAGATAGGTTGGGTTGAAATAAATTATGCTTACACTTTTCGATACATTAATGGGCCAATGTTAGATTATGCACTTAAAAAAATTAACTTACTTATAGATGCTGATCCTGAATTAACTACGAATAGCCAAATAAATTTCATTGTATTGGGTTTGCCATCTCATATAAGGTCACAGATTAACAAAAGAGATTTAAACTCAATAGATAAATTGATGTCGAGTATTCGACAATTAGAAAGTTTGGTTATTAACAAAAATAAAAATATCCCTATAATTGAAAATAAAACGCAAATTAAATTCTCGAATAAATCGGAATTGAAACCATGCTCCTATTGCAAAGATAGGGGTTTCCCAAATAGATATCATCCAGAAAACTTATGTCGTAATAAAATCACAAAACATAAGGAAAATATTAAAAATGATAAAATTAAAATGGTTAATAACTTGGAAATCCAAGAAAGTATTTCATTATGTGATGAATCAAAAAACGAATAACTACCCCGCTTATTAAATTGAATGTTCTAGTTAACAACTATCCGGCAATCGCACTTTATAATTCTGGAGCGAATATATCGGTGATAAATTATAACACTGCGAAAAGACTAAAATTAAATGAAAATATAAGTGGGGTGAAAAAAATAAATACGGTTTCAGGTTCCACTGAAACATTAGGTTCAATTATAGTAAATTTGAAAATATTTAATATTTCAAAAAAATGGCCTCTTTTTATAATAAAGAGTGAACCATTTCAAGATGATATTCTTCTGGGATTAGATGTTATTAAAACATTTAGGCTATGCCAGAATGAAAAATTAGAAATTTTCCAAAAACATGAAGAAAGAAGATCTAATTCACTTAAGGAAATCCAAATAAATACTGCAATAACAAATGTAGACAATAACGAAGAGTCTTTGAAATTGCTATTAGACAAATATAAAACTATTTTCGCTGAAAACAAGTATGATGTCGGCGCTGTAACAAACTACGAGGCAACAATAAAACTTACAAAAAACAAATACATTGCAAGAAAACCATATAAATGCTCATTGCAGGATAAAGAAGAAATAAATACACAAATGAAATCTCTTCTAGAAGCAGGTCTCATAGAATATTCTTCAAGTCCTTATGCATCTCCTGTAACTCTTGTTTTTAAGAAGGAGGAAGGAAAAAAATCACGTCTGTCTATTGACTATAGGGAACTAAATAAAATAATCGTTCCAGAATGCCATCCATTTTCCATAATAGATGACCTATTACTTTTAGCGCGCGATTGCTTATATTTTACAAAACTCGACATAAATTCGGCGTTTTGGTCGATTCCGATTAGAGAAAAGGATAAACAAAAGACGGCATTCATCACACATAACGGACACTGGCAATGGTCATGTTTACCATTTGGGTTAAAATCAGCTTCCTCAATTTTTCAGAGAACACTGAGTGACGTAATCTCTAAGAATAATCTTAATACATTTGCAATAAATTATATAGATGATATTCTAATTTTTTCAAAAAATAGCTCAGAACACCTAATTCATATTGATAAAACCCTGATGGCTATTAAAAATGCGGGTTTCAAATTGAACAGAAAAAAGTCAGATGCCTTGCTTTTTTGCTAAAAGTTCAGTTGTGTATCTGGGTCATAATATAGAAGGAAATATAGTAAGACCCATAAATGACAATTTAATTGCGATAAAAAATTTTCCAATACCTAGGAATCAAAAAAATATCAGACAACTATTAGGAAAAATTAATTTTTATTTAAAATACATTACAAATGCAACAATAATACTTGAGCCTTTTCACAATTTACTTAGAAAAAACGTAAAATTTGAGTGGTCACGGAAATGCGAAGAAAGTTTTAATAAAATAAAAAATTATCTAAGCTCAGAACCAATACTTGCGATCTTCGATCCGAAACTTCCAATATACATTTTTACAGATGCGTCAAAAGAAGGAGTAGGAGCGATCCTTAAACAACCTCAAAATAGTTATTTGTATACCTAGGCCGCGAAATACCTGTTTAGCGTACCGAAAGAGAAATTATCGCCGAGGCCGCTTGCGGCCGAGGCAGGATAATCTTGAGGTAGCTAAAAAGTTTCGCGGCCATGGCATACACACTATTTTTCGTGCAATCGACAAAATTATTAAACGAGACAATTTCAAATAAAAATATTAGTGCTTTAAAATCAACAGTAATTAACAAGTCACAGCGTTGCTATGGAAAGACCATGTTCGAATATATACAAAATATTTTGACAGTTCTTGACAGAACGCAAAATGCATTGAGATACAGGATGTCTCTTTTGAAATATCATAGTAGTTGTTACTTTTTGGTATAAGTGACGTTTGGTTTGGCGGCCGTTGCTATGGGTAACGGCCGCGAAATTAAATTTCGCGGACTGTGGTGCGTACGCGAAATACTCGCGTTGCACGAAAAGATAATTTACCGAAACCAGTATTTTTCTTTTCAAAAAAATTAACTCAATCACAAAAAAATAAACGTGCAATATTCCTGGAATGTCTGGCAATAAAAGAATCGATATTATATTGGCAGTACTACTTAATGGGTCATAAATTTACTATCTTTTCTGATCATAAACCTCTTGAAAATTTCAATATAAAAAAAAGTCAGGACCCTGAATTATTAACAATATTAAATTATATATCAAACTACGATTTTAACATAATATATAACCCTGGAGAAAAGAATACAGAAGCGGATGCTCTTTCACGTAACCCGGTTTTAGAAAATAACGTTAATAATGAATCTACTATCCAAATAGTAAACTTTGTTTCGCTAGATGACGTAGTAAACAACCAAAAACAATTACAAAAAGAAAATGAAAAATTCGAAACTAAAAATAATATTTATTATAAAACCTTAAATAACAAAAAAAAATTTGGATTACAGAGGACTTCCGTATTAAACTAATAAAAAAAATGCACAGTAACAGCCACATAGGTGTAAAACAATTAACACTAACTTTGGCACCAACATATTACTTTAAAAATATGCACAAACATATAAAAATTATTTGTCGAACATGTGAAACATGCATAAAAAATAAAATAAGATTTGGAAATTTCAAACAACCCCTGTCCCAACTAGGCCCAGCTTCGGAGCCATTCCAGATAGTATCTCTTGATACACTAGGAGGATTCGGAGGAAATAAATCATCAAAAAGATATTTACACTTGATAATAGATCATTTTACAAAGTACGCTTTCGCAATAACATCAAAAACCCAAACTGCAAAAGACTTTATTAATTTAATAAAAAAAATTCATAACAAAAATAAGTAAATTTAATTTTAACGGACCAATATTCCGGCATAAACTCAAACCAATTCAAGAAATTCTTAAAATCAGAAAACATAAAATACATATTTACAGCTTAGATTGCCCTTTCTCTAATGGACAAAACGAGCGCACAAATCAAACTTTAGTAAATTCAATTAGATGTAAAATTTCGGAGAATAGACACCGACCGTGGAGTATTATAGCCGAGCAATGCATTGAAAACTATAATAACACTGTTCATAGCACCACAAAGTTTACGCCTAGTTATCTTTTAAACGGAATTGATAATTCTTTCTTACCACCTGAGTTAAACAAAAATAATTTAGAAAACTTAAAAGAAAACAGAGAAATAGCATTCTTGAATTCAAAAAAAGTTCATGATCGAAACAAAATTTATTATGACAAGAATACGAAACTAATAACATATGAAGAGGGTGACCTTATATATATCCAAAACTCAAGTCGCCTAAACCGGAACAAGCTAGATCCAATCAGAATCCTTTTAAAATAAAAAAGAAAATTTCAAATTTACTCTACATTATAGACTCGGGTTTCAAAAGAAAGGAATCAAATATTTTCCATGCAAGTAAAATGATCCCTTACTGTCCTGCTCCCGAATATAATTTACACCAGTTTGGTGGGGGAGGGGGGATGTAAGTCTGGAGTTTCGTCCAACCTAACGATGCGCTCAGTACAGTCGACTGAGCGGATATCAGGGTTGCGAGGTTTCTCAAAGATTTATCAAGGCATCATATCCAGATACCTTGACTACTGTTCATTTTCAATGGTATAAATTTGACACTGTCATATATTGTATATTTGTTGAAAACAAACATATTCATTTGTGAATTAATGTACTTGTTTGTTGATTCAGTTATTGCTAGCATCAACAGCCGTACTAAATTCATCATAAGTCTTGATAGCAGACTTTTATATATATATATATATATATATATATATATATATATATATATATATATATATATATATATATATATATATATATATATATATATATATATATATATATATTTATATATATTTATATATATATAAATATAATTATTTATATATATATATATATATATATATATATATATATATATATATATATATATATACCTATATATCTATATATATATATATATATATATATATATATATATATATATATATATATATATATATATATATATATATATATATACCTATATATATACCTATATATACCTATATATATATATATATATATATATATATATATATATATATATATACCTATATATATATATATATATATATATATATATATATATATATATATATATACCTATATATATTATATATATATATAATGAAACAAGCAGAATTATCGGTCTAGCCCGCATATGTCGAAGCAGCCGTTGACACGTGTTTCGGACTCTTTGGTCCTCATCAGAACGGCGTTCTGATGGTTTTCCATCGCATACTTGGCTACGCCGTTCTGATGAGGACCAAAGAGTCCGAAACACGTGTCAACGGCTGCTTCGACATATGCGGGCTAGACCGATAATTCTGCTTGTTTCATTTACTATTCCCCGCGATAAAATTTCCTCTTTGTTATATATATATATATATATATATATATATATATATATATATATATATACCTATATATATATATATATATATATATATATATATATATATATATATATATATATATATATATATATATACCTATATATATATATATATACATATCTATATATATATATATATATATATATATATATATATATATATATACCTATATATATATATATACATGTATATATATATACATATATATATATATATATATATATATATATATATATATATATATATATATATATATATATATACCTATATATATAAAGAAAGTCTGGCAACAAGGTATTTTCTTTGAAACGATTAAACGTAAAATTAACAAATTTTAGGGTTATGCACAGGATTCTATTTTTCGTGTTTCAGAGGTCCTGTCAAACTTGAGTGACGTCAGTATTTAGTGTACCGCCGCCATCTTGAATTTTTTTAAATAGCACCGTAGGTCGAGTGATATATCGTAGAAAAGCTGATTTGGTCCTCTTTTCAAAAATACAGAATAAGTACAACAATACTAAAAAAGTGAGAGAAACAATTTTCGAAGACACAATATGTAATTTGTCAATTCATACTAACTAATATATTAATAGTTTCCTTATAACAGGAGCTCAAAATGTTGGCCACCTATGATCAGCAATAATACAAGCTGTATTTGAAGCTTCGAATAGAATTGTTCATCATTTATGGAGAAATTGTTTGTATCTCAACACATTTGAGAGTTTTTGAATCAGTTATATCTGTTATAGAGTGGAGTCAGATCGGCAGATCTTGCCGGCCACTTAATTACACTTCTTCAAAAAATCCATCTCTGAGGGAAATTTGATGATTATACGTTTAATCGTCTTAAAAAAATACCTTGTTGCCAGACTTTCTCGCTACCCTGTATATATATATATATATATATATATATATATATATATATATATATATATATATATATATATATATATATATATATGTATAATATATATATATATATATATATATATATATATATATATATATATATATATATATATATATATATATATATATATATATATATATATATATATTAGAACTCGTGTATATGACTATTGTAACATTTCAAATCTATTTCTTTTTCATTTTCTGCAGAATAATTTACAAAGAAATGCAGCATGATAACACAAAGTACGAGGACGAAGGACGTCTAACCCCAGTGGTTACGATATACAGTAGAAGTGGCAGCAGTTCAATAGCTGGTACAACTTTGTCGCCGAGTACACCCATTCCAGGAACACCATCCGTATCTAATTGCACAGTAGAAGACGTTCTGCAACTTTTGAGACACCTATATGTGATAATGACCTCAATGCCTACCAAAAAAAGCATACAAGACTTTAATCAACTCGAAACGGATTGGGACTGCACGCCTGATCAATTTAACAGCAAGAAACTGACTAACAAATTGCTACAGCAAATTCAAGATCCCCTGGTACTGTCCAGTTCCAGTCTGCCGATGTGGTGCGAAGAGTTGAATCAGTCGTGTCCCTTTCTGTTTCCTTTCGAGACGAGGCAGTTGTACTTTAATTGCACCGCGTTCGGTACTTCAAGGAGTATTGTCTGGTTGCAGACGCAAAGGGATGTAAGTTTAGAGAGACAGAGGGCGCCTGGACTATCGCCAAGAAGAGATGATCAACACGAATTCAGAGTAGGCAGACTGAAACATGACCGAATTAAAGTTCCAAGAGGTGAGTAATGGTCGACCATTCAAAAATCCAGACATACCTACTTGTAGAATATAAACATGAAGAAATCGATCTTCTGGTTTTACATAGTATTTTTATTGAGTGTCTATTGTGAAACAAAATTTCTTTCCAAACATACCGTTTATTGAATAGTCACTATTTAGATGTAGAAGGTTTATAGTTGATGAAAATAAGTGAATATAGTGACGAATACAAGTGCTTCACAAAGCACAAATGTATTGTGTGGGTTTTATTGTATATGGCCAATCAGATATTGAAGCATCGAAGATAAATTGATGAGTTTCTTTCATATTCATTTCATTTCAAATATTCTCTCAATTAATTACACTAGAGTAGGTGGATCAGATCAATATTACCTAATTTTTAATAAAAATATTTTATTGAAAATTATCATAAGTTTCATTTCTTGGTTTTCATAAATTCTTTGAATTACTAATTTTTCAAAAGCTTTGGAAATATTTTTTGTAGACTTATTTATTTATTTAGCGCATGGCTTACATCACAGTTTATATAATGATAAAACAATAGGGTAGATATATGCCCAATATAAAATAGTTGCATATTCTGATGATTTCAGAAAAATCTTTGAAGTAATTATCGATAGTTAACTATTACGGTTGAATAGTGATAACAACATGATCATTAATTTTATTTTTTTTATTTGAATCTCGGTGGACTTCATATGTTTTTAGTTTGCTCATATTTTCTACTAGGGACAAATTCTGCATCAATTTTTTTTGAACTATTTATGATCGAAGTGCCTAGTCACTCTCATCTTTTGCCTCCTATACTTTTAATAGATAATAAACTGTTAATATTGATGGAGTAAGTACCTGCTGCGTTCTTCAGTGCTTACATCTTGGGCACTTATGTTACTTTTATTTTCTGACAATATCATCAAATGATTTTTATTTTCTTAATATACGTTAGTTATTAATACATATAAAGAAGTTCTGTTGAACACTTCTTTTACGCCTTTTAAAATTTGGTTGTATATATATATAAGGAGGTGAAGGAACTTCTAAAAATATCAGTATGCTGACGAGTATTGTAGTGTGATCTCTCTTAACATCGAGGATATTAATTGACAATTGCAGCGTATCGAAAGTCAGGTGCGGGAGTAGTTTTTTCGACCGTTTTAGACGTGGACAACGATTTTTACGTAGATATTCCTTTTTTTTGTGGTTCTTGAAAATTTGCTCAATTTCACAGCTTTCGCAGATTGAGGTAGAAGGTTGAAATGTGCTGCGTAGATTGAGTTCATGTTGGAATACAATCTTTTGTGAGTATCAACTCTTTTCCTCGACCTCGCTGCACTTCACGGAGACTATTCCGTTCGAATCGCACCTCGGCCTACTTCGCTCACAGTACATGATGCACTTCGCCAATTTTTTATAGTAGTATTTGTTTTGAATAAAATTAATTATTTTTTATTATGGTTTTCTATTGAAGTGTGGTTCTTCAGTATGCGATATACTTCGCCATTTTTGTTTCAGTGAATTAAATTATTTTCAAATTTTCATTTCAGTTTGAGGTTAACTCTTCAGTATGCGATATACTTCGCCATTTTTTTTTCAGTGAATTAAATTATTTTCAAATTTTCATTTCAGTTTGAGGTTAAGGCGTGGGTTTTCCAACCATAATTGATTCCGTTCGAATCGCATCTTGACGCGATGCACCTCGCGTGAAAAATACGGAGCGACGAAGCTATGCTGCTCACGCGTTCTTTTCTTCTTTATTGTGTTAACTTTTACCAAAATACCAGAGTTCTAGAGCTTACTTTAACTTAAGAAGGACACTCATTATTTCATAGAATATTTTTCAATTTGGCAACCAAAAACTTTTGATGGCTTTCCCTTTTTAGGGCGTTACAATGTCATTTCATCGTAAGAAAATTACACTACAACGATTTCCTATAATATTCCTAGATGATCTACGCCTATCATATAATTTATTGAGTATTCTGAAACAGTTGTTTTCATTTCCAGGAAATGAACTTTTCGATTGGGCGTACCAAGTGATGAAGACGCATTGCACTCGTAAATCGATACTCGAAATAGAATTTACAGGTGAAGAAGGAACTGGACTAGGCCCTACCCTAGAATTTTACGCTCTCGTGGCCGCCGAACTGCAGAGGAAGGATCTGGCCATGTGGATATGTGACGATGAGGCCATAAACTCGCAAGAAACTATCGACCTGGGGGAGGGCGTCAAACCTCCTGGTTACTACGTGAGACGCACGTCTGGACTGTTTCCAGCTCCGTTGGCCCAAAATTCTGAAGCTTGCGACAAGGCCGTCAAACATTTCTGGTTTCTGGGCGTGTTTTTGGCCAAGGTACTGCAAGACAACCGACTCGTTGATCTGCCGCTTTCACAGAGTTTCCTCAAGCTCATGTGCCACGGTGAAATCCTGAACACAGCAAACGAAAGGATTGGATTCGCTGGCTCCAGAAAGGTTGTCGAAGATGACATAATGACTTCCAGTCTAATATCAGAGGAGAGCGAAAAAGAATTAGAGCTAGATCCGCCCAAGCCATCAGTGGAAGAGAGACATCCGTGGTACGCGAACGTGTTAGACGAAGAAGACCTATATGACATTGACCCCATCAGGGCCACTTTCTTGAAGCAGATACGCGATCTCATCAAGCAGAAGCAGAAGATCATTCAAGATCTCAATTTGACCCCAGAAATGAGATCGCACCAAATCCAGGTAGAAATTACTTCATTTATGCGAAACCGTTTGTATTTAACATTGTGTTATCGCAATATTTTTATTTTCAAAAACGGGTGAACCATTCTACCTTATATCAGATACAGAAGAACAATTATCAGAGCACAAGGTAGTAATATTCCAATGTGACTGGTTGTTTTAAGACTGAAAACACAATTGGGCTACAAGTGTCTTAGATTCTTAAGTTTTAGATCCATATTATGATTTTTGTGTCACCATGAGACCACATTTATTTCTTATAGGATCATAATCATGCTTATAATTTTTCCAATTACATTATAGTTTTTTTATAACATGGTCTACTATTCTATTTAAAAAAAAAAGATGCAACTGGTTTTGTACTTAGAATGATATCTCAATTTGAAAAATCATCTAAAACCTATTATATACTCTCAAATAAATTTAATAGTATCCTAACAATAGATCTACTTTTTAGTACAGGTATACTGATTAATACTATGATTATTATCAGAGAGTATAGATTTATTTAATCCCTATCACTAGTTTTCAAAATGGCTCTCAATTTTGTAAAAGTTGTAGAAAGGTTGAGGATACACGAACACAAAATACACATTAACATAATATTTAATTGATTTTTCTCAATTCAGTATTTTGGAACTTAATAATTAAGGTATGTCATTTTGAATATTGAATGGATTTGTCCGTTACTTTGTGATAATACATTTTTAAATATAAATGAGAAACAATTTACTTTGTTTCTTATCACTATTTTTATTAAATTGTTCGCATCTGCAGTTTCGTAGTAGTACTACATTTTCAATCAAATGAACATTTTTGCATTGTACAGTGTTAGTAATATTAGTGAGGTAGGTATACAAAGGAAGGGGGGTGAAAGATTATAATTGCTGGGAATTTATAATTTTAACCTATGTAAATGAAGGTCTTGCTGACAACATAAACTTATTCTAGAAGACATCAAATAATGGGGAATTCCGTACATCTGTTTGGTCATTCAACAAATTGACTGAGTTATTTTTATTATATTTATATATTTCTATGGATTCTGAAATACTTAGTTTCTTACTTTTCGGGGCTGTATGTAAATTTTTTTTTTTTTTTAATTCAAAAACAGCGTTGTCGCTGCAAATGACCTTGACTACTCTGTCATCAGTCAGCAATTATTCAACAATGCATCCTAACTAGTACATTCAAAGAGTTCAAATATAACACTGATCAAATATAACATAGTTAAAATTCAACTTAGTTAAAATATAACACAGTTCTAATATAACACAGTTCAAATTTAACACAACTTAAAAGTATAGACCGGTTGAACATATCCACTTGTACAACAGTTTATAGACGTTTAGATTTTTCTGTAGTAAAATGAAACCTAGATTGAATGGCTGATAAAATTTAAGGAGGTTGCCAAGTTGTTTTAGAAATATGCTACAGTGGTGCCGAAAGTTGCTACATGCTAACAAAAGATGATCAGGTGTTCCCATTTCCCCACAATCACACAAAGGATTATCTTTTATTCTTATTTTGTGCAAATATTGTGGGCAAATTGCATGGCCACTACGCAGCCGGGATATCACTCTAATGAAAGATTTTTCATTTTGAAATTTAAACCATGGTGTACTTGGATGGAGAGGTTCCAATGATTTATAATATCTTGCAGTCTGACTTAATTGGTAATCCTCAACCCATTTAGCTCTTATTCGGGATTTATAATCATTGAATACATCCGAGTAGACCAATCTGTATTCCGATATTCGTGACATGGATGCTGACTTTGCTTCTAAATCTACTTTTTCATTAAAGGAAGGGGGGTGAAAGATTATAATTGCTGGGAATTTAGAATTTTAACCTATGTAAATGAAGGTCTTGCTGACAACATAAACTTATTCTAGAAGACATCAAATAATGGAGAATTCCGTACATCTGTTTGGTCATTCAACAAATTGACTGAGTTATTTTTATTATATTTATATATTTCTATGGATTCTGAAATACTTAGTTTCTTACTTTTCGGACCTGTAGGTAAAATTTTGATATTATTTATATCTGGAAATGTGTGACCTGAATCTAGGAAGTGTTTCGCAGAATTTAAATTTTCCTTATTTAATCTAAAAGAATTTTGAATGTTCTTTATATCGAGTAGCAAAATTTCTGCCTGTTTGTCCTATATTACAGCTATTACACTCATCACAACTAAGCTTATAAACTCCGGATTTTTGATTAGGTTTAGTTTTATCTTTAACATTAAGAAACTATTGAGAGATTTATTGTGATGGCTTGAATGCTACTTTCATATTATTTTTGGAGAGTAAGTTACCGATTCTGTTAGAAATTGAAAGAAATTAAGTTAATGTTTTTTGTTTTGGTAGTTTGGTATGTGGGTATATTTGGTTGTGTTATTTGCTTTTGTTTTTTATTTATTAAAGAGTTTATAGTAGCGTTGTCATAACCATTATTCCTTGCTATTTTTTACTTTTATCGTGTTTATTCCGCTTATCTACTTAAAGTGGAAAAGAGAAAGCTCTATGTATCATTGACTGATATGCTGAAGTAGGGTGAATAGAATATTTAGGAATAGTACTATGTGTAAAAGTGGGTTTTCAGAAGATATGGAAAGTTGAATTACCTAATTTTATCTTGGGGTGTATACTATTTAAATGATTTAAGGTATATTCTAAGTTTATGTCATTGCCAGTAAAGCCTACTAAGATATCATCTACATATCTATACCAAAAAATAGTATGCTTTGAGAATTTAGTTTTCATATAATTATCTTCCAGATTTGACATGAATATGTCTAAATGAGAACTTAAAGAAGAGCCCATTGCTAGAGAAACAAAGAGACGGACCTAATCAGAAATCCGGAGTTTATAATCTTAGTTGTAATGAGTGTAATACTTAGCTGTTATATAGGACAAACAGGCAGAAATTTTGCTACTCGATATAAAGAACATCAACATTCTTTTAGATTGAATAAGGAAAATTCAAATTTTGCGAAACACTTCCTAGATTCAGGTCACACATTTCCAGACATAAATGATGTTAAAATTTCACATATAGCTTCGAAAAATAAAAAACTAAGTACCTATTTCAGAATCCATAGAAATATATAAATATAATAAAAATAACTGAGTCAATTTGACCAAACAGATTTACGGAATTTGCCATTATTTGATGTCTCCTAGAATAAGTTCATGTTTTTAGCAAGACCTTCATTCATATAGGTTAAAATTCGAAATTCCCAGTAATTATAATGTTTCTCCTCTCCCCCTTTCTTTGTATACCTACCTGACTAATATTACTAATTCATTTGCTTGAAAATGTGGTAGTACTATGAAACTGCATTCGCAAACAATTTATTGAAAATAGTGATAAAAACAGAGGAAATTATTTCTCCTTCATATTTATATCATTTTGAATGAAAGTATTGTAGAAATACTTGTTAGATTCTTCAAAATTGAAATTTTGAGATTCATTTTTGAGGTTTCTAGTTTGATTGAGGTTCTTCATTAATACAACATAGAATGTACATGGAAAGCACGAAACAGTCGGATCAAAATTATTAATAATGTATCATCTCATGTAATGATATAAGAATGAATTTGAGACATGGCTAAAGTGAAAAAAATTTATTTTGGTAATGAATAATTTTAAATTGTCAAGTAAATGTATAGATAAAGGACATTGATGATTTTTATTTTGTGGAAATTATTCCTACTTTGAATGAAAATAAATCTAGGTTTGTCTTATTTTCAACAATATTTCATTTAACAATGTTCATTGTTAATTGAATTTTTGGAGGAAATTACTGTTAATTCATTTATATAAAAATAGCTGGATACTGTATATCAAAATTAAAAATATGTGAATACAGGTTTCGTTATATGCAATGGGATACTTTTGCTTTGGTATTAATATATCAAAAGTGTTTTTTGGCACTTGATGATGCTGTTATGTCAACCAAGTTGCGAACTTCTTATCGAGATTCTGGAATTTGTTCTCATTTTTTCCTTGGCCACTAATGTTATTTATGATGAGCTATATCGGGACATTCACCTTCCCTCAAATCGTATGCTCTTACCTGATTTACAGGTGGCTTTACCAATATAAGGTGATCAAGAATGCACAGTTATGGATTAAGGTCAGGTCGCTCTGAACTCCAATTCAGTAATACATGCTGAGATCTTTTACATCCTAGACTACCTTACATTAAAACAAATCCTGAATCTAGAGAATCCATACGAAACTGAACTCAGGTTTTCACACGCGGACATCTTTAAAATGAGTACCTGGACACTGTCCGTATCGCTGGTACCTATATATGCCGTAGGCTAAATGAATAAAATACTCGAAACATTATTTCTGAGAAACACTTGAACCCAACCCCATGGAAAAAGAGAGCAGGATTGTTTAATTTATTATAACAGTGGCCCTGAGTTCTCACAAAATTGAGCCACTGAAGATGAAGTTGATATCAGCAATTTTATCGTCAACTCCTTACGGTGTCACCTTAATTGACGAATTGCGCGCTTCGAGAGTCAAAGCGACTTATAATTACAATTTTCGGGAAGCTAAGCAATACATGTTATTTTTCTTCTTATAGAATCTGTGCCTAAATCACTCTTCGGGATCAGTTCTTCTCGAGGATCTCGCCTTGACCTTCACATACTCTCCCGGATCAAGAGTGTTCGGTTTTTCATCTGTCGATTTAGTACCTAGCGGCGCAGATATCGAGGTCAATATCGAGAACATCGAGGAATACGTCGATATGACGACTTCATTTTGTCTGGAGAAGGGCATTGCGCGCCAGTTGGAGGCCTTCAGACAAGGCTTCGTTACGGTTTTCCCGATGGAGAAACTTGCTGCCTTTAATCCAGAGGAACTAAGGGTGATGCTATGCGGCGATCAGAACCCTCAATGGACCAGGGAGGATTTACTCAATTACACGGAACCTAAGTTGGGATACAGTAGGGACAGGTGAGAATGCAATTGTTCTAAATATTTTTATTTAATTAAACCTCACTAGCATGTGTCTATATATAAATTGGTTACAATTGATACAGTATGTATACGCGTCTTATATTCCTGGGAGTCTTTTGACTCTAACAAATACTCTCGATACAGACTCTAACAAAAAACAGTTTGATAATTTTTATATTTTTTTTTCACGAATTCCGTGTTAGAACTAGTGTATAGTTTTCGATGTGTTTTTTTACAATATTTCGGGAGTATTTCACTAAACTTATACTACATCATTGATTCCTTGGCCTATTCCAAGAATATTTTGTCCTATGACGATTTCTGAAAAACCCCTTTGTTTCAAAGATATAGGGTGAACAAAATTTGCTACAGTAACAATATTTCATTATCAAGAAGTACATGTGATGTTGCTCACTCTACAATAAATGTTCGAAGTGACTCTCTCCAGCCTGGATACAAGCATGCAATCATCTCGTCATTGTGTGCCGAACTCTTTCAAACACACCAGGGTTGTTTCTAATTGAGTTACACTCGGATCATTCGATTTCGCAAGTCGTCCACATTCTCCATTGGAGTAGCTTAAACTAATGACTTCAGATATCCCCTTAATAAGTTGGGGGGATATACATTTTGATACTTAATTTCTTTCAGTGCCCGAGTCTCAAAATTTTTGAAATAAAGTTTTCCTCGGTAATTTTTTGATATACATATCGGTTTTCATTAAGTATTGACTTCATCAATTAATAACTTATTGTAGACTTGCCTGCCAACTATTCATACTGACGAATAATAATGAGCTTTTTGATTTCAACAAATTTTGTTTACAGTCCCGGATTTCTCAGATTTGTAAACGTCTTGGTGGACATGTCTCCGGAGGAAAGAAAGGCGTTCCTTCAGTTCACAACAGGATGTAGCTCTCTACCACCTGGAGGACTGGCTAATCTGTATCCCCGTTTGACGGTGGTCCGGAAAGTTGATGCGGGAGAAGGTTCCTATCCATCAGTAAACACCTGTGTCCATTATTTGAAACTACCTGACTATTCGACGGAGGAAATTCTGAGACAAAGACTCTTAGCAGCTACAAAAGAGAAAGGATTCCACTTGAATTGAACCCAATAGCGACAACTAAATAAATTGTACCTTTAAAAAATTAATGTTTAATCTTACTTAGGATAAAGTGTAAAACAATTTGAAAGAATGAAAACCCTTGGAAATGTTTCAACTTGTATTTCTAATGATTGTAATTTTTGTTCTAGGTAAATTTTAATGTGTACATTTTAGAATTGTACACTTCATTTGTATTATTCACTGCAGGCTGTTAAGAACAGTAAAATTAGGAAAGTCTTATTAGTAATAAAGGTGATTATACTAACTTTATGACCAAATTTATTATTTGTAAGAAGTGATTATAAGAAATGTGATTTATTCGAGAATATGAGAAAATTTCGAAGATATACTTGGATGCACTTGGGTAATTGCGTTTGGCTAACTTGGTTGATTTTTGCTTCAAAGCATACTTACTATTGTCTAGAGAAGATATTATCCTTATGTATTGATGTTGGAAATACAAAGATGTTAGTCCTGATAAATAAATAGATCTATCATACAATATAATTTTTTTGTACATTTTATTACCTGTTCGATGTTCGGAAATTTTCAAGTTCATTTCTCGAGAATGTTCTGATTGGAAACCTGACTGGATATCTAAAATAACTCACTGAAATAAATATAATCAATAGAATATATATATATATATATATATATATATATATATATATATATATATATATATATATATATATATATATATATATATATATATATATATATATATATATTACAGTGTGTCCACGGATGGGTGCCCAAGAGGAAAAACTTTTATTATCAGTTTTAGAGAAGAATGTTATAATAATAATAATAATTTTATTTGTTTACCCACATGACAATATGTTACACTAAAAGTAGTATAAAATTAAACATAATTTTTCTTTGCAAACTAAGGAATAAAAAAAAAATAACCTGAATAAACAAACAAAATCAAAAGCAAAATTTACCCCTCTTAAGTAAATACTTTTGTATTTTATTTTTTTTTATTCTTGATAAAAAATTTTGCTTGTTCAAAAACCTCATAAAATTAAATAAAATTCAAGTTTTGCAGAACCTGCTTCATTTTATACTTATACAATTTTATGTAAAACCTCATGAATTTATGCACTAAGTTCGGAAATGTAATAATTATTACCTAGTGACTGACTTTTGCGATTGCCTGGGGTAACTGTCAAAATCGGCGAATAATTTCATAATTGTCAATCTTTTTCAGAAATGCTACTCTTCAACAAAGAATATATCTTGTAAAGTGCTATGGCATTGGAGATGTTTCGTATAAGTACGCAATTCATTTATTCAATGAAAAATATGCGAATGTAACAGTTACGAGGAATGGATTAAAAAAATTGATAAAGAAATTCGATGAGACGGGATGTTTTGAAGACAAAAAAAAATCGAACGTACTCTTAGAACGATGATGCAGCTTCTGCCCTAGCTATGCATTCAGTACGGGAAAAACCGAAGTTAAGTTTACGAAAAAGAGCAGCAGATAGAACTTGGTTTTATCAAGAGCCACGAAAATATTCGAGCAAAATTCATTCAAACCGATATTTATTCACACACCTTACAAGATTATGACACGAGGCTTGACTTTTGTGCAATCATTGGTGAAAATCTTATGAATGACCACTTCTTTCACCACATAATTTCATTTTCTGATGAATCAACGTTCACGACAAATGGAACTGTTTCATCTCAAAACTGACGGTAGGTACTGGGCTAGTGAAAATCCTTATTACAGAATACATCGTAATAGTCAGTTTGCCAAAAAGATGAATGTTTGGTGTGCTGTTTTACCATATAAAATAATCGGACCGCATTTTCTGGAGGACAAGTATATTTGGATTTATTGGACAACTTTTTAATACCTGAATTAGATAGCATTCCCTTGGAACAAAGGCGTAAAATATATTTTCAGCATGATGACTGTTCACCACATTCGACTCTATTGATAAGAGGATGGCTAGATGAATATTTTTCGGAACGATGGATACGACGGTATGGACCAATATTTTGTCCGCCTCTATCACCTGATTCAACAATTCTAGATTTTTTCATGGGGCTACCTAAAAGAGAAAGTTTACGAAACAAATTTAAACCATAATATTGAAGATCTGAAAGAAGCAATAATTAATGCCGTTAATGAAATCATGCTAAGAAACGCTTATAAAGAATTTAGAAATAGAGTGGTGAGATGTTTTGAAGTTTGTGGCTGCTATGTAGAAGAGTTGTTTTCTTATTTACTGTATATCTTCCCACATTTTTTTGTATTATCGGAACGAAGTTCCTTATCGCACGTCGCGAAAGGGGACCAGACGGAAAAAATTAAGACCAAAAGTTGTAACGACACTTTTTGCGCGCGCACGACGTGCGCGTGTTTCTCTGTCTGTCTGTCTCTCTCTCTCATAGAAAGCAAGCCAGTTATTTTCGTTTCGTCTTTCTATTTCGTATTGAACAGTGTGGTGTCGCAACGATTATTTTTGTTGAGTGTATACAGGTTTTTTGTACATAAAAAATAATAACAATAATGAATCCTGACAGAGTTTCTGCACAAGTTTCGGATATTGCTGATGGAGTTAGGTAAGTAGACATTTTATACAGACAGACATTTAAATAAAATAGAATCCCAAACATATGTTTCCTACTTCAGTTACCACAAGCCCATTATTACTAAAATTGAGCCTACTGATTAAGTTTATATTACATTATATTTGTTAATAATAAAAAATATATAAATTTAAAAAAATAAAATTTTATTACAATTCCTTCACTAATAAATCATCTAAAGGAACTTCGTTCCATCCGGGTGTCCCTTGACACCCCTCAATTTTTTAGTTTTATTAATAATTATACTCAAATTATTGAATGCATGTTGAAAAGGAATGACAATTATAAAATTATTCACCAATGTTGACAGTTACCTAGGAAATCACAAAAGTCACTCACTAGATAATTATTACATTTCCGAACTTAGTGCATAAATTCATGAGGTTTTACATAAAATTGTATATAAAATGAAGCAGGTTTTGCAAACCTGGAATTTTATTTAATTTTAAGGGGTTTTTGAACAAGCACAAATATTTATCAAGAATAACATTTTTCTCTAAAACTGAAAATAAAAAAGTTTTTGGATTGATTGGGCCGATACATGGTGTAAATTAATGAACATATTAAAACAATGGTTAATAATAACAATTTACACATTTATTTCTTCAATAAATGTGCAAATTGTTATTATTAACCATTGTTTTAATAGAAAAGTTTTTCCTCTTGGGCACCCCATCCGTGGACACACTGTATATATATATATATATATATATATATATATATATATGATATATATATATATATATATATATATATAATATATATATATACGAGGTCTGTCCGGAATAAATCCGACCATAGTTCAAATCTCCCGCCAAAAGTAACCGGAACGCGACTACGCGGCAGTATGTTGTGTACTGACTCGTTATGAAGTTCCCTGTATAGCTGACAAGGCCGGCCGGTTCATAGTTGGTGCGCCATCTGTGTTTATCTATGCGATGTTTTTTTCTCTCGTCACATTTTGATAACAGTAAAAATGACAGAA
This sequence comes from Cynegetis impunctata, assembly GCA_030704885.1. Classification (NCBI taxonomy): domain Eukaryota; kingdom Metazoa; phylum Arthropoda; class Insecta; order Coleoptera; family Coccinellidae; genus Cynegetis; species Cynegetis impunctata. The sequence continues at coordinate 317,320 of JARQZK010003622.1, forward strand.
AGGTTGGAACAAAGTTATTGCATTAAATTTTGCGATCGAAATGAATTTTCGCGAGCCAAAACGTATGAAATGATGAGGAAAGCCTTCGGTAGTGAATGTATGGGTCTTACCCAAATAAAGGAGTGGTATAATCTATTTCAGAGCGGTCGACCAAGTGCAGAAAGCGATCCTCGATCCGGCCGGCCTTCAACCACAAGAACGCCTGAAAATATAGAACGAGTGCGACTCGCAATCGAAGAAAATCGTCGTTTGACTGTACGTGAGTTAGAATATGACCTAAATATTTCAAAAACTTCTGTGGCAGAACTTTTAACACAGGATTTGGGTATGGTTCGCGTCGCCGCCAAATTCAATCCAAAATTGCTCTCACCTGACCAGAAGCGCCGTCGCTTAGAAATCGCCAGAGAAAATTTAAAAATGGTGAACGACGATCAAAATATTCTCAAGAAGGTCATTACTGGTGATGAGAGCTGGGTGTACGGCTATGATCCCGAAACGAAGCACCTATCATCAATGGAAGACTGCAAACGAGCCGCGACCACAGAAAGCACGTCAGAGCACAAGCAATGTGAAGTCAATGTTGATCGCCTTTTTCGACCACCGAGGCGTTGTTCACCACGAATTCGCTCCTCAAGGCCAGACAATTAATAAGGAGTACTACGTAAAAATTTTGAAGCGATTGCGTGACTCAATCAGAAGAAAACGACCAGATCTTTGGCGCAGCGGTGACTGGCTTCTCCATCACGACAACGCTCCGGTGCACTCCTCGCAGCTTGTGCAGCAATTTTTGGAAAAACACGGCATCCAGCAGCTCCGTCAACCACCCTACAGTCCAGACATAGCCCCCTGCGACTTCTGGCTATTTCCTAAACTGAAATTACCCCTGAAGGGGCAGAGATTTGACGACATTCCGACGATACAACAGAATGCGACGCGCGAACTCAAGGCGATTCCAAAAACTGGATTTTCAAATTGCTTCCAAAACTGGAAAAAACGGTGGCAGCAGGTCGTGGAGTTCAAGGGGAGTACTTTGAAGGGTGCACTGCACCGGATGTAAAAAATAAATTGATTTTTTTCTAATGTGGTCGGATTTTTTCCGGACAGACCTCGTATATATATATATATATATATATATATATATATATATATATATATATATATATATATATATATATATATACAGGGTGACCCAGAGCTACGTAATCGGTCCATAATTTTTTGTCATTAAAGATATCGATATGAAATTTTCAGAGCAAATATGATCTGAGTCTATTTTTCAAAATTATTTTGAAGAAAATTGCACTTCCGGTTTTGCCGGAAGTGATATCAACTTTGTTATTTCAAATGGCATACCCTGTATATCTTTTGATTCTCGAATTTCTTATGTAATTTATAATAAAATTGTCATACCACTCTTTATACCTAAAATGAACAGTTTTCGAGTTATTAATTTTTTTCGTAAAATTTTGACAGTTGCGTCTTCAACAAGAACAGGCTATAACTTCTTTGTTAGTAGGTCTATTGGTATGCAGTTTGAATTTTTGTAATCTTAAAACATTGTTTTATTTATTCCTTGTCAAAATTTTCCATATTTCTAACTAATTACTTGTTAAAATCTAGGATGAAGTTGGCAAATTTTAAACGTTAGTAACTTTCTTATTTCTAATGAAATGCTATATATATTTTTGCATTATTAAATTTCCTATTAAATTACCTTTCGATTTGTATAGCCATTTCCTATGTCTAAAGTTAATAATAACAAAGATATTTCACAATTTTGTAATAATTTATATATCAATACACCTGAGAAATCATCTGGCGAGTTATTTTGATGTATCCATGGATACCAATAACAAAAATTATTCAAAATCTAATGTGTCACCTTTTCTAGTACTTGTTCAGTTAATAAAATGGATTTTACGCGACAAGAAATGATAAATATGGTTTACTGTATTGGAGATGCGGATCGAAATGTTCTGCTAGCTAGTAGAATTTATCATCAAAAATGTTCTTATTCTGATTCAACGACGTGATTCTGTTATTAATAAGCATTGATTTATTTTTGTATAACGTTCAAATGTATTATTTGGAGTAACTGTTGGATTATGTGAATGTACTCCTCTTGACCAAAATGATAATGTCAAACTTGACATTGCAAATTGACATCAGTCTACTACAAACAAAATATGTATTATTATGAATATTAACGTCTTAAAAGTACTATTTGTTCAATATTTTTTCGAATATCAGCATTAGGTGCTACAAACTTAATGAAAAGAAAAGGTGACACAATTAAATTTTAAACAATTTTTGTAATTGGTATCCATGGATACGTCAAAATAACTCGCTATTCGATTTCTCAGGTGTATTGTTGTATAAATTATTACAAAATTGTGAAATATCTTTGTAATTATTAACTTTAGGTATAGGGAATGGTTAAACGATTCGAAAGGTAATTAAATAGCAAATTTAATTATGCAAAAATATACATAGCATTCCATTAGAAATAAGAAAGTTATTAACGTTTAAAATTTGCCAACTTCACCCTAGATTTGATCAAGTAATTAGTTAGAAATATGGAAAATTTTGACAAAGAATAAATAAAACAGTGTTTCAAGGTTACAAAAATCCAAACCGCATACCGATAGACCTACTAACAAAGAAATAATAGCCTATTTTTGTTGAAGACGTAACTGTCAAAATTTTACGAAAAAAATGAATAACTCGAAAACTGTTCATTTTAGTTATAAAGAGTGGTATGACAATTTTATTATAAATTACATAAGAAATTCGAAAATCAAAAGATATACAGGGTATTCCATTTGAAATAACAAAGTTGATATGACTTCCGGCAAAACCGGAAGTGCAATTTTCTTCAGAATAATTTTGAAAAATAGAGGCCGATAAGTTATAGGAACGTGGCAAGAACAGAATTGTTCACAGAAACAGCTCAATACCCTATATTTTAAAATTCCACGAGTTTCCGTGAACATTTGGTGGACTTGCATTGTTCCTTTCAGGGGCACAATATTACTTGGAATCGTTGCTCCTACCTTTTCTATGTCTTCGTCTGTATATATATATATATATATATATATATATATATATATATATATATATATATATATATATATATATTAATACAGATATATATCTATATATATATGTCTATATATATATATATATATATATATATATATATATATATATGTATTAATACAGATATACAGGGTGTTTCTGAATTGAAAGATTTTAATGAATGATTCTTTAGCAAATATTAAGGGGGGTCTTTTATATAACTTTTTGTTCAACTCCCATTACCCTCCAAGCCCTTTGAAATTAGGTAAAAAAAATTGTTTTTATTCGATACATCCACTTTGGAAAAATTTAGAAGAATGAAATTTGGCAGATAACTGATGCTAATAAAATGGCAATTTTTGAGTGTTTTTGTTACCCTTAAATGTTATCACAAGAGGTTGAAAAAAACAACCCCTATAATATTTTGCATCAGAACTTTTTAATGCGCCTATATTTTCGTATTTAAAAAATATATTTGAAGAGACAGACTCAATATGCAACTTTTTTATGTCTTGTCTTTTTATCATAAAGTTGTCTTAGACTCTTTTCCCATAAATTCAAAGAGAAGTTGTCATTTATTTAAAGAAAAACAAGTAAGCTGCTGTCAAATGAAGTCATATGACAAATAGTTTTATTGTCCTGATTTTCTCTAATTTCTAGACAATTTTATAATGACTTCAAACATTTTTCACAACTAAATAAAACTTTATTGAAAGAATGGCATTTTTTTTATAATAGTTGAAGAATATTGCAAATTAGAGCGGATTGAACAATAATTGTACTATTAATAACAATTAACAAATTACAAAACAACTGATAATAACGTGGACAAAATTTCAATTACAAAAATCATAATAAATGCTGAAAATGGCGCCAAAATGCAGCAAACCTCGATCAAAATGCAGCACTCTACTCTTCGTCTAATTGAATTCCGTATTCTTTGAAATAATGCTGGTGTATTTCTAATAGTATTACATACTACAATGATACGATCCCCTAAATCATCGATATTTTCAATGGGAGTGGAATAAACCAGTGTTTTAAGAAAACTCCAAATGCAAAAGTCCAATGGATTCAAATCTGGAGATCGGGCAGGCCAATTCTGGGTGCCTCCTCGTCCTATCCAGCGATTTGCATAAACTTCGTCTAAGTAGCGACGAGCGTTAATACTAAAGTGGACTGGAGCGCCATCATGCATGAACCATAGTTCTTGCCTAATTTGCAAAGGTACATCATCAAAAAGTTGGGATAACTGTTCTTGAAGGAAATGGCAGTATGCGTCTCCATTAATCTTATTGGGAGAAAATATGGCCCAATTAAATAATCATCAATAACTCCAAGGTACACATTCAATGAAAATTGATGTTGAAATTTAGATTCAGCAATTTCGTGTGACTTTTCATCTGCCCATATGTGATTATTATGGAAATTTCTGATAGATTCCCGATAAAAGCTTGCCTCATCAGTAAACAAATTACGAAATATGTACTGCGGAGCTTGTGTGATCATTTGAATTATCCGTTGACAAAAAATTAGACGAGGTAGAAAATCTCGAGATAAGAGCGTTTGGACTCGTTGGATATGGTAGGGATACACAGCATTTGTTCTTTTAAAATTCTAAATACTGTGCAATGGCTCTTATTTAACTGTCGGGCAATTTGTCTCGTACTTGTTCCGGGAGATTCTTCAATTAAATTAAGAACAGCCTCCTCTAGTGCTACACTTCGTACTTCTCGAGAACGTCCGCAATCGACGATTGTTCTTGAAAATTTTCCTTCTTCTCGTAAACGTTGATGAATACGCTATGATGGGGTAATGTTTGTTCTGGATACAACTCAGCGTAAAGCCTCAGAGTTCTTAGTCCATTTCCATTAGCACGAACATATAAAAAATGCGTATCTGCCATTTCGGCATTTGTGTAATTTGCCATTTTATTTACTTAATTAGTTTTAATTCTTCAGAGATTCAAGAATAACACAGAGAAAATCAGCAGAATAAAACTATTTGTCATATGACTTCATTTGACAGCAGCTTACTTAATTTTTAATAAATGATAACCTCTGTGAATTTATGGGAAAAGAGTGTGAGCAGTATTTTATTTTTTTGTGATCAAACTAACAACTTTATGATGAAAAGTCAAGATATAAAAAAAAAGCATATCGAGCCTTTTCAAATATATTTTTTAAATACGAAAACATAGGCGCATTAAAAAGTTCTGATGCAAAATATTATAGTGGTTGTTTTTTTCTGCCCCTTGTAATTAAATTTTAGGGTACCTAACAAAAACACTCAAAAACTGCCATTTTATTAGCATCAAATATCTGCCAAATTTCATGCTTCTAAATTTTTCCAAAGTGGATGTATTGAATAAAAACAATTTTTTTTTACCTAATTTCAAAGGGCTGTATCTTGAAGGGTAAAGGGTGTTGAACAATAAGTTATATGAAAGACCCCCCTTAATTTTCGCTAAAGAATCACCCTGTATATATATATATATATATATATATATATATATATATATATATATATATATATATATATATATATCAGGGGCGGCTAGTCAAAGGAGGCTAAGGAGGCTAAGGAGGCTAAGCCTCCTCAACAATATTCCGTGTATCACTAATATATATATATATATATATATATATATATATATATATATATATATATATATATATATATATATATATATATATATATATATATATATATAATATATATATATATATTATATTGAATAGTCAGCATTCAGCATATTCATATGAATCAAAATCATATTATTTTATGCACCTACCTTCCTTTCAACCTACATTATATAATATAATTTATTAATTAAGATCGAAGGTATTTACATTTACTGCATTTCATTCATTTCAAGGTTTGTGGCAACGCTGCGGAAAGCTTAGAAAGGTATATTCTCAGCGTTCATTATGCCTGCCACAGAAAAGCAAACTCACACCACTCAAAAACAAATACTCCGAATGAATACTTCATTGCAATAGAAAACCAAAACACATGTAAATGGCAACACCGATAAAGTCCAGTCTTATACAATGTCGACCAATCACAACTATAGAATCTCCCTGACATCGAGTAAAGTCGTTGATTGAATCGTATTATGATCGTAATTCGTACTGTCTGAATAATAGCCGCCGGAAACAGCCCGCGTTACGCGTATTGTTTTAAAATGAGTTTGATTACTGAAATTAATTTCAAAAATTTCAATGGTGACTTAGTGGAATATTTGTTATCCCATAACTTTAGTGCCCTAAGATATGAGGATAAAGTTTTGATAAAAACAATGTGACCTACCCCTGAATTGAAGAATTTGGTGCAGCGTAACAGAAAACAAAACCGCGGTTTTAATACAAAGAATTATGAGAGACATCCTTGCCTAACCGGATCACAGGTAAAAAATAAATTATTTTTTTGGCAGTGTTTACTTTTTACTAGTGAAAATGTCTCTGTTTGGGGCCGCTTAGGATATGAGGATTCTATACCTAGTTGAAAGTGAGGAATTTTTCACCGATAAAGTAACTTTAAATACAGCACGCGGATTAATATCTTACTTACAAGATAAGGAATTTATATATTTTCTAAACATCTTTAAATTAATTTTTGAACAAACAGAAATAGTTTTTCAAATCTTGATGATACTGATGATACGACTCAATTTAGCCCAAAACGAAAGAAATTCAGTTACGCAGATATGGAGCTTCACTATAAGCAAATATTTTATGAAATTTTGGATACTATTAGGGGTCAAATATAGAAATAAGGTTCTCTGATTTGAAAGAACTGCATTTCTTCGACTTACTCAATGAAAATTTTTTAACCGGATTTTTGGCTAATTTTCCAGATAACCTTTTGGAAAATTTATGTCAAAAATACACTTTTTTTGATAAGGTGGCCATAAAAAGTGAACTGTGTGTTGTTTATAATGACAATGAAATTTTGGCGCAAAATGAAAATCATGTGAGGGCTATTAAATACCTTTTTGATAATGATTTGAATCAAGATTTACCCCAAGTTTATAAACTCTTATGTCTAATTGTTTCTATTCCGGTGACATCGGCTTCCGTAGAGCGCTCGTTTTCCACTCTTAAGAGAATTAAAACTTATTTACGAAATTCAATGAGCCAGGATCGTTTGAAAAATATTAGTTTATTGTCTATTGAAAAGGAATTGGTAAAACTTTTAGCGAAAGACAAAAAATTTTATGAGGATATTATAGATCATTTTGCTAACGTTAAAGATCGCAGAATCCCGCTTATCTTCAAAAATATATAATAACTTTTTATTTGCTCTCACCAGCTGTTAACAAATTCGTTGAGTAGGTAGGTAGGTACCTACCTATTTTGTGAAAGAAAAAAAAATTTGATGAATAGATGAATTGATTAATTGGCTGAGAAGAGTTTTTGTGAATATTGTAAATAGGAGTTGTAGGTCTCAAGGTAGACACTCGAAAGTGAAACCAAATTAATAGCTTAGGGTGCTTGTTTTACTTTGTTTTTCTTTATATTATAATATATATATATATATATATATATATATATATATATATATATATATATATATATATATATATATATATATATATATATATATATATATATATATATATAATATTTTTGTGCCATTAAAGATATCGATTGATATTTTTATGGGAAATTTCCGACTAAATCTATTTTTCAAAATTATTTTTAACAAAATTAAGTGATGTCAACTTTGTTATTTCAAATAGAACACCCTGCATTTTAAAATTTCTTATGTAATTCCTAATAAAATTGCCGTAAATTTCATATACCTATCTATAGTGAACAGTTTTCGAGTTATTAAATTTTTTCGTAAAAACTTGACAGTTGCACCTTCAACAAAAATATAGGCTACAACTTCTTTTTTATTCATTTATTTAATCATACTTACCTGCCATTTCACATTGGTATACTAATTCAAAAATATTCAAAAAATTAACATTCAAAAACTCAAATATAAATCAAACTAACAATTAAAAATCACCGATAACAAATTCATAAGCATCTGTGACTCAAAATATTTCTTTAGGGAAAAAATCGAGATTCTAGACCTCAATAATGCGGACCTGCAATTAAGGCATATTTTGGCTAATAAATATTTACTGTCAGTAAAGTTAATAATCAACTTAAAAATCAGCATTATGTCGAAGTTTTCCTTCCGTCACCTCAAACTTATTCGCTCCTGAATCAAATAATAATTTCGAAAAAATAAGGTTAGAAATTCTTGTTTGAATGCAACCTACTTCAAGAATTTTCTCTGAACTCTCTCGATATTATTATTATGAATATAGTAAGCCGGTGACCATACCACGGATGCGTACTCAACATTTGCCCAGTACACTGATTTAATTGCATACAAATCTTAGAAATTACACGTTGATCTTTTTATGAAACCAAGCATTTTAAAAACGAAGTCCTCAATAATACTTTAAGCTAGACATATTAGCAAAAAAATGAAGGCTCAGAAACTAATTTTGCTATAGTTTCTATTTTTCTCCATTTATGTTTTATGGGTCGCTGAACACGGATTTGAAGTTTGCTGGCAAAAATTTTGCCCGGAACTTCGATTTTTGTGCACTTTTTGACCAAATTTGGACCCTTTTTCCCGTTTTCAGCCTATATCTCAAAAAAGAAGAATTTTTTTGACAAACCCTTGCCATGCATAATTGAAGTAAACAAAATTGCCATTACTTATGTAAAACAATTTCTGTAAGGCTAACCCTTTCGGCGCTAGAGCGCTCCCAAAAAGGGCCATATTTCCATAATCTAGTAAAATTCACCGTTTACGCGAAAATCGACCTTGCTGTGATACTTAACTGTTGCAACAATTTATTACATAATACAATTTTTATTATAAAACAGTAGATTTCTCATATATAACTTCTTTTTTTGGAAGACTAACCCAGTGATTCTCAATCACTGTGCCGCGGTATTTTTGTGTGCCGCAGAATTCTTAAAATGTACTGTCAAATTTTGGAAATATATATTAAAGAAAAATAAAATGTAGTGGAGTCCCCTTATTGTTGAGAGTCACGATCCTCCTTCGGCATGCTTAGAAGGTCCCACACTGCTATCAGTCATTGAGATCTGACATAGGGACTGAGCTTATATGATAACGTCAAAACATGGCTCTTCAAAACCAACTTTGAACACGGGTTATATCAGAGATTTGAAAGTTTTCTCATAACAATGTTAGTTTCAAGTGAAATTATGAAGGTGAAAACTTACTCCAGAGAAAATACAGAGAAGGTGATAGATTGGAAAGACATCGTACAAATGGGGGATACATTGAGAGGAGTCGGGGACTGGTAGTCACATAGGCCACAGAAGATGCCGACAGTGTCATTGTGAATGCAGCCTTGTCTTTAGCTGAACGTTCCGAGACTGGTGGTAGTTGAAGAGGACATCGACCTGTTACTCATCCTCTCTGGTCTTTGCCAACAATAACATGTATTCTTCCTCAAACCAGGACGGGGAAACGTTTCTCTAACGACCTACTGTGCTGGCGACGCTATGGATAACACAACCGTTAAGGAACACATCATGTTTCTTCACGCGATGAGTGGGTGTGACACGGCTTCGGCACCATACAATCAAGGTAAGTTGAAGTTTGTGAAAACTCTCACCAAAAACCCTCACCTTGCCGATGATATATGGGTGTTTGAAAGCTCCGAGGCAACTCCATAAAGCATTGCAGCAGCAGGGTAGAGATTCCTGGTCAATGTGTACGGGTGGGTGCACAGGAAGGAGTGAACCATCGATGAACCGTCTGAGGTATGTGAATTATGAAAAGGCACTTTTCAAGACCTCATCAAAAATAACTGCACTACTACCATCAGCAGCTGCAGCTACACAACACAGTTTCAGGTTGTATCACCAGGTGCAGCAATGGCTAAGGGTTGATAAAAATGCTGAAGATTGGGGTTGTAAATGGCCTGAAACCGATCACCTATCTACAAGCCCCTACTCCTCCCAAACTGCTGCATCTGGTATCATGAAGATGCTGCAAGACATGCGCAAAAGCATGCAGCTGCAAAAAAGCTGGCCTTGAATGCAACAATCTGTGCATCAACTGTGAAGGGTCGTGCAAGTCTAAGTTTTGAGGACGGATCATTCGACGTCGAAGTTCAGAAAGAAATGGGCTTCACTTTCTCGCCAGTTGACCATCGAAAAGAGTGAGGACAAAGATCGCGAAGGTATGTATCAATTATTTCCCAAAAAGATAACACTCACACTTAAAGCATAACAGTACCTGACTGAAAGACTTAATACGAATGTACAAGTTAACCCATAGCTTATATCTTCTATTCATTACAGAACGTCCACCGCCTAAAAAAATGAGGATTTTAGATGAAAAGACTGAAGAGGATGCGACAGTAATTTGAAAAACGAAGGTATGTATAACATTATCTTCAACAGTAAACATGAGCAGATTACTCACCTCGTCTATCAATAAATCCATAAAATAGCCTCTCCTGTTTATTTGAGATGATTAAGGCAGTCCCATTTATGACGGCAGTGATTCATCGTTCCCAAAAAATATTATAATGTCATGCTTAATTTTACTGATGGCTAAGTATTATAAAACACTCACTGAATAAATGCATTTTGTTCGTTTGTATCCATTTTTTAATTACTTTTCCTATATTTATTATTCATGTATACTGCGTCCGTGAATGTTTTTTTGGAGCGCTCTGCGACAAAAACGGCTGGTCCAGTGATTGTCAACCTTTTTTGTCGCTGCTCATTTTAACGATTGGCGGCAGTCGAAGAAAAATTTAAAATTGAAAGTTATTTACTACCTATAATACACTGTGTAAAATAGTTTATAATAATAATTTTGAATTTAAAATGAAATAATATGTATAACAAAAACTACAGTATGTTTACAAGGGATTAATTTCAAGTAAATAATAAGAATATTTTTAATAAGGAATTTGATATAGATTTTTTTTCTTTAGTATACATTTCCAAAATTTGACGGCACACTGAGAATTTCACGGAACACAAAAACACCGCGGCACAGTGATTGAGAATAACTGGGTTAGTCTTAAAAAAAAACGTTATTTATGAGAAATCTACTGTTATATAATATAAATTGTATAATGTAATAAATTGTTCCAACAGTTGAGTATACAGGCAGGTCGATTTTCGCATATACGGTGAATTTCACTGGATATAGAAATATGGCCATTTTTGTTCATATAAAAAATGTAGGCAATTTTGTGTATTTAAATTTTGTATGGAATGAGTATGTCAAAAAATGCTTCCTTTTTGAGATATAGGCCGAAAACTGAAAAAAGTACCAAAATTTGGTCAAAAAGTTCATCAAAGTTCCGGGCAAAATTTTTGCCAGCAAACTTAATATTCGTATTCAGCGACCCAAAATACATAAATGGTGGGAAAAACAAAATATAGCAAAACTTGTGTCTGAAAATCCTAATATGCATAGCTTACTTAGTGTCTTTTAAAATTCGTTGGTTCAATTGATATTGGAAAGTACATAGTGACCTTACTCTTCCAAACCTAATTACTTGGCACTTCTCTATATTCAATTCTATTAAGTTCTTGCACCGTTTATTATTAGACTTATAAGTTTAATGATAAACCGAGTTTAATTTGACATTTGACGAGCGAAAATGTCAAATTAAACTCGGTTTATAATTAAACTTAGTTTAGAATATACGGTGCAAGAGCCTTTTTATCATTCAGTAAGCCATTCACCAGTTCATTACTGAATTGAGATCGAGTTGAAAAAGTTCACAAACGTCGACCTTCTTAAGTCTCAAGATTTTCAGATCGTCCGCGAAAAGTTAAAATTAACTGAACCTTGACATCTATATCGTTGATAAACAAAAGGAATAAAAGCGATGACAGAGGTGGACCCTTGAGGATACTCAATTTAATTATAAATTCGTCGGAGAGTACACCGCATATCATAATTTTTAATTTAATATTTCTCTATCCTTATCTAAAAAGAATAACAAACTAGTGAACCATTCTATTGATGTGTGACTCTCATGTTTACGATATAATGTCTTTCGACTGCCATTGGATGTTGATATGCTATCAGGGAAATTGATCATTGGTTGAATGTTCCTTTTCAGTGCCGTTTTCAATTAGAAAAATAACAGCTCATTTCTGAGTAAATTTTTTTTGGAAAGTCTGTCAGCAGCTCAAAAACTCAAAGTTATTTATCGAAAATAGAGAGTGTCAATTTATATTAAAAATCTATCTACGTTGCTTGTTTCTGAGAAGGTCGAAGCGTCCTACAGATCAAATTTAGATGAAATTTTAAAAGCTTTCCTAAAATACTATGTTGAGGAAGAAGGTTATACGATGACGAAATAATTCAAAGAGTACTTATAAACAATATCTAATCAGAATAAATTAAATACAAAGCTATAAACGTATGCAACAGTCTAAGATAACACATCACCCAAAGTATTTTCACATACAAGTAAATTATGGTTATAACGTTAACAAATTTATATAGTAACAGCTTATGTAACAAAACTAAGCGATATAAAATAGTTACAATGTAGATTTGCTGCTTGTGAATGAAGTAAAACTCACATTGATATTTTAACAGAACGGCAAACTTTGGTACCCTAATTTCACAATTCATAGTAATATTACTAATGAATATACACGCAACGATATTAGTACGGAATTACCCACATAGTTTGATGAGAATATTTTATAAGATGCTAGTTACATATATTCAACACAGCATGCCGAAAATGAATGTTTAAAACATATATTATTCCCTTTATTGTTTTCTAGGTGAATATTAGCTATTTATTTAATTAGAAATCCTAACTATCCATGAAGTAATTTTTTGATCAATCACAATGCAAACCTGTTTTGTTGAAATTATGTTATCAATGACGAATAATGTAAGAGAAAATGATTCATTCAGAGCTTTATATGTATTCAGAAATATTTTATATAATTGTGACCATTTGGAACATATTGTGAAACTGCGACATAATGAGCGATATTAAAATTTATTTTCTATAACAGAAAAATGTAGTTTGCACATTATATTTCAACAGAAACCTTTGTATTTTAAAATTAAAACCTTTGTTTTATTCACCTGGAATAATACGTTATTACATAATCAAGTTTTTATCATAAATGTTAGTACTCCCGCATGCTGTACGATATAGCTTAATGAATATACAAGAACTAAAGAAATGATGGAAGTATGAATGGATTGAAATATCTGGATAACAATCTCTCTCATATTAATTACAAACCATGTATTCAAAAACAGTATCTCCAGTACTTCTAAGCTATCATAATTAATTTCAAGAAAACAATTTATTTGAAACGTGCTTTCATGAATTGCGTTTGTATACACTTTTTTGGCAAAATATATACTTATAAATTAGTAGAGACAATGTCTTCAGTTACAAAGATATATATATATATATATATATATATATATATATATAATATATATATATATATATATATATATATATATATATATATATATATATATATATATATATATATATATATATATATATATATATAAATATATATATATATATATATATATATGTACATATATAATATTGCATAATATCTATAGGAGCCTCCCATGTTTTCATGATCATTATTTGACAACCTTTTGTGCAAGCAAAGCATTATTGAGAAAACTCTGAAATTACATCCACAATCGACCCAATTCTCATCAAAAAAATACAATATTTTGTTTTACATTCTAATCTACATCAAATTTCCTTTGAGGATTCTGGCGAAAGAATAATTATCATTATTTAAAAATTAAAAATATTTTGGTAGCAGGATTAAACATAACATGAAATATAAAAAAGTTCCAATAAATAAATGAAAAAGTAAAATTACCAGACAAAAGAAAAAAACGAGAATTGTAAAATTTACGTTTAATAACTATAATTATAGTTTTGTAATACAATTATAAATATAGCATAATTTGCATTGATTGATAAAATTAAAACTTTACGAGGTGAAATATTGCATTCTGCTAATAAAAATTACCTTATGTACAAAACTTATATTTGTGTTCAATGGATTATTTTTATTTAAATAGTTTCTTTACTCTAGGATGGAATAAGGGGAAGAATAAAATCGAAAATAATTGTTCACACACTGAAAAATTGCTACAGCTTATTATTCCTTTTTCTCATCTTTCTTTCCAAGGGGGATAGCTGCCTTCACCCTGTAAGCAAAAACAATAAAAATTTATAAATAACCGAGGTAAAAGGAATTATTTTTACTATATATGTATTCATGAATCCTACAAGTAGTCAATTTTTGAAACTCAAATTTACCATGAATAAAAGAAAATCTTTCAATTAATTGATAGAATACTGAATAACCTTCTGAACAAGCAAACATTAACCAAGATACACATTGATTATCACACGATAAGAGAAAGGTTTTTTCAATATTTTCTGATTTTTACATTTTGCCATAGTCATAATTAAGTTCGTTTTCAAATTTATGAATGCTCAATTTTATAATATAAAACAGAGAACTTCATGAAAATACTGTGTTGACGAAACACGTTAACTGAATAGATTTTCTTTGACTAAACCTTTACAAAGTTTGAATTCATTTCCTTTTCTTTAGTTATGAAAATGAACTTTAAAAAAATTCAGTTTGAGAAGAACAAAAGTATAAAATGATGCTTTAAAAACTTTTAAAAAACAATAAAATCAAGTAGCAATAAAAATATTATTTAATGAATAAAATAATTAAGTAAGTCTGGTTATTATCGTCCATAATGTGATAGGGTTCAAAAACTAAATAATTCAGTTCATAACTGCAATCTGTATTTTTCAAAACTACGTTCTCAGAATTGCACTAACAGATAAATGTATAATATACATATTACACACACGCATATATATATATATATATAAATATATATACAAATATATATATATATATATATATATAATATATATACATATATAATATATATATATATATATATATATTATATATATAAATAATATATATATATATAATATATATATATATATATATATATATATATATATATATATATAATATATATATATTTATATATATATATATATATATATATATATATTTTATAATATATATATATATATATATTTGTATATATATTTGTATATATATTTATATATATATATAGTATATATATATATATATATATATATATATATATAATATATTATATATATAGTATATATATATATATATATATATATATAGTTGATGGAATCCGTCGTTACTACGTGATAATTTAACATGATTAACAAAACTAAATTTGAATTTACTACGTTTATCACAAAATATTTTGAAAAATATAACACTGCGATTGCAATTTCGGTCACTAGACCATCATCGGGCATCAATCTGCCCGAGCAGTCCTCCGGTAACTGGAAAAAGTACTAAAGCTCTAATTAAGAAAGTTAGGATAATAATAGAAATGCTAGATTATTCCTTTTTTTCCCATTTTTTAATGCATATAAGCCAATATGTTTTGTTTTCATATTCACCAAGTGAATTCAATTGAAACATCCTAATATAAATAGGCGCAAAGACTATCAGAATATATTTCCAAGTTTACTCACTTCGAAGTTATCTCAGCTAGTTTTGACTTGACAATCTCTAAATTAGCATCAATTTGAGTCTTGTTAGTTTCATAGACCTTGGGAAGGGTGAAGAGGGAAACCCATGCTGAAAATTTCAATTTATTTATTTAAGATTCAAGAGAAAACAAAATTGAATCGCTCATCACAATTTTATATTATAAATTTCATTAAAGAACTAATCATCGAAGTATTATGAAAGATGCATCTTGGTCACAAAATAAAGTAAATAAATATGTTAAAATCAAATGAACCTGAAAAATTGATAACATAGCATAAAATTTTTTCATAATAAGGGACCAAAGAAGTAGAGTATTAAAAAAATGCCCATTGTATTATAAGGTATACCATGAATTACTAAAATTCATTGACTATAAAAAGTTTTGGGTTAACAATATAGATTTTCCCTGATTTTTATATACAAAACTATTTTCGCATTTCAAGTTCATTGTATAATTTGGCTCCAATATACACTTTATTCCATTCTTCTTGTTTATTCAAGAATAGAGACACTGAATTGTTGAAATAGTTGAGTTGAGGTAGTAGGTACAACTTTAAAAACCACCATCGGAATATTAATATTTATTACCTACTGGCACAAAATATTTACGTATTTCTTGTTGCCTTTGTTCTAGTGCTTATTATATATATATATATATATATATATATATATATATATATATATATATATATATATTATATATAAATTATATATATATATATATTATATATATATCATATATATATATATATATATATATATAATATATATATATATATATATATATATATATATATATATAATATATATATATATATATATATATATATATATATATATATATATATATATATATATATATATATATTATATATATATAATATATATATATATATTATATACACAGATATATATATTATATAATATATATATATATATATATATATATATATATATATATATATATATATATATATATATATATAATATATATATATAATTATATATATATATAGGAATTTAATCGATCACTAGGACCAAAAAACGTATGTGAAATGGAAAATTTTATTTACGAAGGAAGAAGTCAACGAAAACCTCCACGCACTTCTTCTCTTTCTAAATTTTATACTACCTATACTATTGAACGAAACTGTTCGTGCTGTAGATATAATACTATACTATTAAACAAAAGCTCGAGCAGTTTTGTTTGATAGTAACCACAGAGTACAATTTAGAAAGAGAAGAAGTGCGAGGAGATTTTGGTTGACTTCTTCCTT
Organism: Cynegetis impunctata; assembly: GCA_030704885.1. Taxonomy (NCBI): domain Eukaryota; kingdom Metazoa; phylum Arthropoda; class Insecta; order Coleoptera; family Coccinellidae; genus Cynegetis; species Cynegetis impunctata. The sequence goes on from JARQZK010003622.1 coordinate 334,349, forward strand.
TCGAAATTCATTAGCCATTGGAACTTTTTTAAACACGTTTTTTGCTTTTAGTGACCGATTAAACTACTAATTGAACATTGAATAAAATATGCTCAAAAGTACTAGTTACTTTACCAAAAATTAGAAAAACGATTCAATTTCTTGATTTACTATTATGTTAAGATTATGAATAGATTTTTACTTTGCATGTGCTCAATCTGTCCATAATTATAGCGAGCGACCATTTCGTGGCTCCTGATTGGTCGGCCTGTTCGAAGCGCGGAAATTGCACAGCCGTCACGAAAACATATCTATATGATTTTTATATAATTGCACATACATAATATCAAACAAATGCTTCGTAAATTTCATGTATACTTAAATACGTAGATACGAAGACTCTTATTCAATTCTACTATAATTTTTGTGGGCTCATGGGGGGGATTGATCCCCTTGACCCCCCCTATCTACGCCACTGTGGTGAAGAATTAAAACTAAGTAAGTAAATTTAAAAGAACAAATGCTGTATCCCTACCATATCCAACGATTCCAAGCGCTCTTACCTCGAGATTTTCTACCTCGTCTAATTTTTTGTCAATAGATCATTCAAATGATCACACAAGCTCCGCAATACTTATCTCGTATTTTGTTTACTGATGAGGCAAGCTTTTCTCGGGAATCTATCAGAAATTTCCATAATAATCACATATGGGCAGATGAAAACCCACACGAAATTGCTGATTCTAAAGTTCAACATCAATCTTCATTGAATGTGTGGCTTGGAGTTATTGACGAATATTTAATTTGGCCATATTTTCTCCCAATAAGATTAAATGGAGACGCATACTGCCATTTCCTTGTAGAAGAGTTATCCCAACTTTTTGATGATGTACCTTTGCAAATTAGGCAAGAACTATGGTTCATGCATGATGGCGCTCCAGTCCACTTTAGTATTAATGCTCGTCGCTACTTAGACGAAGTTTATGCAAATCGCTGGATAGGACGAGGAGGCACCTAGAATTGGCCTGCCCGATCTCCAGATTGGAATCAATTGGACTTTTACATTTGGGGTTTTCTTAAAACACTGGTTCATTCCACTCCCGTTGAAAATATCGATGATTTGAGGGATCGTATTATCGTAGCATGTAATACTATTAGAAATACACCATGATTATTTCAGAGAATACAGTAGAGTGCTGCATTTTGGTCGATGGGCGCCATTTTCAGCATTTATTATGATTTTTGTAATTGAAATTTTGTCCACGTTATTATCAGTTGTTTTGTAATTTGTTAATTGTTATTAATAGTACAATTATTATTGTCCAATCCGCTCTAATTTGCAATATTCTTAAACTTAATAAAAAATGCCATTCTTTCAATCAAGTTTTATTTAGTTGTGAAAAATGTTTGAAGTCATTATAAAACTGTCTAGAAATTAGAGAAAATCAGGACAATAAAACTATTTGTCATATGACTTTATTTGACAGCAGCTTACTTGTTTTTTTTTTCAAAATGATAACCTGTGAATTTATGGGAAAAGAGTCTAAGCAGTATTTTATTTTTTTGTGATCAAACTAACAACTTTATAATAAAGAGACAGGACATAAAAAAGTTGCAGATTGAGTCTGTCTTTTCAAATATATTTTTTCAATGGGAAAATATAGGCGCATTAAAAAGTTCTGATGCAAAATATTATAGGAGTTGTTTTTTTCAGCCCCTTCTGATTACATTTAAGGGTAACAGAAACACTCAAAAACTGCAATTTTATTAGCATCAGTTATCTGCCAAATTTCATTCTTCTAAATTTTTCCAAAATGGATGTATTGAATAAAAACAATTTTTTTAAACTAATTTCAAAGGAGGGAAAAGGGTGTTGACCAAAAAGTTGTATGAAAGACCCCCCTAATTTTTGCTAAAGAAACACCCATTGAAATCTTTCGCATCAATTCAGAAACACCTTGTATATATATTACGAGAGTATCTCTGCCTCCAGGTGTTTTGCAGAAGATCCATCATCATTGTCATAGAAAAAAACATTTTTTATTGGTTAAGTCAAAGATAACAATATTATGAGTCCGAGGTGAGACCTAGATAATACGAACAAATTCGACATTATGTATATAAGAAAACTAACAATGTTCTGACTGAAGTCCATTTCAAGTTTCAGTACATTGAAACCTGATTCTAGGTAATAAAGTGAAATTACAAAGTCAACATCCGGACATAGCAAAATAAAGTACCAACTAAAGATCACAAAAATAAATTCAATCTTTTGTATTTGACGGATATATTTTCCGATCAGACTGATGGCGAGAAATATAAACTCGCCAATATTTGAACATACCATTAATTGAACATTTATATATATATATTAAAACGTCAATGTAAGATATTTTTTTTATATTTGAGCCTGAAACCTTCAACTTGACCACTATTCGTTGCCATGTATATGCAATAAAACCGGTGACATTTGGTGCCCTCCTACTCTAGATAGCCTTATAGTTAAGCAATTAATGGAAAAATTGAAGTAGTTTGTTTGGCGTGAGATACTCAAAAAAGTACATTAGACACAAATTTACGAGAACTCACCGAGGATCACAAGAGTCATTCCGTTGAACCATGCACCGAGATAGGTCAGGGTCCACATGAAAACTCCGAATTTGATGGAGTCAATTAGATCCTCTACTAAGAACAGCCTTCGCAGTGCAGACAGGCCAGCATTTACATGAGCTACTACAACTTCGGAAATTTCTTTCACTTTCTCTGGCGGAAATGCGAGGTCGCATTCCAAAAATTCTCTGAAAAGGCATATATACAATAAGGATAAATGGCACTAAAATATTGTCAATTCATACAAAAAAAAGTACACAAAGTCACTAATACACGAGAGATGAACAAAAAACAATGATTAAAGTTTAAATTAAGAATAAAACAACACTTGGCGTAAGTTTCACTATATAAAAATAATTAGGTACTGTATTTAACAGGAAAAGATAGTCATGTTTCGATTCTTGATAATGAGATAAACTCGGAACATGTCGACTATCCTTTCCTTTTAATTACAGTGCCTAATAATTTTCATATAGTGAAATTTACGCCAAGTATTATTTTATTTTAAAGTTTGAACTTTAAGAATTCAATCTCAGTTAAATAACAATGAAGTATATTATTAATAAAGCTAAGTATATTATTAGGCCAAGCTACAGAGATTTTTTCATGTAAAAAGTGTTAGAAGAAAACCAGCTCCGCCATTGTGTGTAAAATAGTTCCACATGATGTAGTGATATGTTTTTCACTCGACTTTATTATTTATGTCTTTGTTATTAACAATTTTATGCAAAAAAATCGCATTGAAATTATCAGAGTAATCGTGATGATGTCAATAGACTTATTGTAGAACATGAAAAGACGAAAAAAATGAGAGGTCGGACGACTCGATCAGACCCTTAGTCTAAGGGAAAATTGGAAAAAACCGTCCAAAATGCAGTTTTTTCAAAATTTCATAACTCGGTTATTTTTTGAGTTGTAGCGTAGATCCTCCGGTTAGTATTATTTATTAATATAAACTTTATTTGTGCGAAGAGCAGGAACTGTCCGATGCATAGTTTTTGATCTGTGGCCATTTGATTACGTTACTATGCAATTTTCCAGCAGACCTGAATGCGACAGATATGGTCTGATTTCAATTTACTAAAAAGATTTTGAAAATAGAATTCTCATAGTTCAAAACGTTCATCTTGGTTTTCCATAAAAATGCTGAGAAATATGTTAAAAATAAAGCTGAACATGACGAAAAACGGCCGAGCGCGTAAGAGTAATTGAAGAGTGGGGGAAAAAAAAAGGAAACACACGTGTTTCATTCCTCCCTGAAGTATGTGTCAGGGAGGCGGGCAGCTTGAGTTTGGGATTAACTCCTTCAGCCAGATCAGAGGATACACTTGTATGTACAAGTACATTAAGGATAGGTGAGAAGGGAAATTTATGGAACAGAGGATTAATACTGGCCCAGCATTCACCTTATAAGTTTGCAAGCAGTGACTTACATTACCATGAGAAAACCTCTGAAAAAAACTCATGGCAGACCAGTCGGCCCCGGGGTTTGAACCCGAGACCTCCCAAATACTAGCCAGCGTACCTAACATACTCGACTAACTAGCTTGGTGAAGAGTGGGGGTAGAGCAGCAGGCAAGGAGAAGTATGACATTCGAAAGCGTCGGCATTTTGAACGTGACAGTAATTTCTAAACGTTGTCAGATAATAATTGTGAACCCCCACTCTTCAACTACTCTCACGCGCTCGGCCGTTTTTTGTCATGTTCAGCTTTATTTTTAATTTTATTTCTCAGCGTTTTTATGAAAAACCAAGATGAACGTTTTGAACTATGAGAATTCTACTTTCAAAATCTTTTTAGTAAATTGAAATCGAACCATACCTGTCGCATTCAGGTCTGCTGGAAAATTGCATAGTAACATAATCAAATGGCCACAGATCAAAAACTATGCATCGGACAGTTCCTGATCTTCGCACACATGAAGTTCATATCAATAGCTAATACTGGCCGGAGGATCTACGCTACAACTCAAAAAATAACTTATGAACTTTTGAAAAAACTGCATTTTGGCCGGTTTTTTCCAATTTTCCCTTAGACTGAGGGTCTGATTGAGTCGTCCGACCTCTCATTTTTTTCGTCTTTTCATTTTCTACAATAAGTCTATTGACACCATCACGATTACTCTGATAGTTTCAATTTTATAAGCAAAAAACTAAAAAAACGCGATTTTTTGCATAAAATTGTTAATAACAAAGACATAAATAATAAAGTCGAGTGAAAAACATATCACTATATCATGTGGAACTATTTGACCAACAATGGCGGAGCTGGTTTTCTTCTAACACTTTTTGCACAAAATGTTCACTCTAAATCTCTGTAGCTTGGCCTATATTAACTTTAAGGCACCGTTCCACCGGAGGAACATTGAGGAACATTTTGTTGCTAAATGTTTGTCCTTGTTGCCATGGGTAGAATTGTTGGCGAAACAGAAAGAAAATTCAAGGAACATTTTGGAACATTTACGTAAACAACACTAGTTCGTACTTTCGGAAACAAGAAATTTACATATGCTGCCTAAGTTTTTACCCATGGCAATAAGGACAAACATTTAGCAATAAAATGTTCCTCCGGCGGAACCGTATCTTAAGAATTCTGAAACTTTGTATAATAAGCTGCTATATTCCTAGAAATATCAAGGGTATGTTTAGAAATTAATTTCACTGGTTCTTCTTTCATCAATTTGTTACAGACAATCTGACGAATTCTACAAAAACCTAATTTAACAATTCGATTTATACGCTGAATAAATCTAATGTACCAAGAAACTGAATAAATCGTTAAGATCTTCTCAACAAAAACAAGAGTACCTGCAAACCAGAGTATTTGTTTCAAGTCGTATTTTCCCCGAAAATAAAAGACTATTGAAAGTTAAACAATAAAGGTAGAGGATCGCGATTTTTAAGGGTTTCTTTGTTCATCTCTCATTTGGAATCTGCAGCGGCCCCCAACAAACCAAATGAGGTAAAGCTAGGTGTCAGGAAGTTCTTAAGGCTGTGCTCGCCTTCACCGTCTCTCCAAATTGATTCAGTAAAACAAAAAAGAAACTGTGTCATGGGACACCA